>LQNS02278187.1:11557452-11589140 GCA_001587735.2 Parhyale hawaiensis
ATGGTTTCAAAAGAAGAAAATAAATGTTCTTCCATGGCCTAGCCAATCACCGGACCTTAATCCAATAGAAAATTTGTTGCGTCTTTTTAAATCTGGTGTCCACAAACGGTGTCCCAAAACCTTACTGAATTAAAGGTTATCTGCATGGAAAAATGGAAAAAATACCATCAAGTGAATGTGAAAAGTTAATTTCCCGCTATAACAATCGTCTCCACGCTGTTATTGTTAATAAAGGTCACGCCACCATGTACTAATGTCATAATTTTTTTGGTCAAATACTTTTGTCCCTCATTACTTTTACTTGTGTTAAGTTTTCTTGTTATAAGTGCACATTTAACTGTTCTGTTTAAATATTCTATTATATATATATGTTATATAAACTTCCTGTATCAATTATCCTAAAGCAGACCCTAAATTTTTAAAAATACATAAAAAATAGAGTTGTGCAAATACTTATGTCTAGGCACTGTATATGGCGCCTAATATATGCTTATCTTACTAACATCTTCAATGAGGCAAATCCATTTTGGTCTTAAAGAATTGCTGTCTACCTACGCTGTTTGTATGGAAAGGATGTTTCCATACCATATCTACCGCGGGACTTCTAGCGTTCAGTTTGACCGTTAAGATATGCAGCTCCCCATAATATGCAGAATGTATGAGCACTTAAAATCAAAAAAATATCGGTCTAAAGGGTACAGATTCAACTGCTCGCTTCAGTAGCAAGGCTTCACAACGGAGGAGAAACTGAATATTTCTTTTGACTTTATGCAACGGCAGTTAACATCGTCACACTAGATGAGCGTAACTGGATTTTCTTGAAAAAAAAAAAACCTACTGCAGCCTAAAGGCGACGATTTATATTGCGAAAAGACGCGCTGTACCAGCAAAATCACTAATTCCTAAGCGTTACACCAGTGTATGCTTCATTACAGGTTCCTAATTTACAATGTACCGACAAAACTCTGCAGTCAGTAGTATTAAGCCCCTATTACACTTGTCAGTTTTCCTACGGCGCCGTACACCAGCTTTGCTGATTTTATCTACACGCATTCACATAGGTAGATTAGTGAACCATCTCACGTAGTATGGTCAAACCGCAATTTAGGGCATTATCGTACTAGATTAGATTTTATTGAATGAATCTTTGTGCACATGCTAAAAAGCAGGAAACTTTGTAATGAAATTCAATAATAAACTAACAGAAATTATCTACAATGTGTTATACAGAAATTTCAGAGCAGTATACTAAACAGATTAACAGCATCAGTGCTGTTTTATAGCACTAGTGGACATCCAATACCGCGTAGACACCCGACAATAGCATGAACATCTCGCAAGTGCCTCATGTCCAGATCTAGTGAATATAAAACATCATTCGTAGATATAGCGCTCTGAAGCTAGTAGCTGAGATCGAATTCGTAAGGATAAAATATCACATGAGATGAAACCTCCGCATTCATTATTCACAGTCCCCAACCATGTCTTGGTTCTCATATATGAGGGCTATGACGGACATAAGGATGTTATTGAGTTATTTGCTGAAAATGCTTCTTTTAATTCGGGTATGATGTCAGGGGAGATGAAACATGTACAATACAGAATTCTTAGGTAATGGTGGTTAACCCTAAAAAAGATAATAAGCAGAATATTAGATTATAACAGCAAATCTGCTGCTCCGTTTAGTGCTGTATTGTCAATTTTTGAAATATTACCTATTAGATTTATATTTATGCCTCTGGACGGCAATCTATTGTCGCCAGTGTTGATTTCCGTTGCTATATAGCATGACTTTACTGCTCAGTGTCATATGTTAATTGACACCATAGCAATATATATTTTTTTCGTGTGTTTGTGTGTGTGTGTGTGTCTGTGAGAACAAGATGTTTAGTGTTAATGACGTCTGCACGTATGTGCTAAATTTATTCATGAAGATACTTACTTCCTCCGTAAGTGCGTTGCAATTATATGACTAGGCCCCATAGCTAGAGCACTCTGAGAGCGCATACCTCCGCCGAGTAAGGCAACGGTAACAAAAACTTCAAATTGGCTCTGAAACCGTAAATTTCTCTGTATCAACTCCAAAATCTAATCATTTGTGTCTTTCGATAGTATTAACAGCTTCTGCAATTTTTTTGCAGATTCGTTTATAACTTTTTGAGTTATGCTGCTAACAAACATGAGTCAAACGAACCAACCGATCTACACCAAACTTCAATCATTCATGTCTTTTAACATTACTAACAACTTCTGTAAGTTTCATAAAGAATCATTCAAAACTTTTTTGAGTTATTGCGCTAACAAGCACAAAATCAAACACAGCGACAAGCACACAAACAAACAAACAAACAGATCGTAAAAAAAATTGGCGATTTACTCTTTGTGTTATACCCAAAAACTCACGTAAATATCATAAAAATCCGTAGATAATTTTTTCAGTTATGGCATTAAGAAAATGAGGTAGACAAACAAATAAAATGATGGACGTATTATCATCAAAAGGCAATCATCTGTTCCTCCTAACATACCTAACAATCCCTGTAAATTTCGTAAAAATCCGTCATAAATCTTTGATTTATCATAGTGACAGACAGAATAATTACGGACAGAAAGACAGACAAACAAACTCGACGAAATATCGTTTACTATGAACTTGTAGGGGTATTTGTGAACTATTGTGATTGTAATAAAAGTTATTATTGTTAATATTATAGTCTGACCATTTTATCAATGCAATTCGGCCGTAAGCAAATTCCTCTATAGCGTTGGCAGCTCTATGGGCAGTTTTGAGATTTTGTTCGGCCCATATCATAGCCCCGCCCACTACCTGTATATAGAGAAATCGCAGAAATGCCCACGGAATTGGCACCACAACAGAGGAATTTGACCACGACTGAACTGCCTCGACAGAATGGTCAGACTACAGCTAGCCTCTCATAATAAACATTTCCAAATTTCAATTTTTCTCACCAAACTTTTGAACTCGTAATGTTTCAGAATACTATTCAATCCATCCTTCATTTCACGGCTCATTCTGACGACTGACACTTTCGCTTTCACGCACAAAAGCTCACAAGGAAGAAAAACCTGAATGGCGAATAACGGAACTATCAGTCTACAGTAAAACAATATTCTGTGCGGTTGCTGAAAGCTTGATGAAAATGAAAAATTTCACGCCAAAACCAATCAATGCATGTAATCTCCAAAATATCCATTAAACCCAGGATAATGGCACAGGAAGCAGCCACTTGCCGAGCAAGTAGAACTAATAGTATCTGCCTTGCTTCACATGAAAGTTAATAGTTTAATTCAGCTGGCTGATAAGTCAGTAAACATGCGATTAGCTCTCACCTCCAGTTTTGTTACTAATGACTGTTCACACGTTTGAACTATTAGATAAAATTATTAGTAGTACTTTTAGGTGCGTTGTATCCACTTCACATGGGGGAATACACTCCCAAAACAGGATTATGTTTTTGGCTGAGTTCGCACTCAATTTCTCTTCTTGAAGAAAACAAATTTCTGTTTTGCAGCTCAATTATCTGGTTAAGATTAATAACATGCAAATACCGTTGTAGATTAAACTCCGCCGCACATTTCCAGAAAATAAGAGTGGGGCGCTGATTAAAATATAAATTAATTGCAGCCTAGACGATGCAGGACAATTTTAAATTCAGGAGGCCTCATGGGGTAACACAGCAGTTACTGTAAACATTGAGCATCCTTATGTATCAATTACCATTCGGCTGTATCTTGCAGAATTCCTTGCTATTTGTAAGAACAAGAGTGGTGCAGTATAAACTACCTATATTGATAGCTAGGAGTTCGTTCTACTTCACAGGCTTTGGAGTAAACATGGAACAGAATTTTCCTTGTAATCGTGCTTGAATTATTCGCGTTCAGCTCTGTTCGAAAGAACTCTTATACATAACTTTAGTCTATCAACTCGAAAATAAACAGGGCGCAATTCTCATTTTCAAATTTATGTTTGCTACAACGCCCGTAACTGCAATGATTAACGTTGACTCGGCTCTGCATGAATGAATTTAAGATCAAAATAAAAAGTATCAAGCTCTGAAGCATTGAGTCTATCGTTTTATTGCCACCCTAAAGGCCAGTTCATGTATAGTACAAGCTCATTCAAATCAATAAGGGTTAAGAGATTCAAGTTGGGCAAGGTACATGAACTCTTTGTTACAGGTTATCTCGTTTTGCATAATTTTTATACAAGTACCCTAAAGACAATTAAATTTTAGCTATCGAATAGAATCGAAGCTGCGAAGATGTCAGGTCTTCCCAGCCCGTTGCACATCAGGTCTACCTCAGTAGTCTGCATCTGGAATAATCTAGGAGAGACACTCCTCTGAAAGAGGTCAGGACGGACAGACGCACAGGCAAGCACGATGAAAGCTATACTTCCTCGCGTGTGCTCCACGGGATATAAATATATGGACTCTTGGTGCACGAAGTCGCATAACAAGCACCTGACATGAGTATAGATAAATTCATCCATTGCCTCAAGCAAGATTAGGAGTAATTTCGGTGCGGGTAAATTAAGAACTACCTTGTGGTTTACCTGCAAAAATTCAAAAGAAAATTTGGTTTTTATTACTACGCATCAAAGACATGAAAGAATGGCATACGAAAGATGTTTTTCCTGCTCGCGCTGCCAGTTAAAATTGTATCGTAAGGCATTTCAGCAGAGCAAGGCTATTGCATGAATACACCGAGATGATCGAGTAACGTTAGTTTTGTGTTATATTTCTTTTCTCCACCCAGTATTATTAAGATGAATTGATCAATATTTCCCCTTTCGAGATAACCTTTGCTACAGCAATGAGCTCCAGCGAGTTGCCACAGACTTCTTCATAAGGCTCTGTAAAATTATGTTCATGTGCGCTTGGTCTGAAAAAGTCCCAAGTTCAGACTATCCTTTTTATGCTTTTAATTCAATGCGTTCCTTCCAACCATATAAAATGATGAAAATCTCCAATAATGGCGCTCTTTCTGATTTGCGGCTTGCCCGCTAAGAGTTGACTGAAATATTTTAGAGTTTTTAATGCAACGTTCTTCGCAGCCAGAAGAGACAACTTTTTATGATCTGTAAAATCAAAAAGATACACTATATTATAGAGAACGAAACATGTTTCTGGTGTTAACAGCATGTGTTACAGCGAGTAAGCATCCACTGATGCTAGAAGGAAGACAGTTTTATTTTAAATAAGGTGATATAGTAGTTTGGTCGTGTCTAGTATAAATAAGTAAGTTTATGCCCTAATTAAAAGCTGAACTCAAAAAATAAGCAGTTTGAAACTGTAGCTACGCCATGGTTGTGAAAGGCTACATAAAAAATTAATTTTTTAATCCTACTGGGTTACCCAATAGGTTCCAAATAAGCAAAAGATGAAACTAAAATGTATTCAGTCCTAAGGTAGCACATATCATACGAATTACAGTGACTAGTACTGACGCAAGCAAAATTTCACTCTATACAGGTATCATTTGTTCAATTTCAGAGTAAGGTCTAGAAAGAAAAGAACATAACAAGGTATTTCATGCCTTGATTTCATGCTGAACATGGTTATTAGTTGCACAAATCTAGAAACAGTTTTAGTCATGAGAACACTTGGCACACGACGGTAAAACGATGTTCAAATTCCAAACTGTATATAGATACCCTCTACATAAATCTAAAATCAGTTCAGGCTTTGACAACAAAAGTCATATACTATATTACGCTCAAGACACTGGTCAAAGTTCAGACTGTAGAAATCATGCGCACAGCTGTACGAACCGCTCCGGATATAAAAACATGGGTCATATAGCGAACAAGACACCGGTCAAATGTGGAGCTGTGGAAAATACAGACAGAAGTTCAAATGTGGAGCTGTGGAAAATACAGACAGAAGTTCAGCATCAGCTGTCGCCATCACAATGCCAGCAGCGAAGGCTCTGTTACCAGTCAAATTTCAGTCTACTGTTATCTCCTGCACAATCAGAGACAAGCAAGGTTCGATAGTGAAAGTAGCAAGGATGTCATCCATGGATCAATGGAAGCTTCTAATTAAGCCACTAATGAGAGACCTTTTTGATAAATTCTGTGTAATATTGCTCGTTCTGCATGTACAGGATTTCTTGATCTTGAATTATGCTTCCTTTCTGGTTTTTTGGGATAGCTTATAGAAGAGGTGTTCCGAAGGATACATAAGTCGACACGATGAATGACACTGTCAGTTTACAGTACGTGTATCCTGTTAACGCTGTTAACACTGTTAACAAAATTATTAATGGATTCTTATTTAATACCACGTATCACACTGGATAGCAATTCTTAAGTTTAACAGAATATGTGTGCATTATATTTAGATGCCTTTCATTTTTTCACTTCTAAGTTGCCATACTGCTTTTAGGACAGTAAAATAAAGAATCTAATAATAATATCCTGATTCTTGAAACCTCAGCAAGTAAAAAAATAGCAGCAATCTTTTGTAACAGATACACAATCAAGCAAGAAATTAGTCGAAGAATAAAAATTGTTTCCTCAGGTTACTAAAACAATTCCTGTTCTTGATAAACTGTCTAACAGAAAAACGCTAGAAATTTCTGGGTTACTTGATACAAGGAGCCATGCCGTAGTATACCTCTATAACTTTAATTTTGATCTATTAAAAAGCAAATATAGCAGGCACTAAACTGTAATAATATACGCTAGAAGTAATTTCATCTTTTCGCATGCACTTGTCACTACAAAATTGGGGTTTCATTGAAACTGTTATAAAACTCACCACAGTTTGTTATTTTCTCCAAGAAAGTTACAATTTTCTCTGCGTCTGCTCGTTGGGGTGATTGTTTGTGGGCCAGGAACATAACCCAAAAGGTTATGAACGGATCTTCAAGAAATTCAGTATACCTACAAGTAGGGTTAAGCATGTTAGGAAGAAAAGATAATCAGTTTTTGGTGAAAATCAGTTTAGCTGTCTGTTTGTATATCTGTTTTTTTTTTTGCCATATAATTAAAAAAAAGTTACAAACGGATGTGCATTAAATTTGTAGGAACTGCTAGAATGTCACAAGTAACACATTATTAAGTTTTCATTATTATCATAAATAAATCCCGTATTCAGGACCAGTTTGATTTTTTGTTATCATCGTTTCACTTTGCGGAGATCTGCGGTTTCGGATTACTTACTTCTCGAGTTACGATTCGCTTTAGCGATGTTCTATTTTGTGTGTGGTAAACAAAAAGTGTTCACCGTTCAGACAGAGAAACTTAATTGTCACAGCTAGTGCCCCGCAGAATTAGGTTCAACGTTGAGGATGACAAAGCTGCTTTTCTTTCATATTATATATTCTCAATACTCTAGAAATCAATAGAAATACACAGTGAAGAAAAAACCAACGAGTTACTACCATACAACCATCAGCCCTACAGAACAGATACAGACAGTGGGAATCATCTGGTAATGCAAAATTTTCTAAATATAGCTATTTGCAAGACTTAGCTATCCAAAAATAGCCTTAGATGAAAACATCTTAAGCGCTGCCGGTTGTGTTCATTATCAGTCACCGCCAGGATGCCATAAGATAACTTTCAAAGAAGTCTCAGTAGATGACTGTATAAACCATCACTTTCTTTTGGAAAATAAACTAAATTCTGTCATCACATGTAACATAACTTGCAAGCCCTTCTCTACTGAACCTTCGTACCTATCGGTCCTGCATCTTTATTTACAAGCCTTGTTAGTAAAGCGGTAGTCAAGCAGCATTAGCGACTGCAAAATGTTTTCGTACTCACTGCGGATTTAGAGGCAGAACCAGTTTGGATCAATAGACGGCTCAGTGCAACTGAGTATTATCGTGTGTTGTTGTGCAACAGTGCAGGCTGTGAGTTTCAGCGAGCATTTTATTATTTATTCCTAACACCAGTGCAATTGTACATATATTATATTAAAGTTTACTACAAGCACCTCGCCTCGCCTGAAGCTGCTTGTTCCGCAAGCAAGTTTCAACCAGCCTTTTATCCTGAAAATATGTTTCGAAAAAGTTCACGATACAAAAATTTTGTATTAGGTATCAAATCCCACCGATAGCTGCGGGCATGAGTAGGCTATTATGTATGGCGGCACACCCTAGCTTTAAGTTCTTAGAAGGGTTGGCATTTAAAAGTTTTCGTACGTAGAAAGGGTCAAAACGGCAACTCAGTATATGGAAAGATAAAAAATGAAGAATCGGAGACGAAGAACCAGCAACGGATTAATTGAATAGTAGGACATGGGAACCAACTGCTGATGGCAAAGCAAAAACACGACAGACTTGTTATTCTGCCACACTCTTGTGTCATCTATTATTAGAGGCTGGTAGAGCTATATGAAGTGTTTCACACCGAAAATCATAGACCTCTACTTATGGATAATTTACGGGAATAACGTCGTTGACTTTAACATTGGAGAATGATCAACACTTTGTAAAAGACTGCGTTGTATTTTTCTTCCGCAAAACTCAGCTAAGTATAATAAGATAAGCCAATAACGGCGATAAGGTTTGACAAAAAAAGTTAATTACGCGTACACAGTTCAGAATTTCAAAAAGTGCGGAAATCACTGGAATGTCCACAAACTGCTAAAGTAAACAATGAAAAGGTTGCATTACAATTTCATCGGCATCATTATTTGACGACAATATGCAATAGTAAAACTACATTTCTGCCGCTGCGCATAGACGTCAACTTCTATATTTTGAGAACAGCCACCTAGAGCAGCTGCTCCCAATGTTGTAGCCGTCGCTACACTCAGCAAAAAAAAAACTTCATGCGATCACCATACTTTTGCTAGAACCAGTTTTAATTCATGGCCAACATCTGATTATGAGTTGCAATGAGGGTGATCCTAAGCCCCTTTTAGGACGACTTTGTGACAGCCTCCCCCCCTCCTCCCCCGTAGTGGGTGACAAACGTCAGCTGAAAAGTAGCGCTCGCCATAAGCATCATGACTTATGTAGTTAGACGTATCTGTCATGTAAGTACCAGTTTACTACCTGTATCATTTTGGCTGCGGGGCCTTTACATTATTCGGTCTGCAGTAATGCATATTTCATTTATATTGTTTAGTACTTGTTTTAACTACCAATTAGGACCACATGTCATCGTTGTCTCTGAATTTTGACCCATAGAATGGCATCAGTTTCCTCTGAATTGGACTAACCATTTAACTCCCAGAAGCAAGAAAAAAAACTTTCAGTGTACACACACGCCGTCGACAAACAGATCAACTCTCGTACGTCTTATCGTCCCAATTCGTAATAAACCTCCAAATCTAAAGCAATCCTAAAAAAAAAATGTCTTGTAGTTTTAAAACTGAAGCAAATAAGGTTCTCAGGTGTATGCCTCGATGATGTGTAATGAATCATAGCATTTCAAGTGAAGATCTAGGTAATAACACTAAGAAAAAATAAGAAACCCATGCACAGAGGATAATTTATTATATTGAATAACTTAAGTCGCTGATTCCACAATGAAGGCGATCTGACCCGTAGTGAAAGAAAGAAGGGACACACAGAGTGTGTTCGGTTGGGCGCCGAAGTTAAACCTTCCAGACTTGATTTGTCCAAAACTTTAGGCAGGTGCCCAGGCTTTGACTTGTTGAACTGAGTTTCAGCGATTGACCCTTTATCGTGTGTTTTTGGGATTTGCAGAAACTCAAATCTTGCTTCTTAAAATGGAGTTCTTAGCCGGTTCTAACACTTTCAGTACCTCTTCCGAGCTACAAAGCCAAAGCTTCTATCTAATGTTTCAGACAAGTCAAACTTCAAATGCTTAATTTTGGCGCCCAATTCCGAATACGCCCCTATATA
The DNA here is from genome assembly GCA_001587735.2 of Parhyale hawaiensis. Classification (NCBI taxonomy): domain Eukaryota; kingdom Metazoa; phylum Arthropoda; class Malacostraca; order Amphipoda; family Hyalidae; genus Parhyale; species Parhyale hawaiensis. Next base: position 11,567,302 of record LQNS02278187.1, read on the forward strand.
TAGTATATCGATAGCAACGTGGAACTCGTGCATGAGGGTGTCCCCACACAGCATCAACGAGTATGGGAAGAGCAAGTCGGGAATGAAGAGGAAGACAAAGGAAAGTGACATCAGTCCGAAACTCCAGCTAATGACTAAAATAACCTATAAAAACCCCCTGGAGCCGCTCCTCTTCATAACATAGGATGGGCGAACGTAACTACCAAGCCGTATGGTCCATCATATGGCCCCATAGGAAGAAAAGTTACAATTTGGGGAAGAAAAAAAAACGAACAAAGGTAAAAAACGGAAAAATGGAAGAAACGGTAGACATTGAAACAAGACCTGAAGGCCTAGTTAAGGCTAAAGTACCCTATCAGATCCCTACGAGATTAAGTTTCTTGGTTTTCCGTTTGATAGGTGTTCCACGTTTTCAGTTTCCTAATAACAGCGTGGGCACACTATCGCAAAAATTGATCAGTAGAGCTCGGATTTCCTGTCCTAAAAAAGTGGTCAAAAGAGCAATAAAAATCTAGTCTGTAAATAGCAATAAAAATCTAGTCTGTATTGCATGTATCATAGCGAAATAGTTTTTATTTCTAGCAAAATAGTTCTTATAAGTAGTAGTTCATTTAAGTAAGTCAGAGTGACTTTGCAAGTTTTGGCTAAAATCAGCAGTTTTCTTTCATTTGTAGCTATAAAAAGAAAAGAAAGGAAGTTATTGTTTTAATCGCAAACCCTGTTTTATTTCACTCAACCGATGCGCATATTGCATGAACAGTAAGTTATATAGCTGTGACCTTTCTTTATAGTGATCAGTTTTATAGCATATATATATATATATAAGAATGAAATGAAACAGCTTTATTTACATTTAACAACTAACGTAACCTAACGTAACTCTAGGTTACCTCACGTCAGGGTCAGGTGAAGGTTATGTCAGGTTAGGTCAGGTTATTCACTAAAAGTACATATTCTCCTGCCCCTGCATAAGCTCGGTGGAGCTCATATCCTGAATACCACTCAAATAAATATAATGACGAGGCTGAAGGCTAGAATCCTATAGGAGACTCCAGAATATAGAATGCTGTATTATAATAGGAACCTGCCTAAATGCTCGGTTCCTAGATAACTCCAGCGCTGGACTGTGCTAGGAGCTTACCAAATAATTTAGTGTTTTACATGAAGTAGAAAATAATTCATACTGCCATTATGTCTCATAAATACAGTGCTTCTACAGATAACATGAACTGATTGCTTAATGGATATTCGTCCTACCTTCACGACTGTAAAATGTCTAGCATAATATAATGCTGCTGGTATCCCTGTACCCCATCTCGTTACAATAGGCTGTGGGGGAAGGAGCCCGTCAGGAGCCTCCTCTCTGAAGAGTTCGCGTCTACTTGGAGCCAACAGGAATATTTTTTTATCATTTGATATTAGTTTGTCAGCGTCCTGAAAGTGCGTCCGTACCTTTTCTGCAGCTCTGTGCAAGCCAAGTACGAGGCAAGTAAGGAGCAGCATATTGGGGTACAGAACTTGTAACTTGTAAAGAAGCAGCGATTTTCTGAATTTGTGCTGCAACGTCTGTCACCAGCAACAATATTTTGTTATACTTAATGGATTCTGGCCAAAGCAGCGATAAAGATACGCAATGAGCTGCGTTATTGTTTTACTATTAGTGCGTTCTAATTGAGTGGAATTTAACAGAAACGTGTCAGACTCTTAATTTAATTCAGTGTGCCTATTATTACTGTTGTAATATGACCTCTTGTCGTATCAGTACACTCGTCCACTGCCAGCGCTTGTGTAACTGGTAATGTCGGGACCAGAATGAAAGTGACTAGCACAATCCTTACGCTTTCTTTCATAAGAAATTTAAATAACGCTTAAATGTTACAAACCTAATTAAATATTAGTTAGTTATTCAGCGTATCATAATAATTACATAATTTTATGTTCAATGGTACAAATACGTACTACTTTGCGCCTGTTTTAGAGTTATTTATTGCATAGTGACTACTTTTTGGCATTTTGTCAGGTGAAAATACCATTTATAGTAGAATGACATATTCTGCAATAAATGTAAATTTTTATTTGTATTTCTAGCCGTAATAGCAACAATCGAATAAATACTAAAAATTCAAGCTCTACTGATAACTAGGTAGATGCTTAGGGAGCAAGCCCATGTCTAACAATGACTTGCAAAGAGCATTAGGAATACAAACATATGTACGCACATGTCTATGATGCATTATTGTAAAACATATGGAGATCAAGGTTCTGCATAACCGAAATTTTTTATTTTGTATCCTTTGTTACCTATAATTTGAAGGAAGAGCAGGTGCATTCTTCGGTTCTATTGCTAAATTTCACCAAAGGGACTAGCCTGCTATGTTTGTTACAAGGTCAAATTCAAAGAAAGGTTGAAGATCGGCATACTTAGGTGTATTAATTATTTTGTTATAGCAAAACAAATTATTTATATTTTCATATATTATTGAAAAAAGCTAGTTCTTAGCATAGATTTCATAGTCCTTTATACAATAATGACTAGCTTTTTTCAGTCAAAATAGCGCTTATAGCAAAATACTATTTTACAATAAATGCAATTTTTTATAGTCGTTAGAGCAATAATAAAATGAATGCTAGTAATCCGGGCTCTATTGATCAGTCAATTAAATTTTCGCTTCTGCCACCACGTTGCCGTGACGACTACTTTTGACACGCTATGCGTCATTGCAACTTGTTCTCAAAGCTTGACTATTGCTTCTTGTTATACCTGCAAACTACAAGAAACTACTCATACCTTATTCCTTTGATATTTTCTAGTGGCATAGCAATGTCCAAGGCGAAGCATGCTGCAACGCAATCAGATACAGAATTGCGTAGCAATGCTTGTGTGCGCGCCTTGAAACATGTTTCACTGTTAACTTGATGTACATTTAAGCATCATTACTTTGTATTCAACATACTGCATGCTGATTCATACTGACCCACTAATGAGTGGCGATGCATCGTTACAGGGACGAAACTTTATACGACTCGAAAAGAATACGACGTACACTATTTAAAAGAATCGACAGATGATTAAATGACGTTGTTAATCTTTTTATTGATTCATCTGACGATCCCAGAAGATCATCCAATGGCATCATTCTGTCGTAAATCACCATAAAGTTTAAAGTCCGGCGACATTCCTCATCAGTATGAACGTTTGGGGAAACTACAACGCAGTCAAAGAAGTGATCCCTGAATGGCAGGCAACTATCATACTCTTCAGCAATCGGTATAAGTCGGCTATAATCATGTACTTATCCTTCCTGTTTCGCTTCATAACTAAATGACAGGCACAACTGAAAGCAAAATCTGATGCTTGAGCTGAATATTAAATGATTGATTAGGCTATGCAGGGCCTAACCACTTGATAAGCAGCGCATTTGGAGATCATATATTAACATCAACTTGAGGTACTTGAATTAGCTGCTACAAAAGTCAAATAAAAGATTCAGTCTCTGAAGTCTTTAGAAAATATAAACTCAACATTATTCTCATACTACAACAAAGTAGCTGTCTAATATCAGAAAACCATAGAGAAGAATAAATTTGCGATACATCAATTTGACTCACCGAATCAAGTCACCCACCTTACAAAAACATGTTAGCTACTTTACGGAATATAGAAAAGTAATACCTACTATATAGTCGTTGATTCGTTTTCAGGGAAAACAGAATTACAGTATAATTATGAGAGTACACACAGTTTACCACAATCAGCGACTACTGAATGGATAACAAAATTTCAAACCTGTTTCTTGAATGTGGATGTTAAGGCGAGTATGGAATAGGGAAATTAAGGTCAATTCCTTCCCTCATACACGTATATACTTTAAAAAGTGGGCATGGAGCGTGAAATGCGACAACCCATATGATGCGTTGTCCAGTGAAGTGTAAAATCAGAAGCTAAACTTTTTTCATGCTTTACTAAATAAATTAAACAGTTATGGAATCTGGAAGAAGACAATAATCAGTGCTCGTGCAATTTCAACACAATGAAGTGTCATGCTGTCTAGAATCAGACGACAATCGTTTCTCAAACTTGACGTCCTTGCCATAGACCGTTGGTTATATAAGCTCAGTACGGGCACACAAAGTGAACGGGTACCTGTAGAAATAAGAAACATGAGGACACAATTATACTCTGCACACAAGACTACAACACAGTAGGGACTTTTAAGGCGCACAATAGCATTGCTCTTAGATCCAGAGCTGGGCGTGCACGTTGACTTGGAAACTGAAATCCATTACAACTGCTGAGCAACATAACTGGCGAGGCCTTATAACTTCGTTACTCTATATAATTATAACACAGGAAACGAAATGGGTAGTTTTAATGAGTGGCATTATGCAAAATAATATAAGACTAGTTAAATATTCAAACAAAGTGAAAAATTGGTTATTTTACAAGAGTCAAAATAATATTTTATAAACAGGAGTAGAAATAGAGCAAGAACTCCGCTGCCACTAGCTGCATTAATAGAGCTGTAAGAGGCAATTGGAAATAAGTTATCTGTGTATACATAATACAAATCATTTCAAATTTGCAATGCAATGCAATGCAAAATAATGAATAACAATAAAGTTACATGGCAATAAGCAGTTCTGCAGAGGAAGTCTAAACAACCTTGCCAAGATTAAGATATACTGCATATATAAATCTTCATGTATTTCGCTCTAATTTATGATAAAGCAGATACTTAAAAGTTGAAAGGAATCAAAAATAATGGACATATAACAACAGAATGAAAAAAAAAATTAATTTTAACATGTTCAAATTTTGTAAAATTTCGCACCGAGGGACGAATCCATTGAAATGGTAATCTTTCCATCATATAGCATAAAGAAATAGATTAGAGTTATAACTCCAAACACACACTCCGCTTTTATGTTATGTTTTCTTATTAACGTTATAAGGACCAAAATACTTCAAAAACTCAATAGCTATTTCTAACATGAGTCTGACGATGTATTTGTGTTGCCTATAGGGCCAGTAAAGGGACCTGAAATAGAAAAAAAAAAATCTTCATGGTACTGAAACAAATATATTAATTACCATGAATCACAAATTCATCGCCATGTAGTATAAATAGACCATCGGTGCAAGATAAACTAATTTTCACAGTTGGCGTATACAATTTTTTCAGTTGGTGGGAAATGCTCTGTGTACAGAAATTTTAGCTTCGATAAGATACATTTCTTGTAACAAAATACAAGTTAACTCGATCACGTGTTTCTAAAATTACTGGAATTTCCAAATTCTACCTACATGCAGTACTTCTTCCAATTTTGAATGCTGTGGCAACATCTTTGATTTTACCCCGTTTTACCTTATAAAAGCTGTTGATCTCTCAAGAGATGCTTTTTGGACTGCTATTCGTTCAGAATTGGTCAATTCTTTCATGTCCCGCCTATGAGTGCATTTCACATTAGAATCATGTGGAAAAGGCATGGTTGTATTCTCCAATGGTCTTATCCATATCAAGTGTTACTGTCATTTGAGTTCAACACACTTTAGACCGCTGTTTATTACACAAAATACTAGTTGTTGACAAACACTAAAATAAGGATAGTTTTTTGCCTGTTCACCAACTATAACCCTACAGAAGGAATTTATCATTAAGGTACAGTAAAATTGATTTATTGTCGTCTAACATTGACATGTACTGACATATATGCATTTATTGTTGTGCAGATTGAAGCGACAAATTTTTTGTATCACAATACATCATTTGCATTTTATTTGAAGTTCCTCATTTAGCTAGAAACGCCAGTTGTCGCTTCATCAAGCAGCAATGGATATATACTCGTGTATACATAGCTATTGAAGGGTTTAACTTTAACGATCACTAACTATATGCTACAGTAATCATATTCATATCCAATTGCTGTGAAGGGAAACATGATGAATATGATGAAAGCTTCGGAGTTTGCTGTGTCGTTTTCCGACAGAAAAACTGGAAATGCTGCGTTGCGTAAGATTAGGCGAGGCGAGGTAAGGTTAAGCTAACTGTCTAATGAAGTTTTATTAAAAATATTTCATTTAGAACGTTAGGGAACCAGTCGGTTCTTTTTTAAAGTTTGGTTAGGTTAGATCAGATTAGGTTAGGTATGTTTAGGTTAGGCTAAGCAAGATTAGGTTAGCATATTATTAGCCGATTGCACTTCAACTATTAGTTATAAAAATACACGTAGACCCCTTTTAAGACCAATTACACATAAACCCGCATATAAGCAGATTAAGCTTAAATCCCTTATTAGCTATAAAAAATACACCTAAGCCGTCAAAATTTCCGTTATATATAATTGCAGGTTTTGCTGAACCGAAGATAACCCCTATTTTGATTTACTTCTGAGATTCTTTCTTAAGACATCTATATTTCGATTTAGCTTCCAGGGTACAGAGTGTATACATATATAAATTTAATAGAGTGCCTGTGCTGTCAAAATGACAGCAAGGAATTTGTGAAGACTCGTCTTCATTTAACATACTTTCGTCACTAATAGGCTTCTGGAGGCTACGCTACGACGGCGAACTGTTATATGAGATGCGTGCTCTCCCTTTCAATTCATCTAAGCAGCACAATCGTACCCCACCCTAGATGACACGCAAAAAAAAAAATCTTACATTAACAAGCAGCAAAATATTACTAAATTAATATGTATTCAAGGCCATTTTTCCTAGATACCGAAGGATTAGCCTTCAGTACATGTAAGTTTTTCTGTTGAAGCGAAAACTACTCCTTCAAAGAAAGACAAAAAGCTGGAAGTAATAATTATGTCTACTGCCCGTGAAGAATCATCGCTTTGCCTGCCCTTCGTTGATCAGGTAATGAATTTATACGTCGTGAACTGAGAGCAAACATATGTTTTAATTTAAGGAGAAAGTTATAACAACAGACTGCACAGCCGCGCTAAGAGAAGCTGTAATATCTCTATTGTTTCGACTTCAAGAAGCGTTTTAACCAAGAAGTGCATTGAGATGAAGGACTAAGGATCTCACTTTCGGCATCTTCTACAACCTGGTCATCGATCTCCTTAAAAACGCAACTTAATTACAAAATCTGCAACCTGGCCTATTTTTTGCCCATCTATTTTTTTTAAAAAGCTTGACCCAAAACATACAAATAAATAAAGATATAAATATATAAGAAATATAAACAAACGACGGTGTTTATGACACTGTTGATAAATACGACTGAGTCACTTGGAGATTACCTACTTACTTAATAAACTGGCATCTCATCCTAGCTGAGAGATGACAGCCACTTCGTCGCAGGAGCGTCAATAATTAAGAAGATCCTGGACATACTTCAGCTCTCCATCTACTAAGCCTTCACAATAAAAAGAGAATATGCATATCTATGAATATATTACTTTACGGGAGCTACACTTGTGATTTTGAGTGACCTTCATATATCGCACTGTCTGTTTCCTTACATATTTGCAGCATAGCATATAAATACAGCTTAAAATTTCAGAACATTCTACAAGCAAAATTACCCAGGGAGAGGCCACGAGTCAGTTCAAGTGGTGATCACTGAAGCAAGTCGGGACGGGCGGCGAATGTTTGGTGAAACTACACGTGTCTTTAAACTTGCATTTGTTCTCATGCGTGAGTGCATCTGTTCGCTAACATGGCGCTGTTGACAGAAGGTTTTGGAGTTGCCCGGATGGATGACCGTTCCTAACTTCGATGATTGCACTCCATAATTTTTGCTTGCTTTCTTCTGAGTCTCAGTTCTACTGTGCTGGCTCCTTAACCGTCAAAAGTCTAAAGCAGTAGCTGCAGAAATTGCTAAATGGCAGCATTGTTTATCGACGCAGGAACCCCGACCTCGTCTATCAAGATCAATATCAACAGAAGCTGCAGTATGAGACTCACTTTCAGCATCAGCATCATTAGCCCTGTCAAAACAATCGAACCTTATCTACATCATCTCTAGTAAAACTAACATCACTGTCAGCGGCATCAACTGCAACATAATAACAGCCATATCAACACTTGCTTCGCCAACAGGGTGAGATTAACTCCCCGTGGTGTCGCAAAAACAACTTAGGTTGGATAAAAATATAATTGGTCGCGATCAAACACTATGGAATTAACGTTAAAGTCTGTGAACTGCCTAAAATCGGTCAACAAAAGCTTTAAAATTCCATTTACGTAGCATTTTCCATTCTTTGTACCATATTTCTTTCTATCATCGCTAAGAAATTAGAAGAAATTGTTCCATCATTTATTGCTAATTTCAACCCACTGCCCCCCGCAACCATAACCACAAATTGTCCAATATATCTCTTCGTTGCACTTACCAGCCCCATCGGGGGCACTTACACCTTGTTTTCTCCTCATTCACATTATTGACACCCAAAAGATGAACCTTCTACTCCTTGGTGTGATGGATGGTTAGACAAACGTCCAGCTGATCGCAATCACCGACTGGTTCAACACGCAATAAACTTTTTCTGACCCGATAACTACAGATGCTAGACTTATATGGTTACCTGAAGAGAATCAGCATGTGATTTTCTTGTGACATGACTTGCGCCGGTCCCAGTAATCGGGAGATTTTCCGACCAGACGTGCGATGTCGAACACAAGGTACTTGCTTACCCCTATTGTTGTATGTAATTTTCTACATACTTTCCACAATAATTACATGCGCAGCTGAAAAAATTTCTGGCTTTGGCGTTTCTTTAGATGTTTGTACAGCATTGGCAGTTTCTGCAGATTACCCGTCCACACAACTTACACAACTTACCAGGACGACTCTGGAGTTTACGGATGCATACGAAGAGTTAGTTCATGCAAGAATTGTTGAAGAACTCTGCTATTTTATCTTTTCCAGGATACTTTTTATACAAAATGTAATACATTGCATTTCTTTGTTATCTGGTTACTGATTTTTTAACCTAATCGGTGGATTCTACATACATTATTCATTCAGGTCGGAAGCCTGTGGACACTTTACTGGAATAGACAAATACCGCAACTACGTGTTGCTAGCCATTGTACATACAAGTAATTTACATTAACGGACACTACAAGATCAATAACATTGTAGATGTTGCTCTAAATTATAAACATTCAGTAACGGAGAACTTGGAATAAGAATCCTTAAAGCTGTTACTGGAGTTGCATAACAAACTACAACAATTCGCTTCTATGGTGAAAGCAAAGAAAGGAATAACTGAAATGATGATTGTAAAGTGATTGATCAGTTATTTATCAGTAGGCACAGATCCACACCGACTGGAGGGCAGACCGATAAATATTGTCCATTGTTATTATTATATAGGATATGTTCCTATTATGTTTTGAGTTCGAGATTTTTTGATTGTCTGGCAAAAAAAATTATAGTTTTACCGATGGATATAATATTAAAGTGATAAAACGAAACTGACTACTAACGAAAGGGTTAGCAAAAGTAAGTTTTTATGTCTTACAACGAAGTATCAGTGAAGAAATATATTTGTGCGTGGGCCAATAAATAAGATTAGTATCTAACACATGTAATAATTAGAGCACTCTGACAGCGCATACTGCCGCCAAGCAAGGCAACGGTAACGAAAAATTCAAATTGGCTGTGATACGATGATTTTCATTTGATCAACTAGAAAATCTTAACAATTTATGCCTTTTCGAAGCTTAAACAGTTTCTGTAATTATCTTGAAGATCCGCTCATAACTTTTTGAAGTATGCTACTGACAAACATTAAGACAAACATAAGTCAAACATACAAGCGAACCAACCGATCTGCTCAAAAAATTTTATCACTGATGTCTTTAAGCGTTCCTAACAATTGATGTAAGTTTCATAAAGATCCATTCAGAACTTTTTGAGTATTGCGCTCTAACAAGCACAAAATCAAACACAGCAATAAACACACGAACGAACAAACAGATCATCCCAAAAATTTGGTTATTCACTCTTCGTAATAAACATAGCGACTCATGTAAATTTCATGAAAATCCGTGCATAACTTTTTGAGTTATGACATTGAAAAAAAAAGAGGCAGACAGACAAGCAAACAAACGGATGAACCGATCTTCAGCATCATCTGTTCCTCTTAACATACTTAACAATGCCTGTAAATTTCATCCTAAACCGTCCATAACTCTTTGAGTTATCTTGATGACAGACACACGAACATAATAACAAAAAGGCAGACAACCTCGAGGAAAGCATAATCGCCTTGGCGGAGGTAATAACATAATGTATCATTTAAGTAATTTACGTCATTTCTCTAACGAGTAGCATAGTTTTTTTTATAACAGCAAACTGGGACAATTCTCATTTCATAAAATAGAGAAGGACAGTCAGATAATGCTTTCAAAGTTGCATATGGTGGTACATCTATTTACCGACGTAACAGCAGAAGTCAACTGACAGAGTAAATTATCATGTAGTCCTTGTCCTAATGGAATCAACAAATTAGTAGATGGAGCATGGTTGGCTCTTCTTGGTGTACCATAAGAACCTTCCGTTGTCCAGAATGTGTGCGAAGAATAATTCCGTGGGTAGACCGAATCATGAGATTAACAGGTAAAATGTTTCATTTCGTGGTCCAAAATGTGTGCGAAGAACTTATTCTCGGCGTATACGCAACCATAAGATTAATAGATATAAAACTTACATTCCTCTAGCTGTCAGAAGAGAAGCGAGTGGGAAAAACAAATTTAGAGCCGTAGGACTGATCGTTCGTGAAGGACGAGAATGCTGCCACTGACGATCGACATCTCGGAATCCGTTCTGCAAATTGTAGGCTACTTGTAGCCTAACGAGAAATAATTGATGGCCTGTATCATGGAAGGTCTTCAATCTGGAGAAGTGAAAGACAGGCCGTGCTGATGGTGCTTGATAGCTCATCTCATTTTAGACGAGCCGCTTTCCACCTTCCTGACAGCAGAGATGATAAAACACAGCTATTTCGCTCCTGCTGGACACACGAGTTTTCCATTATATGGTAAACAATTACTCAAGTTAGCGCTCTCTGAAAACTAGACATGATCGTTTCAATGAGCGAGCAGTGAACTGAGCACGGTCATGCATACAAGCAAGCGGTAGGTATCATGAAACAAAGAAATCATGTTTATGCCAGAAGTCGTTCGATATCCACTTCATATAGTTACCATATTTTTTGAGACATTAAAGACTTGAGAAAAATCATATTGTGTACTTGTGTATCATTTGAATGACGTTGTTACAGGCTAGAAATATTATCCATTACTGAATCTCGTAATATTGTCAACTTGCACCGAATTTTTTATTTGCTATGATTATGATTAGAAACTACAAAAAGATCTATCTAGTTCTCTACGTTTCTTAACATGCACAATTTAGTGTATACTTTTCTAATGGTGCTCGCACAAACTTCCTAAAAATGACAAATAGCAGAATGACGTGAAAATATAAATTTCATTAAAGCTTGCTACTTCTTGATATCAGCTGTACTTCTCTGCCCACACTTTACCAGACCTTTATAGAAATAGGGTACAAACTCCACATGGGAAGCGAAGTTAACTCTTCACCTGAGAGCTGAAATTTGCTCTCGTAGGGTTAGCATTATGCAAGTAACCCTTTACGGTCATTACACGACAAAAGCCTAAAATTGAATTCAATAATTTACTGCCCACTCTTGCCTTGACCGGATCTGCATAGGCATCTCATCAGAATTTACCAATGCATTCACGCCGTGCTTCTTCCATCATCAAGACCTCACCTATGAGAAATATCGCTTCAAAATATCTCCTAAACAAGCGACATCGGCCAACAAATCGAGCGGTAGCGCGTTCCGATCTTTGGCAAAACGAACACGTCTGCTCGCTACGGGCAAAAGAATGTCGTATATGGCTAGACATTCGAAATTAGCTGCACTTATTCGTTGGCTTCTTGAAAATAAATTTTTAATTGTGTGCTAAGCAAAAAGCAAATTAGCTATGGATGGAATGTTTAGGAATGATTGCTAATGCCTGCATGATTGGTCTGGAGTGGTGTTTGCAACTAAGAGCCTTTTTGTTATTGCTGTTGTATTTTATGAACGAAGTTTGAATTCAAACCTCTAAATTTAGCCTGAATGATGTCCATCAAAATGACTAAACTTACACTGAAAGAAGAAAGATATATTTTAAGCAACTATATAATTATATGCTTAGTAACTGTAAGCGCCGCCAATGATTGCGAAGCCTAACAGTAAAGAACAATTCACTTTCAAATACATGCATAGGATCGTCGCTTGTCGTCCCACAGCCGTTTTATAGTCGCACAGCTGCTCTACAGCGACAACATTTGAACTTATGAGACTACGGGCACGTTCGATTGGGCGGTATAATCAGGCCTTCGAGGCTCAACTTGCCTGACTCTCCAAACAAGTACTTTGGTTTTAACCTGCTAATTTAAACTTGATGCCTTGATCCATAGTCGATTGCTTGTCGCATTCCCAAAAACTAAATCTTACAGCGTAAAAAAATGGAGTTGCTCCTTCGGCACGATTCATAGTGACGAAGCCAAAGTTTGTGTCTGCAGTGCCGAACAAGTCAAGCCGATTGAGTTTAGCTTAGATAGACTTTAACCTTCCAAGCGAACGCGGCCTAAGACCACGTTCGACTGGGTCGTCAAAGTCGATCTAAGCCAAGCCCATATGACTTGACTTATCGGTAAATGCAGGCAGGAACTTTAGCTTCGTCACTATGAATCGTGCTGCAGGTGCTACATCACACTGATAATGTTGAGTCCACTGAAGCATCCATTTTACGGAGTAAGACCATGATAGGTCATGGAAGTGTCACATGTAGCTGATAAGAGTCCAACACTGAAACTGGAATCAAGAAGTCGAAGTCAGGGCACCTGTGAGAAAACTCGGCCATTTCAAGCCTTAAAATCTTAATTTCGCTGACCAGTCGAGCACCTCCTTTGTGCCCCCTCCTGCTCGGGTGGTGTTGCCTCGCTGCATGGGGGCAGGGTTTGACTTGTGACTATCCTTCGGGAGAGTTTTTGTAGTATGTATCCTTGTGGTGTAGCAATCTGGATAGAATGGGGTCATAAAATTATATTCAAAAATCTTGCGTTTATAGAGAGTTAGAATTGAGAAATTATGAGACTGTTATACCTGAAATCTAGATTTTATCTATATATAGCAGATGCTAATAAATATATTTGTTTCTATAACAGAAGAACGATAGGCAATGTACGGTCACTGCATATACTTCAATAGTTTAAAACTTATCAATCATCTATGCATCTTGTTATTTTGTTATTTCTCTCGATGGATATAAGGTAAGTGAACTATTAAATATCAGTTAGATTTGAATCGTCATAAAATTTCGAAATTTTATTTGAATCCTCTAACGAAAGGAATGGATCAGAGACCCTTCTGTTATTTATCTCTAAAAGCAAAGTTCATGTCTATTGACGGCTCTCAAACTAACGATCATTATTTATGCGTTGAAAGCACGTACAGAAAGAGTCTTGTTTCATTTATGTGTCAAAACGTTACGCTTTAAGGTAAATATAAAGTTTTAATTCAGAATCTAATTCCAAGCCCATGAGACAGTATTACTCAGCCATTATAATTTAAAATTTCCTCTATGTTACATTGCTGAATGAAACTTTTAATTACCCAGAAGACAGATGTTTATTTCTCCATGCTGGCAGTGCTTTGCATCGAATACTCTACACTTAAAAGTATTAGAGCATCTATTCTGTCAGCTATAAATCAATCCTTGTTGCACAAGGTATACGAAACATTTGCAGAGCAAGGTCAATATTACCAGCAAACAAGAAGAATAAGGGTGGTCGGCTAATTTATTGGTCGTCATCGTTAATGGCACGTAGATATGTTATACTGCATACTACGCACATGTAAGTAGCCATAAGACTGCATCAGTATGTGAGAGGGAGGGACCCTGTTACGTTCTTACTATCTATACTGCTCGTAGTAAAGATGCATTATAAGGTGTACCACTTTTTATATCGCCCTAAGCTCTAGAGAAGCTGAAACTAACATTAAAAATAGATATTAATGATGACAGTAAAATATTTATTTGACAGCAGAAAATATTTTTCGGTGAGGTTTAGGTATGTTACCAGAGGAGCTAGAGCAGCTACCAGATGTGCTATAGTGAACTGAAGTTTGTCTCCATTACCTGACAAGGAAATAGCAGTTGGCAGGTAACACGAAGTAATTAGTGTGCCAAGCCATCCAAAATTAAATTAATTTTCATAGATTGGCAAATAATTTTAAGTGTCGCAGCTAGGAGTGTTTCTCAAAGCCAAACAAATATCGCAAACGACTAATAATAAGAAAGTCACGGTTTGTTGTTTTATAGATAGTTTCTCTATAATATTTGTAGTTATACACTCAGGTCTGACACTTCCTCAGCAGAGTGAAAGTAGTGAAGCCGGACGTGTAGGCTACAAATGTGTAAATAAGAATCATATAAGTTAATAAATATCGAAGTATAAAACACACACACATTAATGATCGATAATCATAGTGCTTCGGGTTTCAGAAAACGAGTTAAAATAGAATCAAAACCAAATTATGCTCTCTTCATGTATCACTAAGAGATTAAGTACCGAATTTGTTAGTCTGTTCTATAAGAAGCTATACGATACTCTGAGAAGTAGTTATTTTATAGAGCGACAGTAGATCCAAGTCTCAGGCCTTACAATTTCGCATTCCATGTGATAAAATTACAAGCTAAAGTTCACCGAAGGATAAGAACCATGTCATTGATGTCTACTTCCGAAATTACACGCTAATCCATCGAAATCATCACCTGGGTCTCACCTGAGCTAAATTGGCCGGCCTGAAGGACTTATGCCTCAGTGCACAGCGGTACGTATTGCGCACGTCCACAAATGTAGAACCGCAAGCTCTGTATCTACGACAGCAGAGTTGCGTGCAAATGCATCAAAGATCTGAACTGCCAGCATCAAGATACGAAAAACAATTAAGTGGCCTACGGATATGATTGAATTATTAAGAATATTTTAGCCAAAATCACAGCCAAATTCTATGAAGCAATGGATAGCTGCGATTCTTGAAAGCTCAGCAAAAATAAACATTTCAAAAAATTAAGTTAATTATTTCATTCAAATAAGCGCTTGAACGATCTCAATACTCAATGTCGAAATAGCTCACACCATGCGAGTGTTTGACAGCATGGGGATATGAAATTACTGCAAATCTGTAGCGTTGAGCCAGAGTTTTAGAATAATATCACTTCATTTTATTTCGTTATGATTTATGATGACGTCACCGAACCGTCCGAGTTGTAATTTATACAAGGACATTGCATGAGGTTCATTATAGGCTACTTTCCCGATTTGAGTAGGTATGATTTAATGATAGAATATGTTAAAGAAGAACTTAGTACAAAGTACACCCGTATCAGTATTACTAGTAGAATTTTCAATCGAAATCTTTTAAAATCTCAAGAATTCTAATAAGATAAGAAATGTTATTATTTAGGTTAAGTTGCACTGCTCTACGCAGCTCAAGTATAAATATTAGGGCGAAGACCACGGAAACGTTCAGGTTTCTTTAAGTAAATTTAGATATTAAAACTATACATAGTCTTCGCACTGATATTATTAAGAAATGTTATGTTTCGAATTTGTGTATTAAAAACAAATATGCTCCCCGAAAAATATAAAACGTAACAATAGAAATATTATTATGCTGAAAACCTCGGATAGATAATGATCTGACCGTTCAATTATAACAAAATCAAGCTACAGCTGTTGGCTATGTAGTATAAAGAGAAGCTAACTGCATATACAGGTACAAGCTCATCATGTGAAGTGTACGCAAATGATGCGTAAATTATTTTAAAATACAATTAGTTAATGCAAATTTTCTTTTAGTAAAATTAAAATATACATCAACGCTATTGTTCATGTTTGTTTTGTTAATTTGTCTAGTTAGGTTAAAGACTGTTTTGAAAAACATTGGAAGTGACACCCTCCACAGCTACAAATACCTGCTCCAGGAGTCACAAACTCTTGACAGCCAAAGCTTGGCAGGCCACCTTAATCCATTATCTTTCCCGCCCCAACTAAGCTAAAGTCTGCAGCAGTAAATCATGGTAGAAAGATCATCTCTTTCATTGAGTTTTTTCTCTTCATTTGTTCCTCAGCTCTCTAAATGATACTGACACAATATAAAGCCAGAACATAAGTCCTGGTTGGTCTCTTGGAATGGGCCTGTTGGTTGTCTACTGCCAGCTATCTAATCTATTTAACTTTTCTACCTGTACAGTACCCCCCACACACAATGCTTTTCTTTCTCTTTTAATTCTTTTTTTTTTTTTTTTTTTTTTGCTGATGAAGATGTCCTCCGTACCCATTGTGAATAAACTAGGTTTAAGGTTAATTTTATTGTACACGGACCTAAGCATGAACAGCCGTAATTACCTCCGCCAAGAAGGTTATGGTTTTGTTGTGTTTGTCTGTCTGTCAGTTTGCTCTTTGTCTGTTTGTTTGAGTATTTATCTGTCACCATGACAACTCAAAAAGGTAAGAATGGATCTTTATGAAATTTATAGGGATAATTAGGCATGTTAGCAGTAATAGATGATTAACTTTTAGTGAAGATCCGGTGGACCGTTTGTTTGATTGCTTCTTTGTTTGTCTGCCCATTTTTTTCTCTTACTGCCATAAGATGAAAAGTT
Organism: Parhyale hawaiensis; assembly: GCA_001587735.2. Taxonomy (NCBI): domain Eukaryota; kingdom Metazoa; phylum Arthropoda; class Malacostraca; order Amphipoda; family Hyalidae; genus Parhyale; species Parhyale hawaiensis. The sequence continues at coordinate 11,584,016 of LQNS02278187.1, forward strand.
ACAAACGGATGTTTATGAAATTTATTTGAGGTGTTAGGTATATCACAAAGAGTTAATGACCTAATGTTTGTGATGATCAGTTCGTTCGTTTGTTTGTCTCTGTGTTTGATTTTATGCTTGTAAGCAAAATACTCAAAAAGTATGAACGGATTTTTATGAAATTTACCGGAATTGTTATTAATGTTGAAAGACATAAATGATAAAATTTTGGTGATGATCGGTTGGTCTGTATGTGTGTTTGACTAATATTTGTCAGAATGTTTGTTAGTAAAAACTCAAAAAGGTTAAGAACAGATTTTCCAGAAAATTACGGAAGCTGTTTGACTTTCAAAGGGTACAATTAAGTGATTAGATTTTGGTGTTTAAACAAACAAAGTTATGGTTTCAGAACCAATATAGATTTTTCGTTACCGTTGCCATGATTGGCGAAAGAATGCGCTCCCAGATTGCACTAGTTGCTCAAAATTCTGATTATACATTATTAGGTGCTACTATTTATAAGCTCTCTCTCTCTCCTCGTGTAATTTAACTCATCGTCTTCCTACCATCATGAGCCTCAAATTGAAAAATGTAGAAAATTTGAAATGAACAATGAGTGGAGCAGTTGTGAGTAAGATGCAAACTAGCGTGCAGCTAAGTGAGGACCGTGAGGAGTTTTCTCCATAGCCATTCATCGATCGTACTATGTATTGCAGCATACGGCAATGCTGGCTAATGGTGAATTATATTTAATGCATTCATATACTAAGTTTAATTAAGTAACTAGTAGTGCACTACCAATAGCAAATTTACAGAAATCATCCATCTGCTCACAACTGTAAGCTACAAGATATATCTGGCCCATACTTTGATAAAATTAAGTTGATACCTATGTTTTGTAGAAAAAGTTTTTCACTCCAATATTTTACTGCTTTATTTTCAAATAATAACAGTATTTTAACATTTTATAGGCGATTACGCGATGCTACATGACACACCACCTGAATAATTAGCTTAATAATCTACCGCAATGATTTTTTAAAGAAATCAGCGGCCTTGCTTAAGAAAATCTAATTTATACTTTAGAAAAATATTGAGGATTTTGCGGTACTGCCATCTAGTACTATAATGCGTCAAGTACACGCAAATAACGGTAGCCTTATAGACGCAACGGAACTTCTGCTTCACACTCTAATGTGGAGAATTTCTTTTAAAAATATGAAGCCTATTTCATTAAAAAAGTTATGATTTTTTTACAACGTACTGTAAATACTTTAAAAAAATAGGCTTTTAATTTTTGCTTCATAACAGTGTTTACCGTTACGATGGATGCTATTCCAATTTGATTAAGTACTTTCCTTGTTTTTTATACCTTTACCGTGAGAGATTCTGAATTTTGGGCAAAGTTTCCTGTAGCAGTTAAGAAACAATCAATGCAACCTGGATTTTTAGCCGCGTTTTCCTCATAGGGGCGGACTGCGCAGTCGTCGCTGACGGCTAAAGCGTCAATTAAAGGCAGGTTTTGGGACGCGAATGCCGCAAAATCTCAACATAAAACTTGTGCAGCTCCTCAACAATTAACAACAAAAGCATACGCTTGGCCCAGAAATTCTTGATATTATTTCCTTCAACTCCCTACCACTTCTTGCCCCCTCTTCCAGAATTGACGTAGTGCAGTGTTCATCTCATCAGAAAGAAACAAAATCAGTATTTTCTGGTCTTTATTTATATAATAACTAGCATGAAGAGATAGACTGCAAAGACTTGAAAATGCTTTCTATGCTACGGTAACTGGAGGAATTCCCATCCTGCCGCGAAATGAGAGCCAATGCTCCCAATTTGTATTTTTGTAAAGTCGGCTGCAGGAGCGTCCGTAGCGTCTACCAAGATTTGTCTATAACAGAAAAACTCATGGGAAAGTGGCAACGCATACTTTAATTCAAAAAATATAGGTATGAAAGAATAAATCTTATTCAGTATTGTTCTCATGCATATACACTGAGCTGCTAATAAATATTTTAGATTAGTAACCAGCACTCGTTTTCCAATGGTCACTCCATAGACTACATGCAGTCACTACACTATACCTGGAGTGACATTTGCAGTCACTCAAGAATTCAAAATTCAAAACGAGACATATGCATTAATTTTTACCACACATGCAGCTTTTCATCAGCTCACTACGTAACAATCTAAACGAATTGTTAAGAAAAAGGATTTCTCGATAACATATGCACATAAGGCTTAAAGTTTTAATTCAGCGCTCACCATACTGGTGACACTGTCGATAAGTTCTAATGTCCCACACACCACAGTTGTTTGCATTAGAAACGGAGCGGAAACATCAAATTACCTATTTGCAGATCTGTGGTGGCTTTTTTGCAAGGTGATGAGTTGGAATGCCCCTTATATTTTACCTGATTTTTTCTAGGTAATTTAGTACTTCTTTTTATTTGTTCACTGGAAGTTCACTGACGATATAATACATCAATGGTAAATTCATCGAACAGTAATTCGTTCCAATGACAATTTATTCGATGGTAAATGCAAGTGAACATTTACCATGAAATGAATCTATCGGCTCCATTTCTAATTCATAGAAAATTAACGAGCTTCAAACAACTGACGATATTTTCTCAATATAAAATTATACTCGGACAACAGTTTCATAAATTGTCTTTTTGAAACACGGATATGGAAATAGTATTTTCATATTCTCGGGAAAATGTCATTTTACACTAAACTTGGCATGGTTCTGCCCAGGAATAAAAAATATACATTTCTTAATAATTTTATTTTTAATTATCGAACGTACTTAATCCTTGCATTAACCGGTGTAGTGGGAAAACATTTTACCTCATAGACTAACAAAACAGTCTATATACAAAGCTAGAGCACTTGCTATTCTTGAATATGGTCGGACCCGACATGCGTGGATGAAAGATTAGTATTTATTCCTACTTCCTTTTTAACGGTACAGGCAGCAACATTATACTCTACTCTTTAGCCACTGTAGCATTGCAGTACGTATTGCAATATCAAAAAACTATTCATCAAGCCAACTAAAAGATGCATGTACATCAAGGCCGCAGATATTGAGTCAGGGAATTTGCGCTTGTACACCGCTCGTCTGGGCAGGAAAAATAAAAAATGAGTTTGCTATCAAAGTTCCTCCGTTTAGCACAAAAAGCTGATACATGCCGCAGCCTGCCTTTGTTAACCTCAAGGTTACAAACGAATTAATACTGTAGGTTGAACAACACCCAGGCAAGGAATGATCGCTAATAACTTGTTCAAAACTTGTTCCTACCGGGAACAACCAGAGATTTTTTATGAGACCAGGTACACTGTTCGCATGCATCTTTTTCACGTTTGTATACCGCATTGCGATAATGTACCAGACACCATTTTCTTGATACTGTAAACTTAAATTTGGTTTCTGATTTATACCATGTTGCTTGAAATACATAAAAGTTCAGGATCGTCGGTGTATTGTTCGTATGGTAAGTCCATCTTGAGCAACTTCTCAAAACTTTATGGCAAGTCTATCTTCAGTAACTTCTCAAAAATTTATGGCAAGTCTATCTTCAGTAACTTCTCAAAACTTTGCTAAATTAACCTAGCGTCCATCGTGTCAGACAAAACATAGCGGCGTTCATGAAAATCCTATTACTTCAAGTTTTTACAGCTTTCTTATGGACGTTAAAAGTAGAAATAAATCTCCCTGACACTAGCTTAAAATTGCTCCTTTTCATACAATTATAATGATCTATGTACCAATCACAGAGAGAGCGCTGTAGATTAGCATACTTTTGGATGAACCTTAGAAAACCCGTAAAGAATTCCTACTTATTATCAAACAAAAGCTACTAATTATTGGAACAGAAATTTGAATCAATAACTACCACTTTCTATTTTTAAAAACTGTTTTTTAATGCCTCTTTAATATTAACTGGGGAGGAAGAGTAGAGAGGAGCAGTGAAATACCGTGTAGTCGTCACAAAGTTGACTAACGCACCGGTAGTAGTTGCTGATAGTACAGTGAAATACATTATCTATATACAGGGTATTTTTTCAGGCGGACGAACTTCAACCATAGGTAGAAAAACGCAAAAGTAAATCGATGTTCATGAATGATAAAATGCCCAAAACTCCTTAGTTTTCCAGCTATATAATGACATGAAGAAAATTTAAAGCTTTAAGTAGGATACTACGTGCGCGCCAAGGTTAGCACTAGTTTTGATAGTTCATTACGTTTCCGACCCCACCAAAGTAGTTTAATTATTTTTAGGGTAAAAACTGCAAATATTTCATGGTTAGGCAAAAATATTTGCAGTTTCAAACTTAGCATTAACATAATCGCACCACTGTATGGCGGACACTGTCGTTTCCAAAAAAATGCAGGGGTTGGTGCCACCAGACTTTGGACCTTATGTACAATTTTCAGAGTGGCTCATGCAGCAGAGAACAAGGGATCCCAACTTCTCCAAGCTGATTTTTTTCCACAGATGAAGCGTATTTTACTCGCGAAGGGGTTTTAACATTCAGAATAGTCGTCATTGGGCTCAAGCATAATAATCCTCATGTCATTCGCCCAAATAATCAATATCGACGCTGTGTAAATGCATGGACAAGAATGTGATCGGAAAACGTGCTGAACGATCAAATTTAGCCCTAACATCGGCGCGCATGTAGTATCCTACTTAAAGCTTTAAATTTCTTTAAGTCATTATGACTCGAAAACTAAGGAGTTTTGGGCAATTTCTCATTCATGAACATTGATTTCATTTGAGTTTTTCTACCTATGGTTGAAATTTGTCCGCCTAAGAAACACCCTGTATATATATATATATATCTTTATTTACTTTACAATGAAACACTGAGACCTGTCGCACGTTTAACATTACAATACCAGAATTCTGGGAACCCTATACGCTTAAACTGCAAATTAGCTAATGGGTCTGACCTTTGTTCTGTAGTGCATGAAAAGGTAACTTATATATTGTTCAAGTTTATCCAGGCGGCCCATAGGATGGTGGAGACTGTATGTTCTTCCATAGAATTTACCATGTCCAGATTCTTCTGTGAGTTCGCAAGGAACCAATTAATGATATCGCATGCACCGCATGTCCGAACACTAATGTTA
>LQNS02278187.1:11597920-11640494 GCA_001587735.2 Parhyale hawaiensis
TAGTCTAGAATACATTTTAACTGCTGTGTATTATGTTCCATTTTGTACTAGAACAAAATATCAAACCTGTTCCTAGCTGCTGAAGCTAATTTAGATGGCATTTTGATACAAAAACCCAGATTGATCAAATCCATAATAATTACGACAAGGGTGCATATAATCATCAACAAGAGAACCGGTAACGCAATCAAAGCAAGAAAAACAGGAGCTGTTGTGATCGTGCGAAGCGATCGATCGGAGAGCTCGGGACTGCAGAGAGCTGCCTCAGCTTTGCAGAACGTGGTCTACTTCTTTGCTCTCGGTAGTCATTAGGATGCTAAACTAACAGAGCTCCTCCTAAAAATGACATCGGATGATAACAACACCTTCTTGGCTCAAGAGTGATGGACTGAACACCTCGGCCGTAAGAAATCGGAGTCTTGGTTCTCACCGATACTTGACGCTCTCAGTCCCTCACGGTATTATGGACTTAACAGTTTCTTTTAACCTTGTTAATTAAGGCCAAGGTCCCATTTTGTGGAATGTTATTTTATGCTATGATACACTTGATTAGAAACACTACTATTAATGCATATGTATACTGTATTATGAAATTGCTAACTTTATACTGGAATATACTTGATGATAAAGTACTACTATTAAAGTTACGTATATTATGATATTGCTAAATATTATTATGTGTATTATATTGCTATTATGTAATCACATCATGATCGCGTAGTAATAGTAATAATAACAGTGGTAGTACTTTTAATGATGCCATTAAATATAAATCTTTTAGACACTTCTGGCGTAGAAGGCGCTAGAACATGGGACAATGTAATCAACTCTTTTATTTTAGAACGTAGTTTTAATACAGTTATAACCCTGAATTATTTAATTTAAATTGAGCATTTTGTGGTTTCAGAGTAGCACGGTGCACAAATTGTGACTTATTTGCAATCGATGATCTCAACACTTTGTGCATATTTAGATTCGATAGTTCGACGTACGCAATATATTTTGAGCTCTGACTGGACATATATACAGCTGACAAAAGGCAATACTGCAGCATGCATAGGCCTCGCAGATACAGCATGTATTGTTGGCACGGAATTCGTATAAATTATCTCATGGTAATACCCCGCTGGTCATTGTTACCATGAACCGGATGCCACCTTGTTTACACGTGCACCATCGTTTGTCTGAACAATATTTTCCGTTTTTTTAAGGTGAACATTGTCATGTAGACCATCATGAATTTGACTTATGCTTCACTTGTGCTTCTCTCGTAAATGCAAGGTCTCAGCATATAAATCTTAGCAAGCATTGCAGCACAGCTTCTGAAAATACTGCTTAGTCGCAGGGAAGTTTACTCCACGCACATTGAGCTCTTACTGCTAGAGAATAGCAAAGTATATATTTAGTTGATTGGTTAGGAGGACCGCAGTATAGTGAATTTTCCAATATTTAAGTTAACAAAAACTATGTATATTGCGTCACAGATGAATGGCATTCAGCCTCAGTCGGCCATCGCTCTTCTCGAATGCTCCCTTTACCCTACACCGCCGTAGATAATCAATCTTACTTCGACAAAGTATTGCACGCTCCATCCATTAAGGTCAGCCACTGAGCGTATCAATCTAACTGTGACTAGGAGGTGTTGATTCCCCAAACCTCTGGGGTATAAAAACTAATGAGCGACAACGGGCCGGCGTGGTACGCAAATGGAGGTCGGACGAGAGTACAACAGAGTGCTTAGCTGGTACGCACGAGAGCGGTGGAGAAGCTGGTCTCAGCTCTTCGAGGTGCAAATTTTGAGTATCAATTTTCTGAGAAACAGCACAATCCGTCTCGTGCACAAATTGAGAACAGTTCGGGGTAAACAATTAATATTTTTTTTGGCAAGATATGCCAGGAGTAAGAGGTCTTTAGTGAAAAATTATTATACCTTACACACTGGTATGTGACTGATGGTAGCTAAACATGTACGTCACTGTTAGAAATTTTGAAAATTTGATAACACTGTAATTTTCTTAACACCTCACGGTACATATAGTCAGCACAGATCTGTTTGTAATAAAATATTCTGCAGCATTAAATGAACGCGAAAACTTTTCGCAGTACTCGAAATACATAGCGGAAACTAAATTTGCTTGATAATTACTATCATGTTAATTTTTTCATTATACTAACAGTTCTATATTATACGTATGTGACACCTGCATGTGTGTGTGTAGAGCAAAATGCTGTAGCAAATACTAGCAATGGCTGCTTTAATTACATATTTATTTGTATATTACTATATCATAACAGTATTATGAACACCGTCGTGTGTTTATGTGTTACATATTTGTACGTACGTTTCGTGTCACGCTCTTAACGAAATAGGTGAAAAATGGGCCAGCTTGCAGATTTTGTATTGCTATTGCGCTTTGATGTAGTTCGATAAGCAAAAATTAGACCAGTTTCCAGAAGATGACCAATGTTAGAATTCTTATTCTTTCATTTGAATGCAATTCTTGCTCAGCCAACGTTAAAATCTCAACAAGGAAGATTATTATTATTAAAACTTCACGCCTGAGCTCCCACGGACAGGTAATACAATCCAAATGAAGCACCTTGCATCACCGGGAAGCCCAAAACGCTGCTAAAGGAAATCCAGAAGAAAACCATTAACAGCTGACTTAAACGCCTGCAAGCCAATACGACTAAAGGCCGGTGCTGGCAACAAATTCCAAACCTTAGCCGACCAGGGCACGAAGCACCGACAGAACTGATTAGTTCGACATCTGACAGCCTCCAAAGTGAATGAGTGCTCTCCGCACACAGCACGAGTCTCTCTCCCAAAGACCTTGAGGGCAGGGAGAGAAGAATACAATTTTTCTTAGCGCTGCTATGAAATAAGATTTTTATTATCTTTTATATATATCGAAACGGTATTTGCTCTCAGGTCACGACGTGTACATTGAGTAGATGATCAACAAAGCACAGTAGAAACGGTTAACTACGGTAGGCTAGCAAATATTTTTAAGCTCACTTTCTTCCTTCGACAAAACAGTTATCTCTTGAGACCAAAAATTTCGATGTATTGAAATTCTATCATGGCGTAGTGGGATACGCAGCAACGATTCTACTAAACTTCAGTCGTACTTCACTCTAATCGTTAGTATAAACTGTTTTTTCGCATGTCATGTAATGTAAGAACTAAGTGTGTTACTCAGATAAATTGCAACAGAGAACACTCATCTCTTAAGACAGTGTGAGTTTGCCGTTGTAGCTTATCGTTCACGATTGTAACGAAAATATTTTCAGTGAAGATGGGTCGTCACAAGTTCCTCACTGTCATATTTGACAGCGCGGTCACTCTAGCATGTTAATATATTTGGATCTTCGGCACTAGGCTTTCATGAACACAGGCACAAGTAAACATAAATTAGACAGTACTGGAAATTGTTGAGTTCCTGCCACGCTGTTCAAGCTGGAAATCAAACATTAGACCAGGTTGCAGATGGTGGCAAAAAGAGGGAAACATCAAAATTCCGCACATTCCTTGCTTTGCAAAATTTGATTTGTCAATGTTGAAGACTACGGAAATACCTTTCAGCAACCTCCGTGTCTTACGGACAAGGATTAACACGTTACTGACTCATCGCAAATTATTTGCAGCTTGGACTCACAATGAGAAAACTGAGTGATCAACGAAGTATCGAAGTAAAACAAAGAATAGAAGCAAAAAAATGAGTATTTCGTACAAATCATTGTTTTTCTTCAGTTAAGATGTTTATCCTGTTATGACACAGCTTTTTGTTGAAGAGAAAAATTGTGAGAGACGTGTTGCCAGTAAGCTCGATGACCAGTAGGCTCGATGACCCAATTCATGTTTTGAATGACGCTTACCTGCCTGCTTATTAGAAATTTGAGGGCGCCCTCACATCTTTTTTTTCATTAATCTAAGCTAATACCAATAAGTTCACTTTTCTGGTAATCGATATTTATAATCACAGGAAGGCAGGAATACTGAAACGACACCATCTTAGCCACTTTTAAAATTAAGTCCACAGATGCTGTTATGAAAAGGAAGATACAATGCATTAGGAAGTCATATCCATCGTAACAAGATATATTTTTACCAACATTTTACTTACTATTTATGCACCTTTCCACAAGCTAAAGTATCGACCAATAAGTTAAAGATAGTTGGCGATCCTAATCTTCGATTGGATGGTTACAACCGAAAGTCGGTAACAGCTGCTCATGCACCAGTCAGTTTTTGGTGTCACAATAGACGCCACCCGAAAAACAACACTCGGTGTGTTCGTTACCTCTCTAGCCTGCAGTATACTTGGACATATAGGTGGCGAGCGTAGACCAACCCCTGAATCAATATGCTTAGTATAACGTCTTGCCGATCATAGTTTTTTTATATCTCTTGTGTTGTTTATATAGGACCCTTCGTCGGCGCGTAGATTAAGCACACTGACATTTGTGACAAGTAGACGTTTTGGCAAAATTAGAGTTTAGCTTTTGGTAAAACGAATATGGAAACTTGCTTCCCAGAAATGCTACGCACTTGCTTATGGGTCATGTTTTCTGTGTAACAGTATGCCATTCCCGCTAAAGTTAAGAAACATAATGTGGTAGAGATATGCTTGAATTTTTGTTGACAACTGTGTATTTTTTGCAAAGTAATGCAGACTAATAAATGCACGAGCCCATACTTAGTAGGGCATTTACATGATCCTCGGAACAATCAATGTTTCAGGAAAATAGTACAGAATTCTCCCCCCCCCCTAACCTAAGCAGTTACATTTTGTTCACCATCTAGAATGTTCAAAAGAGCACAATAGTTATAGAACGATCGTAGTTATGTACTGTAGATGTGATTTTCTTTTTTTGAAGAGTCTTTTATTGCAGTAGTCAATTTAAACGAAAAGAACTGCTAATCATGACTGATGAAAAGCTCACTTAAGTTATGAAACGTGAACAACGAACATGTGAAGATAACTTAGTTACAATTATGTTAACTAAGCAAGCTTGAAATAGACTTCTTTGAAGTGTACTAATTTACCAATACACGTACTCAAAAGCAACGTACACGTCATTGGACAACACACACACTTTCCAGAAGTCTGCCAAATCCGGTCAATTGCCAGGTAGCATAGCGTGACTGTGCCTGGAGACCAACTCAGTGTAATTACTTTTTGTGGCGCCTTACTCTTCTAGATCAAACATCAGAAGTCACAAGAAGAGGAAAATAATGCAATAATATATTAATATTAACAGACTTCTGTTTATAATTTAGGGGTTAAAATGTATAATAGTGTCGACTAACTTAAAATATATAGACGTTTCGGAATCACTCTCCCATCATCAGAATGTAAAATAAAGGATCTGAAAACTCTAAAACTAGTCATTTATTTCTAAGCTTGGAGCAGAGCTCTTGTCTGCAGGAGATCTAAACGGCGAATGACTGTAGGATGCTCGGCGGGTCCATAATGCCAATGCTCGTACAGTCGGACATTTGGAAACCGTAGCATTGTTCGGCAAGGTGCTGAGGGGATGTGCAGTTGGAAGAAACACATCATTTATAGATTGTAATTAGAGGTCAATCAATCAATCTTTATTGAAAATAAATGTTACATGTAACGCAACATCATTCTCAAGCCGATATCTAAGCACTACTAAGTGCTTTTCCGGCACTGTAGTCATTATATTGAGACTAGGTATATCTCATGGATGTAGTGATTCTAAAGTTGTGAGTTCTATGGGGTTGGAAAAGTCGCCAATGCTAAAGGGATAGTTTGTTTGTCCTACATGAAGACGGGGAGCTGAACGTGTAGGTTTTGTAAGTGGTAAATCTGTTTTTCTGGATATACCTAAATGTTGGTCATTGCGGGTTTGATAATGCTGCCCGGTGCTACCCACATACGAAGCATTGCTGCCTCTGCATCGGAACCCGTAGACAACACAGGACAGAAGAAGCGTGTGTGCTACGTTTTTGTCTTTGAATTTAAAATAGGGTCCTATGGGGAATGTTTTTTTTCGAAGAGAACCTAAAACTTATAAGCGGATAAGCTTTGGAGAAGAATGTTTTCATAGAGTTTATGGTATCGAAGGTGGCTTTGCTGTAGTATGGAAGGGAGTGGAAAAAATTCATTTACAAACAGAAAGTTTAGTAATACCGTGATCAAATAGTTTATGCAGAAGCCGTTTGTAGTAATGATGCAAGAGGTTGTGCGTATAGCCATTATTATTCTTGAAAACATTTCGAACAAATTCTATTTCATTTGAAGATGCTAAGTAAGAGGAAGACGAATGATATGCCCTAAGCAGTAGAGTTTTGAATGCATTTATTCAAAGACCCAACCGACTGAGATTCATGTGTACGATATTTAAATAGTAAGCATCCCAACATGCAGTTCACTGCAGAGAACCAATTAAATGATTCAATATCACTTTTAGACATTCTTGTTACAAATTAGGACTCAACACTAACCACTAACGTTTACAGAAAACTAACCTTTTCAATTAAGCCTCGGAATCAGCTTCTTTATTCACTCCTACACTCAACTTAAAATAAATGCATTCCGAACTCTGTATTTTGAAAATTTTCACCTCTATTAATTTCTCTCAATTGCGATAAAAGTCAACTGCTGCTCACTCGAGTGCTAATACATTCCATCTTTCGGTTCCGGCTCCGAATCTCAGGGCTGGTGTATGTCACTAAGTAACGTCAGCGAGACTGGAATGCTGCGAGTAGCTCGTGCTGAGAACTACAGGTTTGGAAGCCGCCGAAAATGAGCGCAGAACCCAAAGAAAAAGCACCTCTTATCTATAGACATTACCGGGTCTGATTAGGTAATCTGTTTGGCCTGCCGCTGATTGACTCCGGCACAATTAGATAGGGCGCACTTGCGATTGCAAAGACGTCCAGCTTATCGGGTCGGCCTGGAAATTCTTGCACGAAGTTGCGGCACAGGCTTCGATTTCGACTTGTTTGTTAATCATCCATTTTTCTTGATTCTTGTTTCGTTTCGAAGAAATTGATGCGCACCTCTGCAATAACCTATGTAGTTTCGGTACGTATAGTTTAAGACTTCGAGTCAAGAAGACTCGTGCGTAGGAAACTTTATTAAAACAGACGTTTCGGATCGTTAAAATCCATTCATCCTGTTCTGAAAAAAACATTAATCAGAATTATAAAAGGTGTATAGGAACAACAGAAATCAAATCGATCTAGTGTAATCGTTAAAACAAAGATGATGCTTGTGATCGTTCTTATGCTTCTTTGTAATCTGAGAACATATTCCCTGTGAATCAACCTATTGCTAGAATAGATATCTTAGTTATGTACACTTCTTAAAGTTTTACGTCCTTCATTGCGTGCTGCGGCTGGTATCCCTAGTCCTCACCCAGCAGTTGCACAGCATGCGCAACACCGTTTTACGATTCCTTTCACTCAATTAAAGGAACCGGTTTCTTTCTGCTTTTCGTTCATTTCTTAGCTGTATTATTGTCTGATCTTTGGCGTGCTACAAACAGCACTGAGCTTACGTCGTTAATAATCAAGTTGTATACGAGGACGTACCACAGCGCAACTCGACAGGTTAGGATCAGAAAGAAGACTGTTCAATTTTGCAAGAAAGTTGCTAACTTTATTCCAGCTGCGACCAGCCCATACTGTTAATCTTCAGTAAATTAGCAGAATTAGAGAGATACATATGAAAACTTACATGTCACCGTGAACGACTTCCGCAACAAAATGTTAGCACCCATACAGAGTACGGTTAGCATTATCTTGACATTCAAAAACAACGTTACAAACATATCAATCTTTGGACACACGAGCAATCAGCCTCAGACTGTTCACTTTTCAAAAGCATATGTGATACACTCTTGTGGGTATTTATTTATATGTACATATATAAATTATGCCTTATGTGCATGAAGCTGACGCCCGTAGCATTTGTGGTGACCTGTTTCTGCTGGATTGATAGTCAAGTATAGTTACTATACTCACAGCAGAGTTGGAATAGATGAAAAAATACAAGTGTACAACAGTGGATGCATCGTCACACTGAGAGTTCCCGAGAGCAGTGCGTTGGCAATCTCAAAAAGTGCCGGTGTTCATCATTTGCATGCTCAGTTTTGACGGCAACCTTGGCGTAAAATTTGCAAATTTGTAGACAGCCTCCAACCTTTACTACCGAGCTAAAAGATAACCAGAGTCTGATGAGGCAGTCATTTGATAGGAATTCATTGACCTCGTAAGAAGAACAGTTTGACAAACGAGTTAGACAGTTGGCAATAGCTGTACCAGTTTACAAACGAGTTAGACAGTTTGCAATAGCTGTACCATGAAAAGTAAAGCAGTGGATAGTTCTCGTCTAGAAATGCAGCCTGAAAGAAAAATGTTGCCCAGCAAACATGAAGTTAAGTACTTTTGCGGTTGCGGGAGCCAGTGACTGATACGCATTCGCAAAGGTTTGTATGGACTATAGGGCACATATATCAGTGATAACATCATACTTGACTACTAACGGAGGGTTCATACAACTGTCAAAAGTGCGCGTTCCCTTAACCCATCGTCCACTGTGTCTGTTTGAGCGGCAGAAAAGCCACTCAACCTCCTGAGTTTAAATGCCCTCCAAATATGAAGAGATATCCCATACAATACCTGCGACCGTTACAGATACAGAAGACACGTTCCTTTGGCTGTCGTGTGTACCTGTCTTAACTCTATCAAATGAGTAGCTCAACTGAGTCACGTATCTTTAAACAATTTTTTATTAGATGTGCACCTCAGTAATAACCTATGTAGTTTAATGTCTAACAAATGTATTAATTTATAAGAAAGCCAAATCGTCAGTGTACGTCATCAGTGAGAGAAAATTAATTATGACGGTTTTTAGGCCATTTTAGGATATTAAAAGTTCCCCTAGTTAGCGGCAAGTATGATCTACATCTGCAAATTCCTTACACTACCTTTTACATATATCCCTATATTTTGCTCTTCGCTGGACGTCCCTGTGTTTATTAAAAATATTATACTGAAGTTTCATCATTTAGTATTGCGACCGATATCGGAGTCACAGTGAAAAATGAAGTACAGTGTAGTCTTAGGCAAGGTTTTGAAACTCTTCTTCCTTTCCGGAAAACAAAATCTGGGTCCATCTCAGCCTTTATTTCAGTTCTGATCTAATGCACCACAAACCTCAATGCTAGTCAGCCATGACTTCTGAATCACTGAGTACAACACTGCTATAACTGTACCCATAGTTGTTCCCCGTATACTGACAGAAAGCAAGTGGCCTTGAAATTTTCAATTGAAATAGCAATCATAGATGCAACGCCGACACAGAACGTGCTTTTTTACCACTATGTGTAGGTACTGGCTTTTTAGTAATGACTTCTCTGAAATACCAAATAGTCACTTTGAAAGCAAGATAGGTTGCCATCCGTGTCAGTTTTATTTCGTTCTGAAATTTCCCAAAGCTCAGTACTCAGGTAGCTCGAGGAAACCCGTATACATGCTTAGCAATGGCACAAGCTCTGTAAATAAGGTTATACAGATTAACGCTTCTCGTCTAAATTAATCTTAATCAAAGACACCATAGAATTGTCTTACAGGTCCATTACTTTCGAAATTAACTTCCAATGCTTAACCAATATGGTTGGTATGTCCCTTACTCGCCAAAGAAGAAAAAGAAGAAAATTAATCAAATTGATGTTCAAGAGGCGCATATTATTTTGACAAATCTTCAGCCCCGCCACATGAAGTTGCACTCTCTAAAACAATATATGTACTCATGCCCGGAATTCAATAGTATCAGACTGGCCCATAAAATAGTATTCTTAAATGCATCCTAAAAAGGTTAAGCGTTTATAAAGTTTATTGGATCACACAAATAAAATTTAGAATACTTCATATATGATGAGATAACTGCCAATCTAATACAGTTCGTTTAATTCCATCACCATAAGCGTGGAAGACATATAAAACTGAAACAAAAATAGGAGGACGGGTGTATCTATCTTATTGAAATTCCTTAACAAGAAAACTTTAGATCGAAAGGGTTGTAAAGTGGATAATAATGGACTTCGGGAGGGACGTCGTGACCATTAAACACGCCGACACTACAATATTTCCACTCACCCTCTGGCAAATTAATTTTAATATGCGATGTTATTCAGGAACAGTAGAGTGGCGTCTTTTAAAGAACAGGTGTGGCAACTGACTACTGCAAAGTGTCCCTTCCAAACCAGGACCGATCGTGTGTTTTTATATCCATATGTAATTCTTTTATTATTTAGTGCTAAAACAGTCACCGTAAGGCTATGTTTATCGCTTTCTATAGAAGCCAGAAATCATCACAACAATTATTCGTAAATTTCAAGAAAGATTTACTAGTTTTATGGGAGCCAAAACACAAGTATAAAAGTTGATGAGATACCGAAAAATCCACAGATCATGTAGATTTCCTATCCATTGTCTGAAGACTGGTTTTTGTTCATCTTTATTGGTTTGGAGTCTTGAAGCCTGAGAAAGTATGTCATTATCTCTGAAGGACGGATACATTTGGACAATTTGATACGATAGCAAATTTATAAGAGATTATGGTTTACCATTCAAGGAGTATTTTATCATGCAATTCCAACTTAATGGATACGCAAGAAAAACTTTACCGGGGGCAAAATCGGAAATGTCTCCAGAAGAAAAATAAGTTTCCCTAGTGAACGTCCTTTGATTCTCAGTGACTGATGTTCTGCAACCACAGTTATTATTTTGGACAAACCTGTATGAACCGCATCGAATTTTTATCTTTCATTTAAAAACTTTTCTCTTTTGTACGGTCAATGCTGCTGCAAGCATAGAGCCTCTCGTTAATGCACCATAGAACTGTCCAAAGTTCCTTACCTGTCATCCATAATATTGTTGTCAATTTAGCAATTGCATGTTGAATGCAGTAAAATGTCCAAGCAAAGTTCCACAAGTCGTGTTTGTGACTCCAAGACACTCGTTAAATTTCACCACACCATACAGAACTTACGTTCTTGTCGCTGCTTGTTGTGTTGTTGTAATATTTCTGGCGGCACTTTTTGAAGAGTAATTCATTCAGAGATACGATAAGCAAGGCGCAGAAGGGTGCGTTGGGAGCGAAAATGAAGACTGAGATTTATTAGGGTTTGACCTCGTCCTTGGTTGACTCATCGCTGTGAGCGAGTACGAAACTTTTCCCTACCCAAATTTTGGGACCCATCTATAGGCACAGAAAAGTCGAGCTATACGAAACCTACCAGTGGCATGTTCGATTGGGCACCAAAATTAGGCCTTCAAGGCTAGACTTGTTTGAAAGTTTACGCAGGTGCCTTGGCTTCGACTCACTGTATTGAGTTTCAGGCATTGGCCCTCAGCAGGCTACCCTTCTTGAAACTTCCAGAAACTCAATCTTACTCCGTAAAATGCAGTTCTCAGCCGGTTTAACGTAACACCTTTAACACCTTTAACACCTAATAGCGTTGCCTCTAACACTTGCAACAAGATTTAAAGTGACAAAACTAAAACTTCTGTCTGACGTTCCGGGCAAGTCAAGCCTTGAAGGCTTAATTCGACGCTCAATCCAACATGCCCTAGGCATCACTTCTCCCTTGTGTTAGACAAGGACATTAATATTTCCCCTTTCGAAGTGAGTTTTAGGTGTTAAACTGGAATTAATTACAGTTGGTAAAATACTCATTTTTTTCTGCATTTTACGACACAGGGTTAATTTTTCTGTCGGCTCAAGAGTAATTAATTCGAGTTGATACTTGAATCTAGATTCAAACTGGAGAAATCAACGCTCCTATCTTGAGATCCGGAAGAGACAAGCACACTAGACAGTAGGCTTGGATTAAATCGACATTTCGGCGCCAAGCGACTGCACCTTCAGCATACTGTACTTCATTACTGAGAGTAATGGGGCAGCAGACAGATGCTGCATGAGGGTGACACGGTGCTGCAGAAAATTCGCAACACCCAAACTCTTCATCTTATGTATTTACTGTGATACTTCATCCGAACACCTGCTAGAAAATTACATTAGCTTACTCGCATGATAAGTTGGCGAATTGCGAGGAAACATGACATGTTCTGTGTTACCAATTAACGAGAGACTTATTCGCAGAGCAACACAACTTATAAGAAAATGGGATGGAGAAGAAGCAAAACCGATAAATGGCCATCAGTGGAGAAAATATAAATGAGGAAATGAAGTGCGTGCAGAATACAACATTTGCCAGACGTCTAGCTGAGGCAGAGTGACCCCATGTGACCTGCATGGACGTTAAATATCCATGAACATTGAATGTTCATCCTTATGGCACGTCGCTGTAAGTGTATTTGATGGCAAGAGCTATTTATTCATGCATGTGTACTTTACAAACACACACACAGTATTATATTTACTTTGAAGGAGTTTTTGAGTGATATTTTTTTCATGATACAACAATAACAGAAGCCCTATTTATTAAATATTAGGGCTCTACATCTTGGCATGCTTACTCTTCAACCAAAGAAGACACGAGTTGATGATAGCGCAGATGCAATTTTTAGCTTCATTAATAACGATCATAAACAATTTAACACTAAAAGCAATTAGGCGGTTACTCTCCAAAGCGAGAACGTTTTAGTGCATCTTCTAGTAATGAGCAATATTTTTGGGATCTTTATTCTTTTTCATTTATACTTTCTGGTATGCATAAAACTGCACGGGCTCTTGGGCGGTACTTTCAGGGGTACTCTTAGGAGTATTGTCAGAAGTACTCTCAGGAGTGCTGTCAGAAGTACTCTCAGGAGTACTGTCAGAAGTACTCTCAGGAGTACTGTCAGAAGTACTCTCAGAAGTAGACTCATAAAGGAACATAAAATTGCATGAGTTCCTAGACCTTAATCTCAAGGATAGGCTCTCAGAAGTACATGAGCCATACAGTCTCTTGGACGGTACTTCTTCATCCAGAAAACAAATTGACGTACCTAACTTGGATCTCTACACAGCTGAAAAGACGGGGTTCCACTTCAGTACAAGTTGCAGGAAACCAGATACGCTGGACAAACATGCAAATGGGGCCAAAACTTATTGGCGATGCCTCTAGCGTGATCTGCGACATTTTCCGAAGAGCGGGAACACCTCGTTATGCGGAAAACACCGGAGCATTGATGTTCCAAAGTTTACTATTCTCCTAGGAGTACGGCTGTTGAACATCGGCCCACGGGCTGCAGGTAGCTAGCCGGTGGGTTGTCAAAAGCCTGCCCTTGCTTATATTATAAAATATTTTGTACAGTTTCATTTTTTTAGCATGCACGCCCTGTGCAGCACCCTACAGTTATAAGATGTGGCTTTACAACCAGCATTGGGGCAGCGAAAGCGCGCTTTTATATTGGCTGCAGTGTGGTCTGTGTGTCTGCACTGCGTGCCCCTGGGAGATGTGCACAATCAGATTGGAGGACTCACAGCACGTCATTGTTGTCAAGGGACCTGCATGGCTCTATGCTTCAGGCTGTGAGTGTCTCCGAAAACTCATGTTCATTTATTCTTGCGTAATCATTAGTTCTTGAAATGTGTCATTTCAGGTGAACGAGTTATTATTATTATTATTATTATTCTTAAAACTTCAAGCCCTGGCCACCACGGACAGGTAGTACAACCCAAATGATGCATTTTTCAACACCGGGAAGCCCAAAACACTGCTAAAAAAATCCAACATAAAGCCATTAACAGCTGACTTAAGCGCCTGCAGGCCAACACGAGCGAAAGTTGATACCAGCAATGAATTCCAAACCCCAACAGACCAGGGCACAAAGCACTGACTGAACTGACGAGTTCTGCATCTAACAGCCTCCAAATTGAAAGAGTGCGCGTCAACCGCTGCACGTGTAATCCTCCAAGAGACGTTGAGGGCAGGGACAGAAGAATGCAACCTTATAAAACATACAGAGTCCGGCCACCTCTCTCCTACGGGACAGATTCACCAAATCATTTTCGTGACAAGACCTGCTGGCTGAACTAACAAGTCGACCAAGCTGACACAAGTGACTGTCAGCAGACTTTGTCTTACTGGTATTCAGTTTCATACTCCAGGCCGAGCCCCATGCCACTAATGCGCGACAGATTCCTCTTCAGAGACTGATTGAAAAGTTCTTTTGTTTTTCTATAAGACAATTCACTAGAGAAAATGCACAAACTTTATTGGCTACGTGATATTTATACTTTATTTATCAATGCATAATACCTTCTAGTGGTTCTCTATAATACACACCTGATTCTCGATATATGCGAGGACTACGGTCCCAAAAAAATATCGTATAAGGTGAATTCGCATATATGTATATCGAATTTATCTACAGTATATAAAGGAGATTACGTTCTATGACTCATTTTTAGCCCTTAAATCTGACAGTTGTTCATAATACTACAGCTCTATAAGCACAGCTAAACACAAAAGTAATGGCGCATTACAAAAGTCTATGTAAAAAAAATGTGAACAAGGAAAAACACGGTATTGTGGCAATTGCTATACCGCCCACAATTCGCATATCGCATAATAGCAATATTTCTCACATTAAGAAAATTAATCGTCGTAATTGTCCATTCGCATAAGAGCAAATTCGCCTATAGGGAACGCGCATATATCGAGGACCAGGTGTATAACCGCCAAATACTGAACTGGCATACAATGTCAGAGGAGCTGGATAGCCCTCTTCCAGACTTCCTCATGGCGCCACTGGTCGTATGCCATGGAAGCCCTGGAGCCACTCGATCGCACTCGTCCTATAGCAATAAAAGGCTGCCAAATATTGAACGCTGGCCCCATCCGTGGCGTACGTGCAATACTGTACTCGTTAGATAACTGATATTATTGCCTTCTCGACTTTGATCTACAATAATTGCCGCAATCGAGGTACGCGGCGATCCTTGTATGTATGATTCTTTGAAGATAAATGAATGCCGTCAAGTCGATCTCACATGTTATTTAATGAATGTCAGAAGTGTCTGACGCTTATATCAGATATCTTAATTGTGTTGGTATGTTATGTAAGCATACGCTCGTTCGAAGTTATCAGTATGCATACCAAGTTCTAAAAGAATGCCTAAATTACTTATGCAAAAAAGGGTACTGCTCTTGTAGAAGGCTGCGTTAGTTGATATTTGCTAGGACCTCTCGTTATTCAGCGTTACAGTCATTCATCTTTATATAGAGTTCTTCAAAGAAGCAAGGGATGTTGAGTCACATGATTTATTTCTTATCAGTTTAAGACCTAAGTGTGTACATGTCAACATACATCATCACTTATTGTAGAACACCTTGTAAAAGTTATGTGCATTTATATGTACATATATGCTTATGTATCTATTTATCCTAGCTTAGCTAAATCTCTGACAAAGGAAAAGTCTTGTCAATAATTTATTTTAAGCGTTAAATTTTGTATTATGGCCTGAAGTGGTAAGATTTTTTTTATCGTTAGTTATTACTATAGAGAGCAATGAGTACATCAGGGAAAGAGACAGCCTTAAACTGTACTGAAACCGTAGATTATTTAAGGAAAGAATGATGAAACTAAGGAATCAGCTATACCTGTACTAGTAGTGATAGAAAAGGTTTGCTTGCGCTTCAGTGACTTCATCAGTGGGTCGCAATTCATGGAAGACCAGCATACCGAGCACGTCCGTGTTAAGCAGTGAACATGGATACCTCGAATAAGCAATGGTTAAGAGACTATTAAAGGCATTTATAATGCAATATACATAAAGGGACACCAACATTCCAAATACGTCGGGGCGAAGCAGTAAAATTAATATTCCGCGCTTAGCATTAGTGACGAGAATTTCGCTTTAAAAGTCAAAGGAAAATAAAGCTATGACAACAAAGCAGTTGAAATGCTGCCAAGACCGCCATGCACGACGCTAAGTCATTTGCAGGCAATTCCGGAAAAAGAATTGTCTTGCGAAGCCATTTTTTTCAAGCAAGTTGCCATAAACAACAGCGGAATTATAGTCTGCAGTCATGTAAGAATTTGTTTAAGAAAACACGTTTCTTCAAAGGTAAATTAGCACGTTAGGAGAGCTGGTAATTTCTTGAGCAGCCTTTGCTACATTAGAGCGAAACTGTCGTCTTACCTTGAAAGCCTTTGTCACCTTCAAATGCAAATGAAACAATATTTTGGGCTGCGGGTTGTTCGCCTATCAGACCAAAATAATGGACCAAATATTTTGTTTGTAGCCTGCATTTGATACCTTACGGAGTCCCAGAGATGTCTCTAAATTCACTATAATTAATAATTATACACTCTACAACTCTCCTGATAATTGTACCAAACGAGGAGGTAGCTTGATGAAGGTAGCGGCGGAGGTTTGAGATAATAACACTGGACGCTGATTCTAAACTTAGTGATGGTCGAACAGAGCAGGCAAAATTTTTTGGTGATAAATGCGAAGATCAAAGTTTTGAGGCTAGTGAGGAAGATTCCTCTCGAATTCTTTGTGTGCTGAGATACAACTGGGCTATTAAAGGAATTTTGATTACATCAGTATAGCAGTAAAATATCTAGCACATCTATATGACTGGATTTTCACAGTGCCCACAAACCAGTTTTAAACTTCAGCTAATTTGCTCCCTGTCCTAAGCGTCTTCTGGTACAATAATTATTGTAAAATCTTGATCAACAAATGCACAATGCTGCTTTTTTTCTGAAAACACCCAGAATTTCCAACAACCACTTTAAATAAAAAAGTTCCATCAAGCTTTTAAGACTATTAAGTCTGTATATAGAAGAGTTATGGTGAACGATATGAAGTGTAGAAAAGAACTTTTACTCCGTGAATAGCAAATTAGACGGAGTTCCAAAAGGTACGGTTGTTAATTAAGGTAAATAAGATCAATAACTATTAATCCACAAGCACTAAACCAGGGTAAATTTCACTCGGATACTCAATTAAATTAGCTCAGCAACGCTGTAAATGCTGCCATTCTCTTTGCAGCCGCACGGCTTCGTTTGAAATGGCGAATAGTGAATGTACTGTAGATTTTTTGCTTTGGAAATTTTTAAAAAAAAGCATTGTGCAGGGAGCACCTTCCCCGCAGCTCTCATATAATTAGGAGACTCTGATAAAGTCAGGACAGGTTTTTACCAGCTCTACGCCAACAAGACATCAGTAGAACTGCTGCACCCTAAAATTCTTATTTTTCTTCTTCTTTTTCATTTTGAGCAGGTTTTTGTCTGGTTGTTGGGCTTCATATTGCACCCATGGTGACTATTCGGGTCGCAACCAGCAACCAGGCCTCAGCACTGGGGCAAACCCTTAGTTTAAGGGTTTTTATTATTATTTATTACAGTCTTGCAAAACTAGTTATCTTCAGTACTTTTTCTTAAAAGTACAAAAACTTGTCATTATACACAAATGAAATTAACTACTTATCAAGGGAAAAAGAATCTTTCTTAGATTCTTTAGAAATAATGAAAACGAATATTTTGAGAATTTTATGAACGAATATTTTTCAGAACTGGGAGAATCTTTCATGAGGAAGGTTTTCATGTGACAAAAGTAATCTGACAGCCGTTCGTGGGGCTGAAACATGATAAGCGTTTTTTTAAATGGCTCTACCCTGACACTGACGTTGAAAAGATCCATTTCATACAATTTCAAGCGTTGATGAAGTAATGCAGGCATGTTTCATGAAATCGGCAATATCATAACATCATTATACCATAAATTTTTCATAACGTCTTATCATAGCATCGTCATGGCGGTACAATAGGTGCACATCCATTCGGTTGCCTCACGAGCATCGCAGAAAATCGGTTTTGCGCGACGTACTTAGAAAGTGTTTGGTTCGGTAGAGTTAATACGTCACTGCCTTAGTTGCTCTGCCCTCCCCGTTTTGGAATACTGCTCTTTATTCAGGGTTTCTGCTGCCGATTGTCATCTGAGTTTGCTTGATAGAGTGATTCGTCGATGTGCATTTACGCTGGATGGTGTTGTGCCTTGTGCATGATCTGGTGCATAGTCGCAGAGTTGGTGGGTTTTGCTTTCTCTTTAAAATATATAATTGCCGTACTCATCCACTGGCGGTTTTTCTTCTGGAGCCATTTGCTCGGGTGAGGTGAACTCGGTGCACTAGCTGGTGCCTTTCATGAGTTTGTCCTGGAACCGGTACGATGTCGTACTCGCCAGTATTCTCGTTCGTTTGTTCCATCTTGTGTAGATTTTTGGAATAATCTTGATGGATCTGCCCTTATTGGTGTGGGCATTGGCAGCTTTAAGAATTTTGTAAATAGAGTGATTCTGTGGTCTTTAATTCTCTTTTTGTCTCCTCTCGCTGGGTTGGTTGCGTGAGGGTTGATAACCTTATGGAGTTTCTGTTCTCCCGTCGACAGTCCTGGTTACTTTATTAATAATAATAGAAGTAGAGGCAACAAAGAGGGAGGACAACGGAGACAAGCTAGCATCTTTTTGCAGCTTACAATTCAAGACTCTGAGGAAGTATGTATGTAACCAAAGATATATATAGATAATAGAAACGTCTATCTTATTAAAGCTTATGAATAGAGGTGAGATCTCGAAAGTAAGATGTTGATTACGGAAGCAACCAAAGTAAATGGACAGAAGAGCACGACTTTCACTTTATTTTAATTAGACGGAGCTGATATACTAAACACAGATGTAACCAATTGAAATGGTCAGAAGAAAGCAGCTTTTACATTATTTTATGTTTTAGACGTAAGCAAGATACTAAGGGCAGATGCAATCAAAGTAAGTGGACAGAAAAAAGTGACTTTCATATTACATTAATTAAACGGAGGCAGAACTCTAAGATCAGATGCATACTAATTAAATAGAAGAAATCAACTCTTTCATTATTTTAATTTGTAGATGAAAGCAAGACGCTGGGGCAGATGCATCAAAATAAGTGGACAGAAGAAAGGGACTTTCGCATTATTTTAATTAAACTGTGTAAAGATGCCAAGGGCAGCTGCAAACAAGAAAACAGATACAAGAACTTCTTTCTTACTCTTTTCATCAAACACAAGGGCGAGATCCTGAGAAGAGACACAATCGAGGCACACGCACGGGGCGGCAACTTCCTTATTTTGGCACAGACTAAGATAGCGGCGATTAGTCAGACGATAATATCGCGAAACATGCATCGAAGGCAGTCCAGGCTAACGATACAAGCAAAGGGAAGGAATCTCAACTAATTCTCGTAGGCTTACATGGAGTTGGAATTGATACAATCAAGGTAAACTCTGCGCAGCTTTCAGCAGCTGGTCTCGATCTATCCTGCACATGACGTTTACGATGTTGAGGTGCTCCCTATCGACATGAAGCTGATAAATCAGCCAAATTCATTGTGGGTGACTACAGAAGTCAAGAGCTCTTGAGTTATTCGTAAGAACTCATGATGGCTGACAGGAGAACTTTGTCTGATGAACGTATGTACTTACGTTTTTACCTATTCACGGTAAAGTCACGAAATAATTTTGCGCAATGAAAAATGAGAAAAAGTGTAAAGACGACGTCAAGTGAATGAGCTGTAGGTGTCTTTAAATGAAATATGAGATATAATGATAAAATCTATCAAATAGCAATAGTTGTGTTTAAAATTTTTGATGTTCTCAAGAAAACGAATTCCGAAAATTATATTCTATTTCTAGATCTGGTAGCTCTCAAATGTTTTTAGATTTAAAGAGAACACATAAATCTTGAGATATATGTCGCAACGTAGTAAAGGTTGCTGAAGCGTTCTTAAATAGAAACATTTATCAGCGAATGTCGGCACAAATCTCTTTGTTTGTGCTAGTTGGCCGCTGCTTAGTACGTGTGTTTCGTATCAGCTCATTGTACTTTTAAACTAAATTACATTGGCTCTCTTCACGGAACGTCAGTCGCATTGGGCCCTCCTTTCCTGCTGTATATTTTCCGTCAATTTTCATGTTGATGTATGTCATCATTCATTTATGTATAAAAATAGTTTAAGAGTCTATTCATTTACTGATTTGTAATTAACTCTCTTACGGTGATTGATGACCTCAGGAAAACAGAAAAATCCAAAGAAGCAACTTTTTTCGCTAAAAATTGCAAGATTTTCAAACGTCTTGTTGATTGCCATCAGACACTAAATTTAGATTTTTTATCTCTTTCATATGTTCTAATATTCTAGTTATTCACAGCATCATTTTAAGTTTGATGCTTTCAATTCAGTGAGTAATTTTCCGCTTGAATTAGAAGAAAACTGTAGGCGTAATTTACATGCTCTAGTTTAGCATCCGTATCCTACAGGCCGTTCTTGCTCCAAAAGCGATAATCACTTTCTGTATTTAGAGTAATCTTTCGTTTTAGTACTCAATTTCAAGTCAAATCAACTAATTATTGACCAATCAAGTCTAATGTAACTAAAATGCACCCATTGCTTCCCTAGCTCGCGTCGGCATTGGACCCCGAATTTCTGTGCCTTCATTTCTTAATGGGAGTGGCTCTTACGCCAGTCATTTTGCCCATTTTGCCTCCGACGTTGAGGCTCGATTGGATGGGTAAAAAAAACTGCACAAGAGAGGACCGGTTAATACACTATCCAGCCCTAGCAAGAAGTTACAAGCGGCAGACAGGGAGCAGCGTAAGCCAAAGATATTCGTCTAAAAGATGCAACCTATTGTAAGAGCCCGTGTTTAAATTCAAATCGCTACACAAGCATAACTAGTATTTCCCAGGAATAAAAATATGGGGAAGCATCAGTGCAAAACTTTGCGAGAAATGGCAGCTGAGGGCAAAACTGACTTGAGCGACTAAAATCTAAGAAAATATTATATCTGGCTGAAATACTAGAAGGAAAATCTACCAAAAATTGAGGTTTTACTTTAATGCTGGATGGAAAATAGAAGAAAACTTTGACGGTCTTACTCAAGTACTAGAAGAAAAGTTGAACAGAAAGATAAAGTCTTTTTGTAAATACTGAAAGGAAAATCTAATAAAAATTTGACCGTCTTACTCAAATACTGAAATCAAATCGAACAGAAAGATAGAGTTTTATTCAAATACTAGAAGGAAAATCTAACAAAGAGATACGGTCTTACGCGTATACTGAAATGAAAATGTTACAAAAATTTATGGTTTACTCAATCACTGGAAGGAAAAGCTACGAAAATTTATGGGTTTACGGAAATACAGGAATATCTAACAAAAATGCGTGTGGTTTTATTTCGATACGAGAAGGGAAGTATAAAACTGTGTGGTTTTATTAAGTACCGAAAAAGAGACAAAAATGCATGCTTTTTGTTCATTTACGCAGGAAAATGTAGCAAAAATGTATGATTTCACTCAAATACAAAAAGTAAATTTCAAAATATATGTGTTGTTTTACTTTGATAATTGTACTAAATAAAAATCTAACAAAATGTAAGGTTGTACTCAGATACTAGGATGAAAATGAACCCTGTTTATGAGTGGGGTAAACGTGTCAAAATATCATGGTTGAAATCACATAATCTGTAGTGATCATAATTTCAAGAATTTTAGATCAGCACTTATTATAGCAAACCGCTTAGTTATCTTCCCCAAAGTTCTGAAAACTAGTTTTTGACCATCGTATACTTATTATAATGAGCAGAATTCTGAAGTAAAAATAGAAGCAGACTATAATGATTATAGTAAAAGCTGTTGTTATCATACATGATATGCAATAATACTACAACAGACGAGTTGGAGCATAAAATAAATAATAAATTCGATTTATTGGGTATTTATTGAAATAAAGTACACAAGACATATCTTATTACTAGAGTTATGTCACATACAAAGATCGGGTAATACCATCGTAACAAACTACACTGAGCTGCGGCCAATTGTTTGGCCCAACGGCTGTACATATTTACGTAGTTTGTTGCCAGGACCATTACGGAAAACCTTGAGTAAGGTGTTATCAGATTTTTCTATTCTGATTTAGAGAGTGATGGCGCATTTTCTTGTCCTGCCTTTGATAAAATCAGCATACTTCCTAGCATATATCATACTTGCACTAGTTGACCTCGGCACAATCATCAGTCAGCGTAATATGCCATCCTAGGCAACACGGAGGCGTCTAATAAACTTCTGCTGAAAATTCAACCAAAGTGAGTTCAGGTAGCTACAATTTAAGGAATAGCAATGCCAGCTCCGAAATAGCTGGCAATTGACCTCTTTCGAACAGTGATTGAACATCCTGATTAGCATTTTACCAACTACGTAGAGCTTTCTTGTTTTTCCTCTATATCCTGAATATCAAGAAAATCACGGGTGAGTTTATGACCCAGATAAAAGAAGCTGTCCACGTACGTAAGTGACAGCAACATCATTGAGACGGTTGAGTGACTTTTTCGGTGAGCATGCTCTGGCTTTGATGTACATGCAGACAGTTTTAACAGTATTATATACAATACATATTTGCGACCTTCGTTCACTCAAATTATTAGCAGTTTCCTCAGCCCAATGGAGTGGGAAGAGGCAAGGACTATATCATCAGCGTAACTGAGCACATTTACTACAATATTGATAACATGGCACCCTACTCCAGTTGCATGCAGTTGAGTGTGGACACTATCAATGAATATATTAAAGAGAATTTTAGAGAGCAAGCCTCCTTGTCGTACGTCGTTAGTCATAATGACCGTGCCAAACTGTTCTTTTGATAATATATGGACTAGCTAGAATCTGTCGGATACACACAGATCGTTAAAGTACGTACCTTTACCCGGCAGTACGCAGCCTTCCCACGATATTGCTAGCGTGCAATCAAGTCCGATAGACCAATGCAGACACACAGATTCCGGCAAGCTGCACCGCCCTGTTCTGTATTTCGGCAAGTAATCCAACCGCAGTGCCGAAATGTTAGAGTGCTATACTCGCAAGCTGTAGCTCCCAACCTGGCAAAGGAATTCTTGCAACACTCGGATTGCGGAGAAAAAATTTCTGGCATTCAGAAATGAAGAACTGGGGATGGTCGGCTATGGATAGCAGTTGCCACACGAGCCTTCCATCTATGACACCATTGCTCTGACAGTCACTGGTCGCCTGCAGCCGTGTGGATTCTTTAGTGGGGGTGTGAGATCAAGTTGAGTTCAGCTTTACCCCGGTAACAAGAAAGTTCATGCGTATTATGATGAAAGTAGTCTCGTATTTCCCATTATCGAGGGTTTATTTATATTTAAGTTGCTCCTCTCGCTGCAATTGTTTTTTCTAGGGCCGTTTTTTTTAGTTTTTATTTCTTATCGCAGAGCACCTACGCAATCACTACAAATGTCATAATGCTAATTTTTTATATGTAGGCTCAAAATTTACATAGAGCTTGTTGATAATGGTGAATTTATCATATGGCGCTAGTCAATCATCAACTACGAAATTCCCTTGCAATTTTCACACAAGGCTACTATATAGACTACTAGGAAATGCGATATGCTTATTATGAACTTCATAATATAAACATTGGATTGACTTTCTAAAAATGTGTGTGAACAGCGGCCCAATGTTGGAATGTAACTTTGGTCCGACTTGGAGCCGAGGTTCGATGCTACCTACGTGGGATGGCTGCTGGACAATCAAGAAAATTCGACGTAACTTACAGACTTCATTATAGGCTAGCTGCTAAAAGGCATATATATGTTTTGTGACTGCTGTAATTTTTATCTCCATGTGGTAAGAAGACAAGAAAGATACGCAGCGCTATCATCATCAGAAGCTATTTTCCGTATCGAAAGGAAGTATCGATACAAGAAACTGCAGGGCTAAATTAGAACATACATGACACGAATGGTAAGATTCCCGAGATAGAATTAAGAGCAGAAAAACAAAAGTGCTTCAAAAGCTGCATTCAAGCAGTGCAAAGCCAAAGAAAAACTTGCTTCACCGAAAGTAAACTGTCATTATAGTGGAGGGCAAGGTAAGAAAAACGAGAATTTGAACTTGGCTCACAAGCAGAAACAGGATGCTCGCAGTTCAAGAGCATCGTTAAAACAGGGAAAAAAATTGGACAGGATTGCTTTGATCAGCAGATGCCACTTATTAGCAATCTTGGATGATGTGGTTCACTATTCCAATTACGTATCATTAGAGCGGTTTTTTGCTAAACGGAATGCACAGTAAACTCTTATTACAACTCATCAGCGGCTTGCATATGATAAGAAACTGGCTCCTTACAAATTGACTGGCCTGGCTGATCAATTTTCCCGTTGCTTTGAACTTTGCCTAGCCTTATGGGTTCTATAACAGCAGGGAACATTTGAACAATTTCTTTGATTTTTTTTTTTTTTTGCTACAGAGCAAAGACCTATTTGAGAATAGGCATTCTTTCAACTGACGGACTTTTTTGTGTGTGTTCATCTTCTCTTACTCACAAATTTTAATTAAGTAAGAGTTTTGCTCTCAACGCCGCAACTCATGCTCGTTAGAGGTGCAAAAATCTGTAGATGTAGCATCATGCAGTTAGCTAAAGCTAGAGTAAATACGATTTAATTTTCTAGTGTCCTTCGTGTAGTACAGTGGGCTGTATCGCCAAAACGTTCATGTAAACAATGGATTCACCAACATTCTGTACTATCTCGCCCACATGCCTCATTGTAGGAGTTGTTGCTAAAGAAACAGCTAGGTGCCGATGACGATGATGTTGAAGATGCTCATATGACAATTGAACTAGGTGAGTCTATTATGAATTTCATTTATCTTGATTTATTATTTGACATTATTTGACATAAATAAGTATGAGCAATGCATTAGCCCATTTTCTGAGGATTCTATGACATTCTTGCAGATTTATTCTGTAGCAACAAATGTTACCTCTTCTTGTAGAATAATTTTACTCTCAAAGCATCAATAATGTGTTCACCATTGTTTGCACATTTGAAATATTATAAAGTTTATTTATGAATTATCATTACATATAAATAACTATAAGCGATGCATCAGCGCGTTTCTGATGAGTTCTGAAACATTATTGCAGATTGCATCACCCTAATACATATATATATATGTATATATATATATATATATATATATATATATAAGAAGTTTTATGAAATCTACATGCCCGGAGGGCATGTTTCCTCTGTTTTATAAGCAGCTTGCTGGCGTTCTTACCCCTAAGCTAGCCGTGATCTTTCGGCGCCTGATACCGTTAGAAAATTTATTAGGAAATTTTCCCCGGTGTTGGCATACTAGGAATATTACTCTCATTCCCGAGGGTTCAGTGTCGCCCCATGTCGCCAACTACCGGCCCATTACGCTGACGCTCATTTTATTGAAAGTGTTCGACAAATTGGTCTCTTGAACGCTCGGTCGTTTTACTGAGGTTATGGGTTTCCTGCCTGCTCGTCGTGTTGGCCTGCAGGCGTTTAAGTCAGCTGTAAATGACTTTCTGTTGGATTTCCTTTGACAACATTTCGGGCTTCCTGATGTCGCAAAGTGTTTCATTTGAGTTATGCTTCCTGTTCGTGGAGGTCTGGGCCCGATGTTTTAATACTAATACCAAACCAAATACCGAAAATATACGAATCATTCGGTATTTTTGAAAAAATACCTAAATACCGAATCGAATGAACCGTTTTTTTAAGTACCGAATACCGATACGACGGTATAGAAAAAATACCGAATCCCAGCTCTGCTAGAGGCTCGCTCATAGTGCACAGTTATATCTGAAAAAAAAGAGAAATAATTGCCCTTACATATTGCCCGAAGAGTTTCCCATTAAACACGGACTTCAAAATGACCACCAACTTAGGGTTAAGTAGACCACCATGCACATTTCAACGCATCTTCGATTGCGTTTACTACTGTAGTAACTGTTATAACTCAAACATCTTCTTTTACCTTTTCTTTCATAAATTCATTTGCGTCTCTTATAAGGATGATTTAATCTGAAGCGTGACATATATGCTACGCATGACAGGAAGGGTAAACCACCTGCCCCTAAAACTTCCAAAATCTCCAGGGGCCGAGTGCTTATAATTACTCGCTGTCCACTTAACTGGAGGTCAGGCATGCTTATCTCAATCCAGTGTCAGCATTTCTGTCATTTATCGTCACTGGCCATAGCGGAGGAAGGAGACTAAGGGCGCTGTCACACCAAAAGCAGTTCAGCGAGAAGCTGACAGGCAGGCAGTTTTTAAGAAGCACCTTAATGCGTTGGAGCGTGCACACCGAACAGCGGAAGTTGAGCAGACCGCTGCCGCTGTTCGTTGTGCGCACTATAATGCATTCCGTGCTTCTCAAAACTTCCAGCCTGCCTGCCAGTTCTCGCTGAACTGCTTTCGGTATGTTTTATGACCTAAGTTATCGATCGAGCTTTCCGTAGCACGAAGAGTTTTCTGACGACTGCAGCCGTACATTCCTCTGGGCCCTACTGGGTACTGATCTGCAGCACGAACCAGGCCATGTTGGTTTCCTAGTTAGGGTCAAGGCCATTTTACCTTTACCTATTTACATATCCTCCCTCCATCTAAATATATTGCGTCCTTCGTCAACCCTCTTCCATCACGACCAGTCTTGTACCCACCTTACCAATATAATGTATATGTTGTGCGCGATCGCGCTACGCAAACGATCAATCGATCGTTCAAACGCCTAACCTAACCTAATCAATGTCTTTCTTCAACTTTCCCCCTATTTCTGAGTATATCGGGTAGGTTAGGGGAGGCAAGGCCTGTTTTTTTTTTTTTTTAAATTTCAGGCACCATCAATTTTAGTCAATGGTGAGATGGGGTTAGGTTAGATTAGGTTAGGTTGGGTTAGGTAAGGTTGGGTTGGGTTAGGTTAGGTAATGTAAGGTTAGGTTAGGCGTTTGAACGATCGATTGATCGTTTGCGCAGCGCGATCGATCGATCGCGCAAATCCATCGATCGCGCACAACATATATACGAATCTTCATTTACCCTAGTGCACGCACCTCAACCTTTAGAACTGCAAAAACGGATTTAGCTGAAACTCAACCCTATTGAGATATTTTCAAAGTGAATCATATCGTAGTCGATTTATCTGCAGATCCATGAAACTCCAGCCACCCAACTTCCAGTGCTTCATCGCACCCGTTGACTCTTGCTGAGCCCTACTACCCGTGATTGATTGGCTTACCAGCATAGATTTAAGTTAAGCCAGCAAGGCTCTATTTATTTTGGTCTTCACAATTTTAAATCGAGTTTCAGGTGATGCAAGCAAATCGGTTACGTCTCAGATAATTGAAAACTCCAGTCTCCAGAATTATTAATCAGGGGTTAACACCTAAAATCTAATTAACGGTTAACACCTAAAACCTGATTCACAGAGTCTCTGCAAGCACACTCTGACGTTCCGGACAAATCAAACCTATTGGGCTTAAAAAGTAATAATTACATCGGCAAGTCTTTTACTCACATAGACTAGAGTAAGTTATAATTTGGAAACCGAACGTAATTGTGTCTTGAATTTCCTTCGATGTTGAAGTAGCTGAAGTTCGAAAAATTTTCAATTTTAGTATTGATAAAAAAGAAAGTTGAAAGTTATGAGAAACGCTTACACTTCATCTGGGACAGCGGACACGCCGAGATACGGCCCGAGTACTGGGGAAATGCAGGCACAAACAGGGTGGGGACGTGCTAGACTTTCGGTGTCCAGAGTACCATTTCGATTCCGAAGAAAAGTCTACTAAAGCTACCCATCCACCATATCTGACTGATGTGTTCCCCTCTACAGCCAGGCTCATAAACAGCATATAGAGCACTGACCCTCCTCGAGGCCGTGCACGCTTAGGCTCGATCAATTTCAACGGATGGTCCAGCCTGGCAGTTTCCAATTAACTACCAAATGCAGTAGAGCAATAGCATACTGTGACAGTCGATTCCGTTTTAATCCATCCAAATCGGGACCCACCCATTTGGCCACTATAACCGCCTGGTCATAAAAGCGGAGGTATAACAACTTAAGGCAAGTCTGCGCTAAAATATTGCTAATAAGCTCACTTTCTCGGCTAACGATACTTTTTCTGTTGTTTGTAATCAAGGAGGTAAATTATCAAATAAAAGTAACTTAAGGGCCTTAAATAGGCACATAGTCCATTATTCGAAGCCTAAATGATGCGGTGAGATAGAGGTGATGCTGACGCAAGTTGTTGGCAGTAACAGCACCACTTTGAAAATTTTTTAAATTTAACATAAACTGACCTACACTAAGTGATAAATGCCTCCATGTATGAAACAGTTTAACACACTTGGAAAGTTACCGGTAATTCATTTTGAGAGTTTTACACCTTGATTATTAGCAAACTAGTGATAATAACTAGGTCTATATGATAAGGGAAGTGATTTTGTGTGCAATGCGTAGCGCTTGATTACAGCCCGGCAGATTTGGACCCATTCTGCGACTGGTCGCTTCACACGAGAACCGTAGTCCTATTTATCGGAATCGAATGAAGAGATATTGTTTCAACGCAAAATATTTACAGCCTAGTTTATTGGAATTTTGAAGAGTTCCCAATTTTCTCTTTGCCTGTAGAAATTTATCTTTCATATAATTGTGGGGGCAAACTCAACTTCACTGATTATGCAAGTCGCTTCCGACTGGTCCAGTTATGTGAACGAAAAGATTTCATGGTATCCATATGACACTGTCAGCAAAATATTTTCAAATTGTCTTTACGACATTTTGTGTCAGTTAGAGTTGCTACAATTAACTGCAGCTCACAATCTCCCAAAGCTATTCGACATCAATTTAATTGTTCGAAATACAGTACGTTAGGGCGCACTGTTACGAATAATCCTTTAATCTCGACTACAAAACATTAGTTATCTACTCAAAACACAGGATTTCACATTTGAATGAACTCCACTGGTACCTACTCTTCACAACAGAAGTGTTTTACCAAAAAATTTAGTGCAGTCATAAAATGGCCCCGCACTACTTAAGATGACCCTTGAACATTTAAGATGGGTACTAACTTATTTTGAACAGAATATATAATATCCACATCAGCACATCAGCCTCACATCCTCTTAGTACCCTTGCATCCAGCAAGTAGGTCAATATAATTTTATTACAGCTCAAACGGCCTAACTATATTCGCACTTTTTAAAGCACCTCGTTCTTATTAGTCCAGGTCTGTAAACGGCGAGTCCCATTGCAAGGGGTTGCGAATTATAGCTCTTTGAGGCTCGTTGCTTTAATAAGTAAGTACCTTTGCTGGATTTTTTACGCGCTGTAATGCACACGTGCTAATTGAAAAGCTACGTTGTTACGACTTTACAACCAGACATTCGTCTTTCCTCTCATAAATATTCATTGGAGTTAATCTTTGTGTTAAACTGGGCAGCTAGATGGTTGTATTGGCGTCTCCGAACTATATTTCTTTTTATCACGTGGCAGAAATTCATCACCGAAAATCTTAAGGGTGGTCAAAAAACGAATCGTAAATTCGGTCATTTACAGCTCCACGACTTTAACACTTCTTAATGAGCTACAAATAGAAGTGAATGCATTTTTATTTTTGTCAAGAATAACTGCACAGCGTAGCTGCAATATGAAAACTTCAGCATAAATAGCTAATTGTGTTATATTGAGGTGTTTTAACCTTCCTTTCTCCCTTCCTGGACAGTGTACAGTGGTGATCAACGCGAATTTAATGGTAATTTATCACTTGTATGTAATACTAAATTGATAGATCACAGGCCAATCAAGATATTGTAATGAAGAAGTAAAACAGAATTCTTTCACAATGTGTTTTTTTTTTTTCGATCTTAGCTTGCACGATATGAACTTCAGCGATTGAAGTAAGGAAATGAAGCAAATCAATTACTGTGGACTTGAAATTTACTCGTGGCCTCTCTTGCGCAATTCTTGGGCAGCAACCGTAAATCAATTTTTGTTAACGTGATACAATTAACTGAATTCGCCTTACTTAATACTGTAAATCGCCAATCAAGCTGTAGCCTCAGTGAGATCAAATCCATTTCCATCACTCAATGACGGCTACTACGAGAGTGAAAAGTGAAAAAGTGCCATTACATATTCTTCGACGTCATTTTTGGTAACTGGAAACCCTAGTATTATTGGTA
Source organism: Parhyale hawaiensis (assembly GCA_001587735.2). Taxonomy (NCBI): domain Eukaryota; kingdom Metazoa; phylum Arthropoda; class Malacostraca; order Amphipoda; family Hyalidae; genus Parhyale; species Parhyale hawaiensis. The sequence goes on from LQNS02278187.1 coordinate 11,627,979, forward strand.
ACTGGAAACCCTGGTATTTTTGGTGACTGGAAACCCTAGTATTTTTGATAACTGGAAACCCTGGTATTTTTGGTAACTGGAAACCCTAGTATTTTTGGTAACTGGAAATCCTGGTATATTTGGTAACTGGAAACCCTGGTATTTTTGGTAACTGGAAACCCTAGTATTTTTGGTAACTGGAAACCCTGGTATTTTTGGTAACTGGAAACCCTGGTATTTTTGGTAACTGGAAACCCTGGTATTTTTGGTAACTGGAAACCCTAGTATTTTTGGTAACTGGAAATCCTGGTATTTTTGGTAACTGGAAACCCTGGGATTTTTGGTAACTGGAAACCCTAATATTTTTGGTAACTGGAAACCCTGGTATTTTTGGTAACTGGAAACCCTGGTATTTTTGGTAACTGGAAACCCTAGTATTTTTGGTAACTGGAAACCCTGGTATTTTTGGTAACTGGAAACCCTAGTATTTTTGGTAACTGGAAATCCTGGTATTTTTGGTAACTGGAAACCCTGGTATTTTTGGTAACTGGAAATCCTGGTATTTTTGGTAACTGGAAACCCTGGTATTGTTGGTAACTGGAAACCCTAGTATTTTTGGTAACTGGAAACCCTAGTATTTTTGGTAACTGGAAACCCTGGTGCAGAATAATCACTGAATTGACAGATCTATTTTCGTCTGACGCTCATATAAAGTTTACTTCGAAGCAAAGTATAATGGCGGGACTCAGGTGGAGCTAAAACTGAGGCTGGTCGTCCCTTTGAGGATGGGTAGTCCATTGTCTAAAACCATTACCTTCGATGCCTTAAAATTTTTCGGACCAGGTCCAGGTAGCCTTACGCATCTACGATTCTTGTGCAGGATTGTTGCTGCAGTGCCTGAAAAGTAGGGAGACCAGCAAAGAATTACAAGTATCTCCGCAGTTCATGTAACATCTTGTTAAGCAAGATGTATAAATGTAGTATCTAAATTATATATAGCCTAAGTTAACCTAACCTAATATAATCTAATCTAATCAAACCAGATATAATCTAATATTCTTTAGTATTAAAATTTCTCCATTACATTGCCCACGTGTAGAGTTCTTGAATGCCACTTATTAACACTTTGCCCACCTTGTGGCTCAAGTTCGGTGGGGTAGTCGCCATCATTCCACTTTATGTGCTCTCTTTCATAGACTACTTTGCCTTGCTTGCTAATAAAAGAACAGAGATGTCGTGATGGGTGAACTAAAGTTTGAGCTCAGATTCTTCTTCAATTATTCATAAATGGTATGTTAACTTGCTAGTTAAAAGAACGGGCTTAGTCATCGCCTCGTCCAAATACGGAGATGTGTCTATTTAAATAGTACACGCTTGCACCGAATTTTGACTTGTACTTGCCTCCAAGTTTGAAAAAAATGTCTAAGACTTAACGAACGCTACTTGCTGAGCAAACTGACTTCAAGGGTAAAATCTTCACGCCTTTACTTGGCAAACTTAAGGCTGTGTTTACGAGGGCTGGTCAAAACAATCGGACAACTGGTTCTTTTGACTAGTGTGTGTACGGGCCCTTATATACTGCAGGTAAAGAAACCATTGGGCTCTTTCAATAGCACTGTTCTGACAAATACTTTTTTTAACCGTCCTGTGCGGTTTAAAAGTAAATAACGAAGAAAGTAGCTCATCGATGATGAGCTTGCATGTGCGGCAACATTATGCAGTGCACATAATGGGTCTGTTATTTCCTGAGGACATATAATAAGTGCCTTAAATTACCTATACGTGTATTTTGATATGCAAGTCTCACTGGTGCTGCAAGAGAATTCCACAACAGGTTAACACGAGCTGTCGAGTGAACGTGTGCTCTCATCCTGGCGTCCGGATGCTTTCCTGTGGCCGATTAAAAATGGAAAACTGTGCAGCTGCTGATTTCAATGTTAATTCAATTTTTTGAAGAAATATCCGAAACTCTACTATCGAAACTTGCTGAATTGACTTGAGAGTTAACTTACTGTAGATTGAATCTTTTGGCAGGCATACAGCTGTAATTAAAAAAACATAACAAACAGCCGGAAGACGGTCTGTGACAGCATGTTCATTTGCTTGTCATGTGAACCAGCCTTAATCCATGACATGCCAGCAGATTACCAGAAAGGGGATTGTGTTGGTCTTGATACATAATTATTACTATTAACACCTCTCCCCAAAGTGCGGGATTAACGCAAATGGAGAGCACGAAGCAACCCCAAGACGCCCAAGGCGCTTCTACGAAGAAAGAGAATTCATCATAAAAATATTCACAGCCGACTTGAACACTTGCAGATCGACACNTATTAACACCTCTCCCCAAAGTGCGGGATTAACGCAAATGGAGAGCACGAAGCAACCCCAAGACGCCCAAGGCGCTTCTACGAAGAAAGAGAATTCATCATAAAAATATTCACAGCCGACTTGAACACTTGCAGATCGACACTAGTGAACACCAATTCCACGCCAGTACCGTTCCGGGTATGAAACACCGACCGAACTGATGAATTTGATACCTAACCGTTCCCAAAGTAAAGTAATGGGCTTTAAAGGATGCAACTCGCGTGTTTCGTCCAAAGATCCAAACATCATGGGTAATGGGTACAGGACTAGAGGAATGTAGCCAATGCCCTCATTGTTGAATATCTTACAGCATACGTAAATCTCCCTCTACTCCCTCTCTGAGATAAGTCTACCAAATTACACTGGGCACACAACCGACTGGAGTAGCGTACAAGTCGGTCAAACAGATGAAGATAACCACGGCGCCCGAACCTCAGACAGGAGAGCAATAATCTAACAAAGGAAGTAAAAAAGAATAGAAACATCTCCGTGCCGCTCTATCATCCCAACACACTGCAGGATACGCAGGATACAACCTCACTAGAAGCAAGTGGGTCCAAACGCTTAATATGCGCCTCAAACTTTAGAATTATTGATTCTGCAAGTCTGCTAAATGAATGTATTCAATACTTGGAGTGCAGCCAATACAAAGTTATTGCTTTGATAAGCGTTAAGAATACGCACATGACGATATTTGCATTCTGCTGAACTACTTACGAAATTGTGAAACAAAATTCAAACCTATTACTATATACATATATACTTGACCATACTACGCTTAACCATCAATATTTGACCACGGTATTTTCTAAGCAGACTTTAATTTTTCTATGATGATTGACTGTGGTTGTGGCAGCAGTCTTTTTTTTTTTTCTTTTTTTTTTTTGCAACAACGTGAGATGCGATGGCAATCGCAGTGTGGATCATGAGTGACTCTCCATGTAAGGCAATCAGCTGTTTCCATCTGCTATTTGAAGTTATCAGATGCCAAATACTGGGAGCAGATATAGCATTGAAAGAATTTCAAGTGATTTCACGTTTGCCGCCCATTACCACCACGCAGGCACACCTAAGACACATTCAAAATAAAAATTGAAAATTGTGTTGAGTGCGACTGTCGTCTAATATTGACGTATATCGCAAGAGAACGACCAGCGTAAAAACAGCCGAAGTAAAAAAAATCAATCGTTTGATGCCTAAGGAACTGGCAATAGATCCCTAGTTTACGACAAGTCTTATCAGGCTCCTATATACTTTATCTCCGACAATTTCTTCGTAACCATACATCGTTGTTGTTTTTTTCCCCTTGGATGACGTGAGTAGCCTATTGCACTGCCAGTTGCTTGAGAAATCTACGTCTGCACTTCGATAAGAAAAGCGTTTTGGCAAACAGATTTCAAATGTCAAAAGTTTACTACGTCTGGAACACTAGCCTTCGCGTAGCTTTTTGTAAAGTGATGTTTTTTATTACAGTTGTAATCTCACAGGAGGTGCTAGAGATGCTAATGGAGAGCGACAAACTATAACTTCGTCTCCCAATGTAGAATAACTTAAGACGAAATATTTAGTCGTCGTAGCCTTATCACTCGTACTTTTTATCACCTTCTGTAGCGAGCAAAGCCAACGTGCAAGATATAGTGACAACAGTGCTGTGTATGATCACTGACCATACCCAAGGACTTGCCGAGCCTCAGGTGCAATGATTACTTGTCTTCGAGTGCTTTGCAAACTCTTGTCGCGGGATCTTGTGCTATACTGCGAGCTGTAAGTTTCTGCCACTACTCTGGTTCTTAAAGCAACAGCCACTTTCTAAATACAGCAATATAGCTATACCGGTACAGTATACAGTATAGCTATACCGGTACAGTATACAGTATAGCTATACCGGTACAGTATACAGTATAGCTATACCGGTACAGTATACAGTAGCAAGCCATGTGCAGTTGTGTGCCCTGTAATAGCCTAATGCCATAGCCCCCGAAATTCTGTAAAATCTTGTAGAATGTGCATGAATTTTATAAAACTTATTGGTCTGTGAATTTCATATAATGTTCCAGATGGAATGCTCAGTTATTTTTCTTCTAATTTCCTTTAAACCCCAACGCTTATTAGACTGGTAGTAATCATTCCTTGCATTTGACTCATTTTAGAAAATAGTTAGGTGATTCAGACCATAGTCTGACCATTTATCAAAGCAGTTCGGTCGTGGTCAAATTCCTCTATATAGCGCTGCCAATTTAATGGATGTTTCTGACATTTTATTCGGCCTATATCTTTGCCCCGCCCACTACCTGTATATAGAGAAATCTCAGAAATACCCACACAATTGGAACCGCTATAGAGGAATTTGACCACGCCCGAACTGCCTTGATAAAATGGTCAGACAATAGTCATAGACGTGAATATGTAAAAACGCAGTACAGCGGATTGAGGAAGAAATCTCAGTAATAAATAGATTTTAAAATGTAGTACAGTGTTCAACCAAGCCGCTGAGCTTAATGAAGTTGTGACCAGTTCTACTTTCATCATTTGGTAATTACCTGTAATCACAAATCCAGCCACCCACACAAAAATTTAGAGGAAAATCTGATGTAGTACACTAATGGCAAATTTTTCATAAACTAGCGCCGAAGTATGAGTAAAACCAGAGAAGAATATGCTTCTACTTCCCAACTTTATCCACTAAATACTTGAAAATATTCGAGTAAAAAATTAGAACCACATGTGCTTGGTTTCTGTAGTTAATGATATTCCTGCCCAGACCAATTTGAAATCTGCGTTTTTCCTTAAAGCGTCAGTCATATTTCCTCCAGCGATAACCTCTGCCCTTATACCAAACATAGATACAGAGTTGTCATTACATCGGAGGGGAATTAGACAGATGAAAATGTTTTTATGGACCAAAATCACTATTCTAGACAGATCATTGAGGCAAAAAGGGTTCTTGGATGTTTTGAATTAATGCTGCATGTAGGAAAAGCTACAAATTTGCATAGGCACAGCTCCATATAATCTAACTGTAGCCGCAATATTTTATCTCACTATTTTAGCCAAACTTGTAAAGAATTTATTTGTCAGTTCTAGATGTACTTTGGCGTATACAACAATGCTAACGTATAGTCAGTGTCGGTGCTAGGTATCAGTGTTCCATAAGTTGCGGAACCCACAGGCCGGATTGACCAATATTTCGGTAAGTTAGCCTATATTTTACTCGGGCTGTGTCTTCTCGCTGCTCGGTTCGTCTCCCGTGGTATTCCTAGTGGAGAGGGAACTTGTGTGGAGGAATGGCTCAGCCCTGGTAAGACAGATCTTAATAAATGGAGAATTCTTTACTAAATAGGTTGCCGATAAGTGTTTTAAGAACGTTAGAGAACCTGTTCGAATACAGAATTTTATTTGCACTAAATAAATACGAATCTTTTGAAATGTTGTGCAATTACTTCGGAATATTGTATGGAACTTTATACTGTATATGAAATCCTAGAGTATTTTATTGTACAAACTCTATTAGGTTTTGTTCTGTTGTTAGAGAAACTATGATAGGGTGAACGCGCAATAAATACGAAAGAAGTACGCTTGTCTTCTCCCACGGTGTGCGTCACTCGAAGTAGGCGGAATATTGTTAATACTCAGAGGGGAACAAGTTACGCCCCTACAGTAACCATGTGATACTTTTTTAAGAAACAGTTGTTATTAGGTATTTCTCGCCGTGTATAGTATCAAGTTTTGTAGCTAGGAAACATCTATTATTTATTGGGCAAGTGTGAATTATTCCAAGTAAATTTTTTTTACAAGAAATAACTATGATTAGGTATTGTATCAGTGCTTTAAGTCTTCAACCATATATTTCTACGTTTATTTTAGTGCAAATTACCCAATCCTTATCTATAATTCACATGTTTCTCAATTCCCCATTGGAAAACTAATAAGCATTTTTTTTTCATTACCAAATTCCAGCTTATGTTGGTTATAACGAAGTGCACTGCACTGACTACTTTCAAACGGTAGATTCACATTTATATGAAGAGAGAGACTGAAGACTCAAAATGGATTTTGTGACAACTTGGACGTAATGATTTCTAGGAGAACAGGGTTTCACTGTTTTTCTTGCTCCCTAGCGCGATCCCCCTCCCCCCTCACCCCGTCGATGGATTCCTTATGAACTGCATCACGGAGTGCTGCTTCTGAAGAGACATTTAAGAAGAATTGATCAAAATTGCCATGCAGTGAGGAATGTAATTTATTCAATTTATACCTAACACTTTATGATATTTAAGTTCACTTATTTCTCGTTTTATTACATTTACTGACTAAATTAGGTGACATTTGCATGTTACATCATATAACATCATGTAATGCTTTAAATTTATACTGTTACATAATTCATATCTTATTATTACATAATTCATTATATTTAATTTATACTTATTATATTTGACATCGGGATTCATATTGTCAACAACATTGATGACTTTAAGAAACCATACAACTATACGGAGTTCCTCATTAGTAGAATTAGCTCAAAAGTACTAAAATACCAAAAACTATAGCATAAAATGCATGCCTATATTTGGCTGTCATCTTTATAGAATAAAACGGCTTTCTTAGCTTCTCCTGCCAAAAATAATGCAATACTTGATAATTGCCTGATTGATAAGAAGGAAAACCATGATGCATGGGGTGGGGGAGCATTTGTTTTTTTTTTCTGTTTGAACCTTGAGTTGATGGAATGAGTTATGCCATGAATCATTTTACCAAAGCATTTTTTTAGTGGAACTCAAGTTTCTGTAAAAATGGCAGATTACTTCTTAGGCATAGAGTAGTGCTCACCAGAGTAGTTTTTTCCAAGAATATATAAAATCATACAAAGAATATTCATATCTTGTCCGGGCTCGGGGACAGGGGTCTTTGTATAATTCTCTTTTACAGCTATAACAGGTATTTCCCTATACCATATGATGAAGACACAAAAAAAAAATTGGGTACACATGAGTTGGTTCATTTTATGAGGGGGCATGGGGAGGGCTTAAAATGATCGATTGTGGATCGATTGTTCTGAAACTTGCTCATAACCTGGATTTTTGAAAAAGAAACACATTTTACCTCCACATTTTTTTTTATTTAGGCCTTAGTTTTTGAGATAATGGGATCTATATTGAAATATATATATATATTGTTAATTTCAACCGGATAGAACTCAATGAGTTCGCATGCTAAAAAAAAAGACAGTTTAAGAATCCCTGAAAGATTCCTAACAAAACCATAGAGTTGGATTTTCAGTTTTCTATGCCGTTTTCCTTTCGTATGCAATGTTCGATCGCTAACTAAAATATGGGGAGAAACAAAATATTCGGGTTTGAGCTGTGATGAAAAGATATGGGGACAAAAATGGAAAATTCTTTCAAGCATTCCAAAACTGTCATTTTTTTTCTAGCAATAAAACTCATTGAGTTCTATTCTTTTGAAATTTTCAAAAATATAGGTATATATATATATATACGGTTATTTATATATATTTCTCATTTGCCCTCACGGCATATTCTGGCCGGCCCTTTCCCTGCCACAATATGTTTGGGCATCACGCACCCAAGGGTCCCGAGTGCCTTCTCCGCAGGGCATGTAGCATCTGGCCGCAGTTCCTCCTGAGAAGGTTAGTTTTGTAGAGTTAGGTAGGTTCTCTACATTTCCTTTCTGTCCTGCAAGGTGGGTCACCGATCGAGGTGACAGACTTATTCTGCGGGGCTCTTACCTTCGCCCGTGCGGAGGGCCCCAGAAGGGACCATTCCGCCAGAATGGTTACCCAACTAATTTGGTTTACTCACACATTAAAAAATTTCTCGCCGTCCGTTACCAACCTAACACCAACGAGTTGCCATCCAGGAATCGGTGTTTCTTTGTCATGCCGTTTTTTAGGGGACAGTCGGAAAAATTACGTAATGAATTATCCAGGCTTTTATCTGAATATTTCTCCGACTTAGACTTCAATATAATTTTTTCAAATAAATATACTATTGGTTCACTGTTCCGGTACAAAGACGCACTTCCCCGTGGCCTTCAGGGATCTCTTGTATATAACTACAGTTGTGAACTATGTTCATCTTCGTACGTGGGTTCTACTTCCCGTACACTTTTTAAGGGATCTTCATCAAGGTTTGGTATATGAAGTTTGACTGTCAGCACTGAAAAGAGGCAATAGGTACACAAGTTGGCTAGGCTCATATTCATAACTAAGAGCTGGCACAGCGTGAGAAGCCAAATAATAATTATTACACTTCGCATGCAGACACTGGTGTTCATTTTATAGAAGTTCATCAGTCAGTTCGTTCTTCCATTTTAGTAACTCGCAAAAATAAAACAGAAAGTATCAGGTGACTACGTATTTATCCTCTATTGTTGGTAATATTTATCGCACAGATACAAAAGGGAAGCGTAGTAACTACTTTATTCATCCCTCCTGCGCATAGCGAACATACCTTCTGGCACTCAGATTTTGTAGTAAAGCAAATACCACTCGCCCTAAAATTCAAAAGTAAAGGGAAAGTCAACTTGGCCGTGCCCCCAACTGGGAAAGCTGCATGCACTGGCTTGTACTGCAGATATAGACCAACAGGCCCCAGGGGAGTATACGGCTGCAGTAGGCCACAGGTTGTCTACAGCTATGGCGCCAGTAAGACTTCATGCGACAATATCATCGACCCCCAACCCTCTCCATTGTTGGGGAAGGTCAGTAAACCCACAACAGCATGCAGACCGGATGCTGACCGATCACATCAACCGCGCAAAGATCTGCCTAGTTGGGAGCTAGGTTCGAGCCTGCGGCCTTGAGAGTCAAAGTCAGATGCTCTAGTCTGCTGCTACTGCGGATCTGCCAGACTCGAGCCCAACTGCAGTGATACCCTTAACCGACAACTATCTATATTACTAGTACTATATCTTTCGCAAGGGCCTAAGAAAAAATGAGGGCTGAAAAATGTATTTCCGTATGAATTCTTCTAACCTTGCCTTTTTTTAGAACGGCGCTATTAAAAATGCATACCGTCGTAAACCTGTTTTATGATACGGTTAAGTTTATTCAGAGCAGAGGACTACTACCTTCAATATACCAAAGGCTACACTGTAATCACACGCAATATTATAATATAGCACGTGAAAATTTAATCGTGCTATCAGTTGAATCTTCCATGACGTTAATAAACATATATGTGAAGTGAGCTAAAAAATTGGGACACTTCGTAAATTCTTGCCTCGAATCTGTTTCCAATACTGCAAAAATAAAAGAATTTTCTACAGATGGTAAAATAACTGGACATTATGTACACGAAGTAATTCTGATGCCCATGACAGATTAATACGTTATCAAGGTTACGACAATTTAAAAATCTGACCGCAAGGCATCGCGCTGCAAAACGAAGGTATATATTTCAACAGTTAACAATAAGAGGCGTGATGACAGCCTATTGGCAGGCACTTCAATTATGATGCTCTCGGGAAGCATCGGTGATTTGTCGAGGGTACATTTCCAAAATCTACATTGCATGCTCCTACGAGGATAATGACAGTTATTACATTATTCGGTGTTGACACTATCGCTTCGAAATGATAGAGGCACAAGTTATTGCGCCTGACATGGTGAAAAGCGAATAATGATATCTGAATATTGGAAGAGTAGTTTGCAGAAATTACAGCATCGCAGGAAAAATTCCGTACAGGCGTCCATTCCGTGAGATAGCCGGTATGAATGCGATGGACAAAAGCTGCAGCTATCGCTACTCGTGCAACTTATAGGTGATTAATTTGATGACAGCTGCCGTATTGGATTACGCAATTCTATTATAAGTACCTATGTTTTTTCTCCTGCAAATGGGATGCTACATCAACCATAGCCTGGCATGATCAAAACCCTGTAATAGCTACAGTTTTCGCTCAAATAAACAGCCCACAGCATAGCACAATCTTACACTAGAAAAGTATTGCAGTCGCTGAGCCAAAGTGTCCTAGACACAGCGGTGACTGAGTAGAGAACAGACGCTGCGGATACACACGCCAGATGTCTTTCTCATGACAGGTTTGTTTTCGTTACTGTACAGTGGGCTCTAAAAATCACCTTTTAATAATACTCAATTTGTTGGTCTCTTGCTCGCTTGCTTTGACGCTAAGTATGTTAGCATTGACATGGATACTGAATTCACTTTCTTCTCGCTGAAAAGAGTTTCATTTTACATGAGTATATGATGCCCCGATTGAGTCAACAAGGAAGATAGAAAGATATTCTTCCAAGTAGAACAACGAAAGAAAAGCGAGAAAAGGAGGGATCCGTTAGAGTTATTACATTTTTATTGCAACAGGAGAGCGTAACGCTAATATTTTGTACGTTCCTTGTTCAACGACGAATCAAAATACAGTGAAGGAAATAATTTTACTCTGTTGTTGTTAAATATTCGTTGAAGCTTTCCAATTCTCAGCTTGGAAATTCGAAGCCGAGTTTCATTTTTGGTTTTTTCTTTTTTGCCCAGAATAACACCTACATATATTGAACACAAGTGGGTTTATAGCTATTCCCCCCCCCCCCAAACAACAACCTAAGAAATTAGATTCTTCCAGCTGAATCTTTTTTTATTATTATTATTATTTCAGACAAAGCATGACACCACATCACTCAATTCATAGAAACCATTATTGTCAAAGCTTTTAACCATTTCAGTCAGAGGACGATAATTGTCGCACTCAGAGCATTTTGAACATTTCAGTCATGCCATTATAACCATTTCACAGCAGACGGGACACCTAGACTGTCAAGTCTCAGTGCAACAGGAGCCGAGCTCCTGAAATAAGTACTGGTGTCGACAGATCTCACTAAAACTTAACGTTTCTCTCGTCCAAATTACGAGACATTTTCTATTCTTCTTTTCTTCCACAGACGTCTAAATGATACGGACATAAAGCAGGAGCTCATAGAGGGCCGGAGCGTTAGTCCTGGCTGCACAACATATCATTTATCTAGATTTACTTTTTTCATATCGAATGACACTTCAGCTATAATACGGAATAACTTTGCTCCTGGCTCTATGTGCGGTCGACAGCCACTATCTATCAGAAGAAACCAAGCATCTAAACTCCAAACCTGAGGTGATGTGAGAACCATCACCTGGACTTCTTCCGAAGGCACACAAGACACGTACGGGAGCAGGTGTATTGTGAGCGTATAGTCCCTCCATCATTGACAGTCTTGATAGGTTTATTATACACAGATAAACATTACAATAATGAAAACTTTCTGAGTTCAATATACGTACAGTAATATATGTGCATAAGACATAGAAAAGTTGGGGAAGTAGCAGTACTAGTAGTAGTAGTAGTAATTAGACTAATACAGTTGCATAACATAATCTATATACTGTTTTTTAAAGGCGTCATTACATATAGGATCTAATAGGTGTGTTGGAATTCGATTAAGAAGTGATACTGTTTGGAAAATAGTTGAACGTTTCTTTATATCAACACGCACATTTGGAAGATTGAGAATGGAGCGTCTCATCTCGTAGATTTGATGGGGTATGAGTGATCCGTAATATTGGTGAAAGACAAGAGAATGGTTCTGTATGAGTGAACGGAAAACGTAAGAAGCGAATAGTTCTACACATCTTGAAATTGCAACATTAGTAAATCGCGGCTTTTGTAATATGATCTTTCAGAGTACAGTATATAATTACGCATACTTTTCCTCCGCTATGAAATAAGTAGCAGATGTGCCTCGGGTTATGTCACAACATGGAACTAACCTTCAAGATCAGCCCAAACCTGAATGACTGGTCTTATATGGCTAACTGGAATAGCACTATGAGTAGACCAGTACTCGTATCATCGAGTTCCATTTTATTGTTCACCGCATAAAAATTCTCAACCCCTCACATTTATTTGCTGATTGTAAATGCCGATAGTGTTCACTATTTGAAGAACTCGCGGTAGTAAACACGAACTCCGTGTCTCGAGGGAAGTATAAGACTGCCGAAATTATCTAACGCTCTGCTTTTATTTTTTTCCCCCGACGATAACAAGGCTCTAAGTGTCAGATGGGTCTCGAGGAAGACATAAAGACTCTGGGATATAATTTACACATAATTCTGACCCTATAAAATGTCAAGCAGTTTCGAGCCGTAGGAGATAGGC
>LQNS02278187.1:11640697-11652251 GCA_001587735.2 Parhyale hawaiensis
AAGTGTCAGATGGGTCTCGAGGAAGACATAAAGACTCTGGGATATAATTTACACATAATTCTGACCCTATAAAATGTCAAGCAGTTTCGAGCCGTAGGAGATAGGCATCGGTATGCTACAGTGTTCAGACTCAGTCTGTCTGCTGCACACAAAAAAAAAAAACTGCAGCCTTGTTCTATGACCGTACTGTATTTTTTCGAAGAATCTGGTAATTTTACGCCTCTAAGAGTACCAAAAGTTATTACCAAGTACTAATAACAGCTTCAAAGATAAACCATAGTAAAATTTTTATGGCGGAATATAATTATACACTGCGTACTGCAGAACAATTAGTCATCAATACCGAAGCACGAGCTTTGGCTATAAGAAGAAAAAACCCAACGGGCTCATGCTAAGTCAACAAGAAGGCTAAAATTCCTGTCGCTTCAATCACTCATGTTGACTTCAGCTGCTTGCAGACTTGTAACATCTCTTGGAACATCGCTGCCGGAGAAAATATTACTTTGTAGAAGAGTGAAAAATCTGATATAAACTAAGAAATATTCTAATTTTCAGAAAGATTTTTTTTAACTATCGAAATTTAGAGTGCAGATCATAATTATGGATGTTGAGATTTTCTGCTCAAGGGTCTTTGATACTTACTATTCGATGCTTTAAAATCAATAATACCACCTTATCTTTCTGAATCTGTTTTACGTCACGATCTCCCGTATCGCCCAAGTAAGGATTAAGCTGTATTGTCGGTCCACAACGAAACAAGTTTTTAAGTACCACCTTTCTTATTGAGACTCAGTAGCACAAATGGAAACAAGCTCGTCTCAGCCTATTCTTTTACACTAGCAAAATAAAAAAAAAAACTGCTATTGCCAAAGCGGTTAGGACTTTATGTACATTGTTGCAACCTGATATATATTTATCAACGAGTATCACCAAATTTTATCCATTTTAAATACAGGCTTATGTAGAGATCGATTGGTTATGTTTGCAAACTGATTTATTATCCTTCTTAACGGGTTGCTGAACAATGCTGTTGCAGAAACAGTGACCATACATAGTTACTCTTGCTAAAGTGAAAGTGGTTAGGCTGTTGCTGATTACTTCCTCATAACAATAAAACTAGTGTTGCAGTTATGCACTATTTGTATGGAAAAGTTATAAAGATAATGAAACAGGCAGTATCTAGTCTGAACAGGGTAAACTCTCTTGCTTCAAAAAGAAAAATAATTAACTGAGTTTCTGTATTATGTACAAGATATGCAGCGTACATTAAGACAAGCTTACTTTGAGACGTTGCGCTTTAATTTTTTGCTTGTGCATTTTTTTTACAAAAAAAGCAAGGAATATATTGCACCTTTAAGGAAAAGAGTACACAGCGAATGAAATATTACCTGGCACTATAGTACATCTCGGAACCTACTAAATGAGATCTTGTTTTAAATAAAGCTGACGAATTGGATTTCATTCTTCATTACAAGAACTTTGTCAGCACTGGGATCCAGCTTCGGATCTCTATGCAGATTTACAATGGCCTGTCGTATTACCAGTGTTCTGTTACGTATTTTGAGTGACTGTGCAAGTCACAAATTATTCTAAAAACATGTGGTGACTGTAGTCTTTATACCATTTACATTGTATGCTTTAATTTATTATCGGTTGCACATTTTTTTCTTTCTCCAACTGATAAATATGTTACAGAACAGATTTTTATTGAAAGTTTTTAGCTTAATTAGTTTGAAGCAACGTCACATATTAAAATGCCTTTTTATCAGCGTCACATTTAGCTCGACCTTGCCTAACAATTTTGGGTAAATAGACCCCTCGCTTAAACAGTCAATGGAGAATTATAGAGATTTAATTGTCAAAGTAATGTAAATAATTAGCAAATTAGCCCTCTGATTAGAGCCGATTTAATAATGAAAAGCAATATGAATGCATATATAGGAATATTTAAGAAACGTTCAAGCCTGTGGTTTTGCCTTCTTGAAAAAGTGCGTAGCATCCATTTTGGTTGTCATGGAATGCTGAAACTATCAGTTTAATAGAGCTTAATAGGCCTGATCTGTAGAATATTCGCTAATTAGTTCATTAATGCTAATGATGCTCGGTGTAAATGCTGCTCATGCTATCAATCTGCATTCCAACCATACCTCAGCAGATGTGCATCTACCAACAATTAGTGCTGATCATACACTTACAAGTGCTGATGTGCTGATGTACAAAAGCTGACAAGGTGAGACAATACTCATATATTATATAGCTCTGATATTAAACATTCTTTACGCTCGTAAACTTCTTGCTTTCTTTCAACGGAACCTATGTTGTGAACTCTTGATTTAAAGTCCTCTCATTTAGAGTGTGATGACAGACCAAAGAGAGGAGAACTTTCACTGTACAGAGAGCAGCTGCCTCAGAAATGATGTACGCAAGAGACCGGGGTACTCCGCCTCCTATAATATATTAACAATTAGCAACGCTACGGTAACTATCCAGCCTATGTGCATTGAATATGAAAAAAATCAATTCCTGCCTTAGAAAAATATATTCGAGGTGGGGATGGAGAGAATATTTTTCTGGAGCAAGGCGAGTGTGATACGATGACTTCGGTTGAGATAATGTAATACGATGGGTTGAACTTGTCTAGATCTTCAATCATGACCATTCAATCGTCAAAGTAGAACGTGTTTAATACGTTAATTTCAAAATGAATAACGCTTAATAAGCACAAAATCTGAATCTTGGTTTGCAGAGAAGAGCTTCTGGCCCTCTCAATAAACATCTGGAGCTCGATCCAAAGCGTTAAAACGAACTTTTAAACAAATCCCGGACGATATTTAACTATGATAGGTTTGGATTAACGCGCTCGATGTAACCTATAATCAAAGTCAGTTCTATAGACTGTAGTTAGAGTTGATCGGAAAATAACTAGAGACCCGTTAAAAAGGACTTCAAGGCTCGGCGATAGTTCAGAGAATAATATTCAAATGATAACGTGGCGATGTTGATTCCGGTTCAAGAGCAACATCATTCACTGACATCACAGTAAGAAGTTCATGACCGTACAAAGAAACGACCATAAATTATTGTTAGTTTTGAGGCATCGATAAAACCAGTGCACCTTTCTGGAACAAACCCGAGATCGAATATAATAGTTTTGACATTGGTGAGAGGTGTCTCTCAAACGTATGATCGTTCTTTAGCTTCGTTAAACAGAGTCACATATAAATAAGACCGCATAGCGTAAAAAATAATGATAACTTCACGTGCGATTTAGCACTCAGCTACAGAAGGAACGTCTTTTAGAAGAAGCAACGTGCTTCCAACCTCTAAAGATTATATATCAGCCCAGGCAGTCCCAGGAATTTCGGCCGTCGCATTGCCTATCACGAGCCCAATACTTATACTAATAATGAAGCTAAGACCCGTGCTATCCCAATTAAAAATTTTCGGTGGAACTACGGTGGCGTATGGTCCGCACATGGCCGCCGCATGTCGTGATTTTGAGCGGGGCATCCATGCGGCTCCGGTGCTGCTCGGTCGATTTGCGCATTTTTAGGCTGGCACAGGCGACCTCGTTCCGAACATAAATCGCCTAAAAGGGCGCGATTGCACGACCGTGTTCCAAGGATATTCCGCGCCTCCGCCAAAGTAGTAGTATACTGCTTTTTGGCCAAAGCGAGGAATATATGTGGAACACGGTGGGGCAAGTGCAACCTTTTGGACGATTTATGTTTGGAACGAGGTCGCCTGTGCCAGCCTAAAAAAACGCGCGAAGCGACCGAGCAGCACCGGAGCCGCACGGATGCCCCGCTCAAAATTGCGACCATGTGCACACCGTACGCCGCGCTTGTTACACCGAAAATTTTTAACTGGGATAGATTCTACTGGTGTGTTGAATGTCTGCAGTAGGTAAATTCTTCTGTACAGGGTCACGACTACAACCTGAATCAGCTAGAGTCTTCCGATTTCATGCCAGAGCGAAGGGGTTAATTTCCTTCTAAGCAAAGTCTTTCATGGATCCGGAATATAAAATTTTTCAGTCCTCTCTGATCCTTGGTCTTTGATTTCACTCTCTCATCAGATTGCGAACTAAGTTTCACATACTTCACTAGTAGGTCGGGATCTGCTTTACAGTATCGTTAGCAGAAGAAGCTGGGCTCACTCTAGAATGCATTATATTATAATATTTATATATATATATATATATCGCGAGCCCATAATAGCTTGGCTTTCAGTCAAGTGGAGCCTATAAAAAGCTATCTCCCTTATTATCATAATTAGGCAAATACAGGGGCAAAGAGTAGCTCCAACTAACATTTATGCTTCTACCAGGAATGCTGGAAACGGGCGTGGGCCTGCACGACTGGAAAGCTACTGAGATTAAGTGGACCAATTGACGCCTCCCGAAAGAAAAATAAATATTTAATCGCTGTTTTAAAGTCACGCTTCTGCCAGCGAACAATACAAACAGTCATCGAATTAAGCTGTCAGTCAGCACTGAATTTCGGTAGTCTAAATCTGAGTCAGCAGTTGTAAGAGATAAGGCGTGGCTAGAGTTCTGGTAATGCCTAGCCTAGGCCATTTCCTTAATTAGTTGTATGCCACTAAAACTCACCTATAAATGCAAAGACATACGCTGCATAAGGAAGTTTATTCATGATTTACCACCTGATTATTCGAATTGAGCCGCTATCCCCTCTCAAATAACTGCATATTTAACTTGGTTGATGAGGCCCACCCCCCAGCCCACAACCCCCGCCTCCTTTTGTACCCCACTGATCTAGGTTCAGGGCTACGTCTAACTTTTTCGTTTTCTTATCCTCCTTGCTGCTCTACTCACTCACACTTGCATAACAAGATCGTGATCGTGTCCGGCGTACGTGAACACCGAAGTCTTATTCTGATAGCGTGGTCTCCGTGTATTTGAAATAGTGGTATTCCCACGAGAAAGGAAGCTTACTTCACGAGGAAAAGGGTTAAATTAGAACTAGAAGTAACCGTAGCTGCTGATACGAGTTTTAGAAGCCATTTTAACACTTAGCGTACATCGCAGTTGTGCTGGGAGTGCCGGGAGCGATACCCAGGCCTGGAGCTGTCTTTCTCATGACGCTCGGCGTGCTGAATCAGTAAATTTGCTTGGTATGCATAGCAATCGTGGGGGTACTTACCTTAGTGTGAGGGGGCGGGCGGCGGGTTGTTGAACCTTCCGTTTCGGCACCATAGTTCATAGCGACTCGTCGTCGGCTGCAGCTATGCTTACTCCTCTGGGGCCAGTTGCCCTATGTCTGCCGCACGAACCAATGCGTGTGTGGAGGGTGCAGTCAAAGTTGTCTTTACCTTTATTGCAAATACATCTTACAACTCATAGCGTCTCATCAGCTTACTAGCTTAATAAACTAACAAAATAGAGCACTTTGAGAGAGCACACCTCCGCCAAGTAAGACACTGTTAACGAAAAATTCAAATCGGTCCTGAAACTACCACTGACATTTTATTACCACAAAAATTTGATCATTCCTACCTCTTGACATTACTAGCAGCTGTCCAGGAAGTAATAACAGCATCTGCAATATTCTTGATCCGTAACTTTTTGAGTTACATTCCGACAAACATTTTGACAAACATTAGTCAAACATACAAAACGGATCAACCGATTATCGCCTATATTTGGTCATTTGTGTCACTCAACATTTCTAACAATTCCTGCAGGTTTCATGAAGATCCACTCATAATTTTTGAGTTATGTCACTGGCAAACATAAGACAAATATGGTGACAAACAAATAAACGGAGAAACAGATCGATAGCAAAATTTTTGGGGCATTTCTTCTAGTAAAGACACCAACATCTTCTGCAAATTATATAAAGTTTGGTCCATAACTTTTTTGGGTTAGGCTACAGAAAATAAAGGGGCAGACAAGCGAAGCAAAGGTTGAACGACTCTGTACCAAACGTTAATAATCTGTTCCTCCTAACATACTAAAAAATCCCTATAAATTTCGTACAGGTTCGTTGATTACTTTTTTAGTTATCTTGGTGGCAGACAGACAAAGAGACAAAACTCGACAAAAACATAACCTCTTGGCGAGGTAATAATAAAATAGTCGCTTCTGGAGATGCAGAGTTCCAG
Organism: Parhyale hawaiensis; assembly: GCA_001587735.2. NCBI lineage: Eukaryota > Metazoa > Arthropoda > Malacostraca > Amphipoda > Hyalidae > Parhyale > Parhyale hawaiensis. The sequence continues at coordinate 11,646,824 of LQNS02278187.1, forward strand.
GGAAGGGCTGCAGTATTTTTTTATAATCAAATACCAATAGCGTTACCTGAATAATTTAATCAGTCATGAAAGACTTATTATAACCATGGAGTAGAGGTGTAGGGCCTTCAAAAGAAGCAGTGTTTTATATACGCCGCTTAACGTGGCTACGTAAGCTGGAACGGTTCAAGTACCTTTATATAATGCGACAATAACGGCAACTTTTTAACCCAACGCGAGACAGGCAGAGCATTATGCAGTGGAAGAGTTTTTGATTGACTGATTGTATACCGCACAAAAAGAAATATATATACTAAAGGAAGAAATTTTGCACGTACATCTTGACACAACCAGAGAAGTGTTGAAATTGATTCAGCTCAATCGTTCAGCTTTTTCGACCCAACTTTGAGCTGTCTGAGATGCATTTCAGGTATTTACCATGAAAATGTGGCATTTGATGGGCAGGGACCTTCATGAAGAATACTTGCCATTTTCAGCGATTCGAGTAGTTACTGACTACAAGTAGTTTTCACGTTCCAACTACGAGTACATCTGCAGTTATTGCACGTACCTGGTGTACGTCCTTTCTGATGAGTCTCTTGTTGCGTCACCAAGCCCAGAATCGCCATCTGGTTTTGTAGTCCAATACTTCTTCTCGCGTGTATTTTTTTTTTTTTACTGCTCATGGATTTACTGGCTGTCCCTGGCAGAGTATACGTATATGATCCTCACGCCCCAAGCGTTTATCCGAATGACTTTCCACAGGGCATGTTGCATCTAGCTACAGTTCCTGCTAACATGGTTAGGTAAGTACAGTAGGGTTCCCCCCCCCCCTTGTTTTCCTGCATGTAGTAGGGCACTGGCCACACTCTTCACTTATGGAACTCGTTTGAGTTTTCTTTAACTTTGAGACCATTCTGCAAGAGCGCTTATATAAAAAATTTGTGAGACGTCTGCCAAGATACAGGCCGAGCCACTGAAGGTCTAGAAACCATGTCTTGCCACTCTTCTTCATCTCAACACCATATATGTATGTTGCAAGTCTTAGGAAGGTGGAAAGAATTTTAAAATTTAATAGCAATGTTATCTGCAACACCTGGGCTCCCATCCTTCTATATAACAGCAAGCGATCAGCGCGTAGAAGTTAAGAAGAGGTTTTCTTGCACTGATAAATCGAAACACGAAATAAGCGTCTGCAGGCAACTGGAATGGCTGCCGAACATCCCGTTATGACCCGTACCCTAAGAAATTTTTCGGCCCCCGCAGACCATGAATTAAAGTTTTAGGCTCTAGGGTGGCCCAGAATGAGGTTACGGTAGAGTCTCTGCAGAGCGAGTAACTTGTAAACTTCATAGCCAGCTTATAGCTACTAATGAAACGCGAGCAAACGACGGTGCGGCATGAAGAACTACATATTAAATTAGATTACCTTAAATTGCAATTCACATTTAACAGGAGCAAGCTACAGTGTCCCGTTTACTACATTATCGAAATACTAATAATTAATAGTAGGCTTTTCATTGACGGCATATGCGCTTCAGTTCCAAGGGAGAACGGCAGAGCAAAGCCTGGAAATTAAGTCAGTTTTCCCTAATCTACATTTTATAACAGTGTATTTTCTTAACAAACTTGTCTTGTTTCACTACAAGAAAGTGTTATACCTGGCCGTACTCTGCACTCGCTCGTTCAAGTGAAGAGAACGCCGTCCCAATGCTCAGTGGAACCGGTAGCCAAGATAATGCTTGGGTCAAACTTAAACCGGAAGTCAATATACTGTATAGGATGCTTACGTGTAGCCTATAATGATAGTGACATATTTTGCCGGCTCATGAATGTCCGGAGGTCAACGAATACCAATAGATTTCCTCAAGAGCATACTGGTTACCTCAGAATCAAAATAAGGAAATGCACTCCCAGTCTCCGGATTAGGATAGAAAATACCGATAACACCTGACTCAGGGTGATCCGTAGTGATCCTGACTACAAACTACCTGAGTCTCTAAAATGTACAGTCGATGGGAACGTAGACCGTTACAAATCAATGGGCCGAAATGCAGTGCAGATTGTAAAGCTGGTACTGCCTTTTGTATCTAATGTAACTCTATAGCGATGAGCTGTTGCTTGTGTACTCGTACAATATCTCTATGTGTACCTAATAAAGTTTTTTATTTTATTTATAACCATATAAGGTTCTTAAGTTGAATGACGTGCGAATGGAAAGTCCCCTCAACCATAAGCTGAGCGGACGATTGCATAATGTAGCTCGTCGTTTCATGTGCTCTTCAAGGCACAACCTTAAATCATCTATGGCATACCTCCATTTCACCCTAACTTTTTAAAGCCCTATTAAATAATAACTAATTTGCTTAGGTATTGCAATATTTGAAACGTTTTGTATTGTTTTTATCGGCTATTGCAGAGCGTTTTATTACTTCATGCAAAAGCATTCTTTTAGGTCGTGGTATTATTCCTCTATATGTATATCTTTCTACAAAGAATTAAGCTGCATTGAAGGAATAAATTTTGGACTCGTTACTGTAGTTGTCATAAAAATTTTCAGATCAGTGAGGGAGCTTTTCTTGATAATGATAATTGACAGTGGGAGGTACTGTGTGCGATAACAGGGCGAAGACTGTCCTTCCTTGGATTTAATGTCATCTCTTTTTAAAAGCTAAATATAAACAAAATTACATATCTATATATAGCAGAACATCCTCAATAGTAACAGCAGTTCTTATCCCTTGAAACTACTCAAAAGATAATTTTCTTCTTTTAGTCAACTTTATCAACCCTGTCTTGTATAGTTTGAATGACGCAAAAATTTTTACTTCTGACTTTGTATTTTTCAGAACTGATGATGGAGCAGGTCTCCATGATATCATTTTTAACAATCGTCTTTGTTTTTAAATTTCTAATCAATTTGCGATTAAAGCAACAAAATGACTTTCCTGAACATCCAAGTAGTGATAATTAAACCGAGTATTTTAGTGAAACGTGTAAGGCGGCAGCTAACCATAGTACTGGGAGGCTATTTTGGGCTATGTTAGCTGTCAATTAAGGAGCTCTGACTGCTTGCTGGCCTTAGAACGAACTCAAATGAATAAACTTTACCACTATTTTAACCAGGTTGTGTTCCTTTCACACAGGGGTTGTTTGTTCTATTCTATTCCCACGGGGAAGACATTTTGGTAAAGACGTGGCATAGCCCGGTTAGGACTTGCGCGATTAGGAGCCAAAATGAAGCCTTTGAGACTTGACTTACTTGAAGCTTCGGGCAGGTGCAGTTGGTTTGACCAGGTGAATTGAATGTCAGGTATGGACATTTAATCGCTTAATCTTAAGAAATCCAGAAACTGAATCTTGCTCCTTGAAGTAGAGTTTTCAGCTGGCCCGACGTCATCGGGTCGCTTCCAACGCAACAATTCAGAGTTGTAAAACTTAAGCTTGTGTCTGGAATTTCGGAGAAGTCAGGTCTCAGAGGATCAATTTTGGCGCCAATGGAACACGTTTTCACGATAGGGTCAAGAGATGTGACAATTGAGAGTAACTCTTGATTTAGCAGCAAAGTCTCAGGCCAGTCGCTATATGGCTGCGCAGTGACGGGCCTCTGCACTTCACTCTACCACAGAAATTATCAATTTGAAACTTACTGGAAGGAAGACATGTACATGGCCTATAGCTACCGCGCTAACTATGAAACCTAATAGAGAGAAATATCAAGACGAACGATAATTGCTCTACAATCTTTTCTAAAGAAGAATTTCAATCACTACTCCAACCTTGATTCTCGACAGTTAATTGTTTCAAACTACATCCATATTTTATCTCCAGTGATGTGAAGATTATCTGCACAGTAGGAAGAGAGAACACGATCAGTCATTTTAATTGGAATTCCATAAATTTAAGTACAGTTGAATTGCACTATGGTAATTTCAAAAGGTAAATACCGAATAGGCAGGTGGGTAGATTTACTGTGCATTCATATACATGCATACACACGTATCTGGCCGTCAAAAACGATGATGAAGAAATTGCAATGATACTTCTTCATTAATCTTAATGTTGTTATTAAAACGCTTATGTATGATGCTCTTCACTTGTAAATAGAAAGAACATGAGAGAATAGTATTCTAGGCCTAATTTATCAAAGAAAGCACTGAGAAGCCAGCAATTCTTTTTTAGCCAGCAGTCAAGCATCACTCCTACCATAAATTGAGCTGCGTATGCGAGATACTCGACGATATCAAACAAGTCTGTGCAGCTAGTTCACTCAAGCGAAAAACTCTTTCGTTGAAGAAAGAAGTCAACTTGGAAAACAACATTCGCTACTAAAAAAAATCCTCGAGTTCTTTACCCGCCTCGAAGACGCTGCAGAATATCTTTCCCTGTGGTCCGTTGCTCATCTAAATTTGAACTTAAGTGTCAACTCAATAGTAATATCAATAACAATAATTATAATAATAATGGACATTTATTTCTCATACGGATGCTTTGCCGAACAAGGCAAAGCAGCTAACGTTTGGATGTGCGAACACTCAGTTGGGAGTATCAATCAGTATGCACGAGAGTGGTAATAGAAGTTGCATATTCTTAATTGAAAGAATGTCAAGGTTGGCAAAGCAAGAACTATATGCAGACATAAGATAACCATGAGTAAGTTTGCCATCATTTGTAAGCTGGTCTATTTTCCGCCTATCAGTTTTCACATAAATAGTTTTAAACATAAATAGGACGTACAAACAAGTAGATGAACAGATAACTGTACATTGGTCTTTAGTAATATAATAAATATAATAAAGACCAATGTGTATCACGTATTCATCCAGCTTGATCTTATTCGTCGACGAAACAACTTTTCGCTGAGCGTAAATATTTCGACGTACGGTACTCTGAAGTATCAATTACACCGAATCGAAATTAGCATTCTCAGTGATAATTGATCGGCTGTAAAATCAATTAATTTTTCTCCATGCTAGAGAAGAAAAAAAATTTTCGCAGCTTAACAGGTGTGAAGCCTAGAACGTCTTCTCTTATGTTCCTCTTCGTTGGCAGTTGCATTACCGAAAAATGCAGTATTGGAGAAGTATAATGAATTCTTTGCTTTCGCAAAGTTCATTTAACCTAACACATATGGAGCATATTGACGAAGTTAACGCCAGTCGTGAATCCCAATTCTCGATAACTATCTTGAAGCATGTCGTAAAACTAACACTCCTCATCTAACCTAACACTCCTCATTTAACTTGGCCCAGCTCTTCTAACCTAAATCGCTTAATTATTATTATAATCATTATTATTATTATTATTCAATCACACCAGACTGGCGACGTAGGAACGGAGAAACTCCATTAGGTTAACAAACCCCCACGCAACCAGCCCAGCGGGTGGAGAAAACAAAAGAATGAAAAAAAGAAGATCCGAGATCACAGAATAGCTCTGTGTACAGATC
>LQNS02278187.1:11675802-11689207 GCA_001587735.2 Parhyale hawaiensis
GACTTGTTTGCTGTTTGCCCCACAAGTATTATTACTTTTAGATGGGCATGTTCTCAAATGTAGACCTAATTCTAAGCGCCAGACCATTGTGTAAGCACTGTATATTGAGAACAATAAAGAATAAAAGAATATTACTTTCTCTGACCTTACAACGATCGATTGCTCGAACAAATAGTGATTCAAAGAAAAAATTAAGAAAATTGATAAAAAATATATGATAATAATAATTGTAATTATGATAGCTGATTAGTTGCCTGTTCAGTTGGTTGGCTGGTCTTTCCATCCTAAAATCCCCACGGTGTGGAAATTAATTCATTAGAACATCGACGAAACATTAAAAAAGATACTGTTCAGAGCAGAATAGAATATTATTACATGAACACCTTAAGCGCAGTGTACTATAGTTTCAATAATTATGAATTAATTTGTTTCTGGAACTTTTCATGAGTCAAACCACTTACTAGAATGCATAAAATTTGAGTAATAGAATACAGTGTCCCAATTTCGCTGCGAGGGTACAAGTATCGTTCAGGGTAGCTTCATTTTACTATCTTTTCCGTCGAACCCTTTCTTTTTTCTAAAATAATTTAAGCAAGTGCTCCTTTGATGAAAAACTCATCATATTTATGGATAACTTGAGAAACATATCATTAAATTGTACTCTAGAGCACTATGCTTGGTACAGTGACTCTTGTATTTTCAGCAGTTGGCTTGAGTAGAACTCCTGGGATTATTCTCTACAAAGTAAGAAGTTGAAAAATATGTATAATGCTGACGAATATCAATTACACAAGCCGTGACTGGGCGCTGCCAGGCGGGTCTTAACCTTTCTGTCAGTTTGAGTTTCATATAAGATGATGACACGAAGACAAGCTGTCAGATTACTAATAGGAGCATTCTACTGATTGTTTACAGTTCGTTTGTGAAGCAAATCTCCAAGACCGGCGGTGTCTTTTTATGTATGCAATTAGCTGCCTGAAACTTAGAGTTCGGTGTAAATTCTTTATTTATTTTTTTAAAGCGTTGAATTGAATAAATAGAATGAAATATTTGTGCAGATGGACTAAAATTGCAGATGCATTTTTTACTCATTCTAATGGTGCATTTGATAACTTGGGGCACACATAACGTAGAGAAATGTACGTTAACTTAAAAAAAAATTGTCGTTTTGTTTTCGCAGATTTTAGGTAATGATATTAGATAGCATCAGATAAATATAATATTCGAAGCGTACCTGGGGTTATGAACTTATAAGCGATATATATTAATCCTCTTTCCACTTCGTCTCGTAGGAGCTGAAACGCGTTGTCCATTACTCTAAATAGAATTTAGTTTACTGCAAAGTTAAGAAAAAATATTCGCTAAATTCCTCCTCCCATCCCACGGCGCTTCGTGTTGTTGATGTTGTTTTTGTCAGGTCCTCGCCATAGAGCCAAGTCCTGTCGTCCGGCCAAACAAATTACTCTCATTTTATCGATAAAGCAAACTTTCACCCACTGCTCAATTGACCGCAAAACGTGCTCAGCGGAGAAGAATGATAGCAATATTTTGATATTCGGCTTAATTGCTCGAGTAGGAGTGGAATGGGTTGTTGAGATATATATATAAGCAGCCAGTGGCGTGTTGGAAACAGCCAGCGCTCCTGTAAGTAGTTGCTAGGTATATGTTTGTTTAATCTGCGTCTCTGACACAGTCACTGTTTCCCCGATTTGAGTTTTGAACAGCCCGAGCGATGTTTTGAACTACTTTCTTAGTGTTTTTCTTAGACTTGCCTGTTCAAATGTCATTACCTCAAGAAACTGCGCAGTGCTTTAGGATCATGCTTATTTGTGTTTGAACGTAGACGTAGTGATGACTGCCAAAGTTTTTTTTAAGCAAAAATTAGCCGGGAAAAGATATACACATAGAAAATAGTGTCCACGAATATTCTGCTCGGCTAGCGTTTTAATAACATGTACATGTGCACTACACTAAATATATGTAAGTTTGTTTATATATTAGCGAGATTTACCTATTTTTATATTCTATTTTCATTTTATTCATAATTCACATACACTAAGCACATAATAGGTAGGGTACGACTAAGGAAGCCATAACCAGTTCTGTTCCATACCAGATATTTTAATTCATAAAGTTATTACGCAATATCAGTCACTTTAGTACTGAGCGCTAACTTCTTGTTGATCTAACTATGGGGGCAAGCATAACCACCATACACGATATCAGCATCCGTATCACCCAATTTCTAATTATTTCTATCATGATGATATCCTGATTTTGACTGTCAATGATAATCGATAATATTGCCGTCAAATTAACAGTATTATCATCCATTTAAAGCGCTAATGCTTCTACTGCATATAACCCTGTTGATTTTTATTTAAATGTAGTTTTGTAATGAAAATTATATGTAACGGTTGATGTTTTGAGTTGAGTGATAGTGGTAATTAGAAGTGCCAATTAATACGCATCGGAACTTTTATTTTAAAAATTGTGCCTATTATAATATTTAGATCAGTTTCATAACTTTCTAATTTCATACAAAAACTGATCATTGTGATATTTAATTGTCTTAATTATCCAAAATCCTAAATTTTTAGTTGCACATAATCGCCTTTTGTATTTTCCACATTCCTCACTTTTGTCAGGTTGTGTCCATCCATATCTACGCTGATTCAAATGTTTTGTCTTATCAAGAAGACCAGAATTTCATGTGAAACGGGTTCAAATATGCGGCCGCCTCAAGCCATGAGATATTTACCTATTAAATTAAGCTCTAAAATTGAGATGCAGCATGTTTCGTCGATAAATGAAGGGCTCGGACTCGTTAAACTGACGTATGAAGCATGTTTCTCAAACAGAAGATGCGATACAAGAGTGATAAATACAGAGACGGATGATTGTGACATTCCCTTTTTTTGCTAAAAGCAGCAGCGTTTAGTCATAATTTACTCGGCTCCTGCCATGGAACACCTCTTGCCTGTATTCTTGGAATTAGAAAACGTTCTTTCCTTTGAAAAAATGGTCACCACTGGATTCCGGATACTAAGCTAGGTTTTGGGAATAAAGTGTTAATAGAATGAAAATTAAATTCGGGTGTTGTTTATGTGAATGAGAAATTTTTTTTATGTTGCTATAGTTCTTAGCATAATTTACTTATCAAGTTGATGACACTCAGAATGTGCAAGGTTACTGAAAGTATTTTTTGGGCAATTGATAATCGAGAAAGATAGATAAAATTGAATTTTTATTCATAGCATGAATGCAAACGAAACTGTGAAAAGTAATTTCGGCGTTAATGGAAATTGATGCAACAGAAAAAATGTCTTCATCGCACTAATCAAAGAAAATTTCATAATTCGTTACAAAATTATTGGAGGTACCGTTTCTTCAACGTGCACTGCATCTCTCCATGAAAAATATGACAGTAACAGAACAACTACTCTATTAATACTTCGTTGATCATGCCGGTAACAGTGATTTTGCCATTTGGGGAAACGTAAAAAGGGTAAAAAAAGGTCTACCTGTGAATAAAAACAAATGAATTAATCAAAGATAAGCTTGAAAGTAAATTATGAAATCATCGATGAAAATCAATAAATGAATAAATAATTGAATAAATGAACAGGTGAATAAAAGATTACTAGATATACTAGAGTGCTCTTGCTGCCAAAAAATGACATCGAAGAATTTTTCACCCGCCTTCATTCAATATATCTTTGCCACAAATATGCTTCTGAAGGATACGCCCCAACAGTCGTCTCAAATTTTGATAAGAGATAGTGCTCTCTTTTTCTATCCAAGTAAGAAGCACAATTTCGTCTCCCACCATAGATTACATGCGGAAAAAATCTTACATTAGAGAGCAGCAAGCCTCAGTGAATTTAAATGAATTACCCGCAGCGTATCAATGATACCCAACCAGCCATCAGTACATTAAAAATTTTGTGTTGAAGAGAAATCAGCCGAGGCCGTCAAGATAGAGAATCAGCTCCGTCAAAAGGAACACCGCAAGCGGAAAAAATTAATGTGTACTGCAGGAGAAAAAACATCGTTTCGTCCGCCCTTCGTTGATTACGTTCTGAATTTCTACGTGGTAAACTGAAAACAAATATATTGTTCAATGTATTGAGAAAGCAAGGAGCTTCTTGGGAGAAAGTTATAAGACTGCATGGCCGCGCTAAGAGAAGCTGCAATATCTCTAGTTTTTTCGATTCCATGAAGTGTTTCAAGCAAGAAGTACTTCGAGAGAAAGGAATAGGGAGGCAACTATAGCCATCTTCTGCAACCAGGTCACCGATCTCCAAGAAAACGCAACCTAATTACAAAATCTGCGTACAGGCCTATTTTTCGCCTATCTATTTCTTTATGAGCGTGACCCAAAACATACAAATATATAAACATATAAATATAAAAAAAAACACAGGACGGTGTTTATTATATAGTGTTGATGTGCATTTGAAAGTATTAAATATTTATTCATAGCTATGTTTTTATAAGTATAATGTTAGAACGAAAAACCTGAATGTATACCAAAGCGTTTCAACATACAACAGTATTATCAAAGTGTGATGTCTCATTCGCTGCTGAAATCAGTTTCTCACGAAGGCTAGCTAAGCTAGAACCGACCACTGCTCCTGCTCTTGTACTCTTGTACTCTATTTTTTCACAAGGTCTAAGTGGATGCTGCACGGACTGCACTATACCCTCTTGTGGAATCTATGGATGCCATTCAATGTATTAGCTTATATGGAGTGTTGCCGCAAGGTGATAATCCAGTACTTTATGAGGCATGTAGCTTTTAATTATCTTTTTTATAACCCTATCCTTAAAAAGGTAGGTCTGCAATTGACATTTGTTTATCTTAAGATATAACATTAGTGTTCGGACATGCGGTGCATGCGATATCATTAATTGGTTCCTTGCGAACTCACAGAAGAATCTGGACATGGTAAATTCTATGGAAGAACATACAGTCTCCACCATCCTATGGGCCGCCTGGATAAACTTGAACAATATNTAACATTAGTGTTCGGACATGCGGTGCATGCGATATCATTAATTGGTTCCTTGCGAACTCACAGAAGAATCTGGACATGGTAAATTCTATGGAAGAACATACAGTCTCCACCATCCTATGGGCCGCCTGGATAAACTTGAACAATATATGTTACCTTTTCATGCACTACAGAACAAAGGTCAGACCCATTAGCTAATTTGCAGTTTAAGCGTAAAGGGTGCCCAGAATTCTGGTAGGGTAATGTTAAACGTGTGACAGGTCTCAGTGTTTCATTGTAAAGTAAATAAAGATATATATATATACAGGGTGTTTCTTAGGCGGACAAATTTCAACCATAGGTAGAAAAAATCAAAAGAAATCGATTTTCATGAATGAGAAATTGCCCAAACTCCTTAGTTTTCGAGTCATAATGACTTAAAGAAATTTAAAGCTTTAAGTAGGATACTACATGCGCGACGATGTTAGGGCTAAATTTGATCGTTCAGCACGTTTTCCGATCACATTCCTGTCCATGCATTTACACAGCGTCGATATTGATTATTTGGGCGAATGACATGAGGATTATTATGCTTGAGCCCAATGATGATTATTCTGAATGTTAAAACCCCTTCGCGAGTAAAATACGCTTCATCTGTGGAAAAAAAACAGCTTGGAGAAGTTGGGATCCCTTGTTCTCTGTTGCATGAGCCACTCTGATAATTGTACATAATGTCCAAAGTCTGGTGGCACCAACCCTTGCATTTTTTTGGAAACGACAGTGTCCGCCATACAGTAGTGCGATTATGTTAATGCTAAGTTTGAAACTGCAAATATTTTTTCCTAACCATGAAATATTTGCAGTTTTTACCGTAAAAATAATGTAAACTACTTTGATGGGGACGGAAACATACTGAACTATCAAAACTAGTGCTAACCTTGGCGCGCACGTAGCATCCTACTTAAAGCTTTAAATTCTCTTCATGTCATTTTATAGCTTGAAAGCTAAGGAGTTTTGGGCATTTCATCATTCATGAACATCGATTTACTTTTGCGTTTTTCTACCTATGGTTGAAGTTCGTCCGCCTGAAAAAATACCCTGTATGTAGATAATGTATTTCGATGGACTATCAGCAACAACTCCCGGTGCGTTGGTCAACTTTGTAACATGCTTTACACTACACAGTATTTCACTGCTCCTCTCTACTCTTCCTCCCCAGTTAATATTAAAAAGAAATTAAAAAAACAGTTTTTAAAAATAGAAAGTGGTAGTTATTGATTAAAATTTTTGTTCCAATAATAAGTAGCTTTTGTTTGATAATAAGCAGGAACTCTTTACGGGTTTCCTAAGGTTCATCCAAAAGTATGCTAATCCACAGCACTCTCTCTGTGATTGGTACATAGATTATTATAATTGTATGAAAAGGATCAATTTTAAGCTAGTGTCACGGGGATTTATTTCTACTTTTAACGTCCATAAGAAAGATGTAAAAATTTGAAGTAATAGGATTTTCAAGAACGCCGCTATGTTTTGTCTGAAACGATGGACGCTAGGTTTATTTAGCAAAATTTTGAGAAGTTACTGAAGATAGACTTGCCATAAAGACTTGAGAAGTTACTCAAGATAGACTTGCCATAAAGTTTTGAGAAGTTACTCAAGATAGACTTGCCATAAAGTTTTGAGAAGTTACTGAAGATAGACTTGCCATAAAGTTTTGAGAAGTTACTGAAGATAGACTTGCCATAAAGTTTTGAGAAGTTACTGAAGATAGACTTGCCATAAAGTTTTGAGAAGTTACTGAAGATAGACTTGTCATAAAGTTTTGAAAAGTTACTGAAGATAGACTTGCCATAAAGTTTTGAGAAGTACTGAAGATAAACTTGCCATAAAGTTTTGAGAAGTTACTGAAGATAGACTTGCCATAAAGTTTTGAGAAGTTACTGAAGATAGACTTGCCATAAAGTTTTGAGAAGGTACTGAAGATAGACTTGCCATAAAGTTTTGAGAAGTTACTGAAGATAGACTTGCCATAAAGTTTTGAGAAGTTGCTCAAGATGGACTTACCATACGAACAATATACCGACGATCCTGAACTTGTATGTATTTCAAGTAACATGGTATAAATCAGAAACCAAATTTAAGTTTAAGGTATCAAGAAAATGGTGTCTGGTACATTATCGTAATGCGGTATACAAACGTGAAAAAGATGCATGTGACCAGTGTACCTGGTCTCATAAAAAACAACTCTGATTGTTCCAGGTAGGAACAAGTTTTGAACAAGTTATTAGCGATCATTCCTTGCCCGGGTGTTGTCCAACCTACAGTATTAATTCGCTTGTAACCTTGAGGTTAACAAAGGCAGGCTGCGGCATGTAACAGCTTTTTGTGCTAAACGGACGAACTTTGATAACAAACTCATTTTTTACTTTTCCCGCCTAGACGAGCGGTGTACAAGCGCAAATTCCCTGACTCAATATTCGCGGCCTTGATGTACATACATCTCTTAGTTGGCTTGAATAGTTTTCTGATGTTGCCTTACGTACTGCAATGCTACAGTTTCTAAGGAGTACATAGAGTATAATGTTGCTCACCGGTACCGTTAAAAAGGATGTAGGAATAAATACTTATCATTTATCCTAGCATGTCGGTCCAACGTTATTCAAGAATAGCAAGTGCTCTAGCTTTGTAAATACTGTTTTGTTAGTCTATGAGGTAAAATGTTTTCCCACTACACCTGTTAATGCAAGGATGGAAACCTTTGGATAATTAAAAATAAAATTATTCAGTAATGTATATTTTTTATTCCTGGGCAGTGCCATGCACAGCTTTAGTCTAAAATAACATTTTCCCGAGAAAATGAAAAAATACTATTTCCATATCCGTGTTTCAATAAGACAATTTATTTAACTGCTGTTCGAGTATAATTTTATATTGAGAAAATATCGTTAGTTGTTCGAAGCTCGTTAATTTTCTAAGTATTAAAAATGGAGCCGATAAATGCATTGCATGGTAAATGTTCACTTGCATTTACCAATCGAATAAATTGCCATCAGAACGAATTACTGTTCGATGAATTTACCACCGATGTATTATATCGTCGATGAATTTACAGAGAACCAATAAAAAGAAGTACTGAATTACCTTGAAATAATCAGGCAAAATATAAGGGGTATTCCAACGCATCACCTTGCAAAAAAGCCACCACAGATCTGCAAATAGGTAATTTGATGTTTCTGTTCCGTTTCTAATGCAAACAACTGTGGTGTGTGGGATATTATCGACAGTGGGACATTATCGATACTGACATTATCGACAGTGTCACCAGTATAGTGATCGCGGAAATAAACATGAATCCTTGTTTATTTTCATGAACAATTCGTTTAGATTGTTACGTAGTGAGCTAATGAAAAGCTGTATGTGTGGTAAACATGAAGCTAGCTTTTATTTCCAAAAATTACTGCATGTGTCTTATTTTGAATTTTGAATTCTTGAGTGACTGCAAACCTCATTACAGGTATAGTGTAGTGACTGTAGTGTATGGAGTGACCATTGGAAAACGAGTGTTGGTTACCAATCTAAAATATTTATTAGCAGTTCAGTATATATGAATGAGAACAATACTGAATTAGATTTATTCTTTCATACCTATATTTTTCTGAATTCAAATATGCGTTACCACTTCCCATGAGTTTTTTGTTACATACAAATCTTGGTAGACGCTACGGCTGCTCCTCCAGCCGACCTTACAAAAAACAAATTGGGAGCATTGGCTCTCACTTCACGGCAGGGTGGAAATCCCTCCAGTCACCGTAGCATAGAAAGCATTTTTTAAGTCTTTGTAATGTATCTCTTAATGTTAGTTATTATATATATAAAGACCAGATAATACTGATTTTGTTTCTTGCTGATGAGATGAACACTGCACTACGTCAATTCTGGAAAAGGGGGCAAGAAGTGGTAGGGGAGTTGAAGGAAATAATATCAAGAATTTCTGGGCCAAGCGTATGCTTTTGTTGTTTAATTATTGAGGAGCTGCACAAGTTTTACGTTGAGATTTTACGGCATTCACGTCCCAAAACCGGCCTATAATTGACGCGTTAGCCGTCAGCGACGATTGCGCAGGCCGCCCCTATGAGGAAAACGCGGCTGAAAATCCAGGTTGCATTGATTGTTTCTTAACTGCTACAGGAAACTTTGCCCAAAATTCAGAATCTCTCACGGTAAAGGTATAATACACAAGGAAAGTACTTAATCAAATTGGAATAGCATCCATCGTAACGGTAAACACTGTTATGAAACAGAAATTAAGTGCCTATTTTTTTTAAAGTATTTACAGTACGTTGCTGTTATGAAACAGAAATTAAGTGCCTATTTTTTTTAAAGTATTTACAGTACGTTGTAAAAAAATCATAACTTTTTAAATAAAAGAGGCTTCATATTTTTTAAAAACCTTCTCCACATTGGCGTGTGAGGCAGAAGTTCCGTTGCGTCTATAAGGCTACCGTTATTTGCGTGTACTTGACGTATTATAGTACTAGATGGCAGTACCGCAAAACCCTCAATATTTTTCTAAAGTATAAATTAGATTTTCTTAAGCAAGGCCGCTGATTTCTTTAAAAACTCATTGCGGTAAATTATTAAGTTAATTATTCAGATGGTGTGTCATTTAGCATAGCGTAATCACCTCTAAAATGTTAAAATACTGTTATTATTCGAAAATAAAGCAGCAAAATATTGGAGTGAAAAACTTTTTCTACAAAACATAGGTATCAACTTAATTTTATCAGAGTATGGGCCAGATATATCTTGTAGATTACAGTTTTGAGCAGATGGATCATTTCTGTAAATTTGCTATTGGTAGTGCACTAGTTACATAATTAAACTTGGTATGTGAATGCATTGAATATAATTCACCATATGCCAGCATTGACGTATGCTGCAATACATAGTACGATCGATGAATGGCTACGGAGAAAACTCCTCACGGTCTTCACGTAGCTGCACGCTAGTTTGCATCTTATTTCAAATTTTCTACATTTTTCAATTTGAGGCTCATGATTGTAGGAAAACGATGAGTTAAATTACACGAGGAGAGAGCATAAAAATAGTAGCGACTAATAATGTATAATCAGAATTTGGAGTAACTAGTGAAATCTGGGAGCGCATTCCTTCGGCAAGCGTGGTAACTGTAACGAAAAATTCACATTGGTTCTGAAACCATAATTTTCTTTGCTTCAACACCAAACTCTAATCATTTGTACCCTTTGACAGTAAAAATAGCTTCCGTCATTTTCCTGAAAATATGTTCTTACCTGTTTGAGTTTTTACTAACAAACATTCTGACAAACATTAATTAAACACACATACAGACCAACCGATCATCACCAAAATTTAATCATTTATGTCTCTTGACATTTATAACAATTCCTGTAAATTTCAAAAAGATCCGTTCATACTTTTTGTGTATTTTGCTAACAAGAATAAAATCAAACACAGAGACAAACAAACGAACGAACGAACTGATCATCATAAAAATTAGGTCATTTACTCTTTGTGATATACCTAACACCTCAAATAAATATCATAAACATCCGTTTATAACTTTTCACCTTATAGCACTAAGAAAAAAAAAATGGGCAGACAAACAAACAAACAAGCAATCAAACAAACGGTCGACCGGATCTTCGCTAAAAGTTAATCATCTGTTACTGCTAACATGCCTAATTATCCCTATAAATTTCGTAAAGATCCGTTCTTACCTTTTTGCGTTATCATGGTGACAGATAAATACGCAAACCAACAGACGAAGAGCAAACTGACAGACAAACACAACAAAACCACAACCTTCTTGGCGGAGGTTATTACGGCTGTTCATGCTTAGGTCAGTGTACAATAAAATTAACCTCAAACCTAGTTTATTCACAATGGGTATGGAGGACATCTTCATCAGCAAAAAAAAAAAAAAAAATGAAAAAATTAAAAGAGAAAGAAAAGCATTGTGTGTGGGGGTACTGTACAGGTAGAAAAGTTAAAAAGATTAGATAGCTGGCAGTAGACAACCAACAGGCCCATTCCAAGAGACCAACCAGGACTTATGTTCTGGCTCTATATTGTGTCAGTATCATTTAGAGGGCTGAGGAACAAATGAAGAGAAAAACTCAATGCAAGAGATGATCTTGCAACCACGATTTACTGCTGCAGACTTTAACTTAGTTGGGGCGGGAAGGATAATGGATTAAGGTGGCCTGCCAAGCTTTGGCTGTCAAGAGTTTGTAACCTCCTGGAGGAGGTATTTGTAGCTGTGGAGAGTGTCACTTCCAATGTTTTTCAAAACAGTCTACAACATAACTGGTAGGTTTTTTCAGAATAATAACATTTCTATTGTTACGTTTTATGTTTTTCGGGGAGCATATTTGTTTTTAATACGCAAATTCGAAACATAACATTTCTTAAATATATCAGTGCGAAGACTATGTATAGTTTTAAAATCTAAATTTACTTAAAGAAACCTGAACGTTTCCGTGGTCTTCGCCCTAATATTTATACTTAAGCTGCGGAAAGCAGTGCAACCTAACCAAAATAATAACATTTCTTATTTTATTAGAATTTTTGAGATTTTAAAAGATTTCGATCGAAAATTCTACTAGCAATACTGAAGTGGGTGTACATTATACTAAGTTATTCTTTAACGTATTCTATCATTAAATCATACCTACTCAAATCGGGAAAGTGCCCTATTATGAACCTCATGCAATGTCCTTGTATAAATTACAACTCGGTTGGTTCGGTGACGTCATCATAAATCATAACGAAACACAATGAAGTGATATTACTCTAAAACTCTGGCTCAAAGCTACGTATTTGCAGTAATTTCATATCCCCATGCTGTCACACACTCGCATGATGTGAGCTATTTCGACATGTCAGCATTGAGCATTGAGAACGTTCAAGCGCTTATTTGAATGAAATAATTAACTTAATTTTTTGAAATGTTTATTTTTGCCGAGCTTTCAAGAATCGCAGCTATCCATTGCTTCATAGAATCTGGCTGTGATTTTGGCTAAAATATTCCTAATAATTCAATCACATCCGTGGGCCACTTAATTGTTTTTCGTATCTTGATGCTGGCAGTTCAGATCTTTGATGCATCTGCCCGCAACTCTACTGTAGTAGATACAGAGCTTGCGGTTCTACATTTGTGGACGTGCGCAATAGCGCAATACGTACGGCTGTGCACTGAGGCATAAGTCCTTCAGGCCTGCCAATTTAGCTCAGGTGAGACCCAGGTGATCATTTCGATGGATTAGCGTGTAATTTCGGAAGTAGACATCAATGACATGGTTCTTATCCTTCGGTGAACTTTAGCTTGTAATTTTATCACATGGAATGTGAAATTGTAAGGCCTGAGACTTGGATCTACTGTCGCTCTATAAAATAACTACTTCTCAGAGTATCGTATAGCTTCTTATAGAACAGAATAACAAATTCGGTACTTAATCTCTTAGTGATACATGACGAGAGCATAATTTGGTTTTGATTCGATTTCAACTCATTTTCTGAAACCCGAAACATTATGATTATGAAACACTAATGTGTGTGTGTTTCACACTTAGATATTTATTAACTTATATGATTCTTATTTACATATTTGTAGCCTACACGTTCTGCTTCACTACTTTCACGCTGCTGAGGAAGTGTCAGAGCTGAGTGTCTAACTACAAACGTTGTAGAGAAACTATCTATAAAACAACAAACCGTCACTTTCTTATTATTAGTCGTTTGCGATATTTATTTGGCTTTGAGAAACACTCCTAGCTGTGACACTTAAAATTATTTGGTAATCTATGAAAATTAATTTAATGTTTGATGGCTAGGCGCACTAGTTACTTCGTGTGACCTGCCAACTGCTATTTCTTTGTCAGGTAATGGAGACAAACTTCAGTTCACTATGGCACATCTGGCAGCTGCTCTAGCTCCTGGCCCTCTGGTAACATACCTAAACCTCAGCGAAAAATATTTTCTGCTGTCAAATAAATATTTTACTGTCATCATTAATATCTATTTTTAATGTTAGTTTCAGCTTTTCTAGAGCTTAGGGCGATATAAAATGTAGTACACCATATAATGCATCTTTAATACAAGCAGTATAGATAGTAAGAACGTAACAGGGTCCCTCCCTCTCACATACTGATGCAGTGTTATGGCTACTTACATGTGCGTAGAATGCAGTATAACATATCTACGTGCCATTAACGATGACGACCAATAACTTAGCCGACCACCCTTATTCTTCTTGTTTGCTGGTAATATTGACCTTGCTCTGCAAATGTTTCGTATACCTTGTGCAACAAGGATTGATTTATAGCTGACAGAATAGATGCTCTAATACTTTTAAGTGTAGAGTATTC
>LQNS02278187.1:11734479-11764138 GCA_001587735.2 Parhyale hawaiensis
TATTACGGCTTCCTCGCTTCGAAGCTTGCTCGTGTGAAGTTGCCAGACGTGCAAGAAATTTTTCCGCCAGTTGAGCGCTTGGGTAAACAAAACTAAAAGAATAATGTTAAGCTATACTTTTCTAGAAATACTTAGAGAATACAAATCTTATGTAAAATGCACCAAGTTTTCACTCGTTATATTTCCTCGTCGATGTTTAGTTTCTGCAGCCGTTCCTTTACTGCATTTAAGGATGGTCCTAGCACCCGTAACTTAAGTACAAAAAATAAAGGAAAATCTCTGTTGGCGGGAAAACGAAAATCGTTTGTGAATATGCCCGGAGCGCACAAAGTGTACTTTTCTGAAGTTAAGGGAAAATCCGTGAGCTAAATACACTTAGGTTAGTTTCGTGCATCCCGGCCCAGAGCATTAGTCCCCAGTTCTCGTTGCGTCCCGCTTGTAAACACTAAATTGTTTAGTTAAATAATCACCGCGAACGGATCATATTATCCCTAAACTCTTCTTAACTTTCTTATTTGCTTAAATGTTAAACGGCCGCTTTAGTTTATTGTTGCTTAATTGCTAAGCGCTTTAAACCAGAGCAAGAATAAAGTTGTTATTAATGTGATCCTTGTGATCCATTATTTTAACTTAGGGCATCGCCCTTTCTCTTAAAACCTCGGATACAGTTAGCTTAACTTGTACGGAACCCTAGCGCTTCAAGTTCACCTGTTTCTGCAGCGACCACCGGTGGCAGCGGTCGGCTGGACTGTAAGTGAAGTGTCCAGTGGAGTGATACCTCTGTTGCTTCCTCTGTCCTATGTAACGTGTGTGATGTGTGCGGAGTGAACGAGTTGCTGCTATGCTTTCCCTTACCTTAAATAAATGTAAAACTATTCTTTTTTTGATTGCCCACTAATAAACTAACAGATTAGTGTTTTATTTCGCATCGGTCTAAGGGTATCAAGTAATTAACTTTTTTTTTTTTTGCTTCCGTTAGTCGGATTGCATTTATTTTCTTCTCCTTTTTTCCACTTGTAACTATCAAGAACGCGTTAGTTTCTTTTTTCCTCTATTCTCTCGGTATCCACTACCCACTTACAACCAGTTGCTGTGGCATCACCTTGTAAGGTGATTTACATAAGTTAAATTAAACAATTCCCTGGGTTATTTTTGCAATAACTCTTTTAAAAGTCAATCTTACATTGATCCCATAGAAACGACCGCTAGGTAGGTTTGCTAACGCCATTTTTTGTTTATCTTCTCCAGTACAATATACCGAAGTTCGAAGCGAGACGGCGACCCCTCTCGTAGCGACGGCCTCATGACGTTCCTTCGCTTCTGTCTTTCGCTTTTGCTATCCGTTGGCTTACCTAGGTAATTACCATGTTATACTGCCCAGGACAGTTTCATTTTCGTCGCATTTTCCTACTTAGAATTATTCCGACGTCAGTTAATAGTTGCAATTTGAATACCGTAAATATCGCTTCAGTTTTGCCTAGTTAACGTATAAGTCTATACTGGACTTTTAAGAATTCATTCTTTAATATTCATTTCCAATCGGTTTCCCTTTTAAAGATTCGTTCTTCGATATTTTTGTCGGCGAACTTAACTCATTTACCTATAGAAGAACAAAGCATATGCTTCTCTGCAGTTTTCGATAGACGGCCGGTGCGTTCAAGCTGTGGTCCCTGCAGGCTTCTGTTCATCGCCCATGAGCTTACCGCAGCCTGGCGTTCGGTTCGTCATCCAGGATTATCTCTTCTTGTTTCGACTCCCTGCTACTGACAGCTCTAAATTGGTCAGCGTGCAGTAGTGATCGTGGATGTGATTCTTACTTTGGAAACCGCTACAACTGTGAGGATTACAGACTTATATCATTTCTATTTAAATATTTTACCCTTTCATTGCCAAGTAAAGAGAGAGACCTAGTCTGATGGTCGTTTGTATAGGTCGAAGTTTCGTCTATGCTGATACTTGTTAGTTAGCCACGTATTGACGTGTGAACAGCAACGTTGAGCATTAACATTGTTCGAACTATCTGCCTTGCTGTGTCCTTGCCTATTTGGGTCTGTTGCAGAAGATAAATTTTCACAAGACATAGGTTCGCTATTGGCGTTGACACCACATAAAGCAGAAGTACTAGCCAATCACAGCAACAGGAGCTATCGTCTTAAAAAAATCGAGAGATGAAGATTCCAACGTTACGTCTCAAGGACGTCCAGTGTTTTTGTCATTACTGACCACATACATACAGTACAATTTCTGCATCTAGTTGGGTACTTCAGCAATTTTCCAAACAATTAAATCGCATTTAAATTCTTATGGCTGTCGTTGAAAATTTTACAACTATACGATATGCAAAGGCCCCTGCAAGAATGGGTTGGAAGCAATTCGCAAAACAATGAAAAACATCTCAGGGGAGTCAGAGTACCTCAAGACGTGTTTAACATGAGTATTTTTTTCCACAATTGTCCTTCAATGATTTTCTTAAAACGTCACTGCCAAAACCTGCTGCCAACAAGCAACTGCTGGCAACATTGTGTATGCGGCGGAAAGGGGCCAGTGAAGGGGGCACCGGAAAACCAAAAACCAGTAGTCCGTTTTTTATATATAAGATGAGCGATGAAATCATGGTGCAACTTCCTGCCGCTAGGGGGCACAGAACAGGAGACAGGCTCCTAAGCAACAGCAGAGTAGATTAAATTAATAAGCAGGATGCTATGTTTTTTGCTTCAAATGCACCATAATTTCCTCTTGCAGTGCCGATTTATCGGATATCTGAGATGCATGTAATACCAATGGTGACCGATATCGATGATCTAGTGATTGATGTAGATATATTAACTGATTTCAGCATAAATGGTTCTTGTACTACTTCACTTTCATACTACGTCGAAGAGCGACTTAGTGAAGGGTATTTAAATCAATGGTTTTTTTAAAATTTTGAAGAGGCTTTTGTTTTTTCTCCAGAGTTAACTGCACAGACTTCAATAATTATTTTCATTTATTTCAATATTTCTCAATTACAAAACAGCGTTTTTGCAAGGACATAAACATAAACTGTACATCATGGCGTCAAAAATTTTATTTTCCTCATGTTTTTATTTGGCACTCGCAATATTATTCAATTTTAGCATGAAAAATTTAACCTTCACTGATAATACTGAGAATAATAAAAAATTGACAATTATATTTAAACTAGCCACGCAAATAACATGAGCCAATTCAGATATTCAAACTACTAATTAATACAGCTCAATCTCCAGCGCATAAAAATTCAAGTAAAAGTTCAGTAGAAATAAAGCTGAGTATTTCTATAGACATTTTACCATATAGGTCTTTACAATGGAGCTAAGCCTTAATGATTCTCGACTAGATACATTTAAAAAGACGCTATAGTTACGAGCTCTTAGGTCACATTCTCAACAACAAAAAAATGAGAATAAATGTAGCTCCTGGCAAACTAGATGGACCTAAATGTTGTTGAACTAAGCGACATCTGTAACAAAAATAGGCGATATAATGCCAATAATCAAACATTTTTTTTTTCGTGGAAATATTGTCAGTACATGACATACACATGCAGCAGTTGACACAAGAAGCGAATTATCCTTTTGTTATCCTCATTCAAAAAGTGAGAAATAGTATACCTGATCCACACCATGTTATTTTCTCAAAACGTAAACTATTCCTTCTACTCTTGGTTGAATATTTTGAGGCTCATAAGATCAGAGGCGATGTGGACAAAAATTTACCTAAATACTTGGCGATGTAATAAAGATAATGAACCTTTTTATACAGAATTTTAAAAATGCAACAATTATATTTTTAATTTCACCTCTAACATACCATATCTAGCTTACACTACACTTTTTAATTAACCTGCGAGTAAT
Source organism: Parhyale hawaiensis (assembly GCA_001587735.2). Lineage (NCBI taxonomy): Eukaryota > Metazoa > Arthropoda > Malacostraca > Amphipoda > Hyalidae > Parhyale > Parhyale hawaiensis. Next base: position 11,738,355 of record LQNS02278187.1, read on the forward strand.
TAGACTACCTGAAGGACGGACGATTTCTGGTGTGTTAACTTCCGAACATTGCTTTAATTAGCATTTAAAGCAAAAACACTATAGCGATTGATTAACCAATATCTACTCTCAAGGCTGCTCCAAACGGCAAGGTCCTATTGTGTTGGCGCGAAGCCTGAGAATCTCTCTTAGTTTTTCTTGTTTTCAAACGGTTACTCATGTCTTCGCTTATTTTTAGCCTTATACCTACTGCTTGTAATGAATAAACGTTTAGATCTATTTTTGAAAACAAGAGATTTTTATTAGGAAAACTGGTAACCTCTAATTCAATCAGACATTAATGTTCAAAGATAGAATGGTGACGCTTTTTTTACGGAAAGATAGAAGTGCTTACCACCAATCTCATCACCCAATGTTCGACATGAGGAACAGTGCCTGTCGATTCCAGCAAGCTGCCGTAAAACACAGGCCGGTCGCTGTCACGCTCAGCCAACCTTAGTACCTGGACTACAATTACCAGATAACGCAAACGTACTTGCAACCAAGCAACTCAACCATCTTCTACAAGAGACAATCTGTATCATGAATAAATCATTGTTGTTTGTGTATTTGTTCTTTAGCTTCATTGTGCATTAGCAAATAAATCGAATAAATAAATTAATAAGTTTATGATGCCTTCATTGTGCCATAGAGGAAACCTTAAATCTGGCAGTCGCAACCAGAATTTACTAAGATGTTTAGCGAATTGTCATGACAAAAATATTCCAAGAAAGTCCCCTATGTATTTCTGTACATACCATTTTCAGTGTATGCTCAGCTCTTTGTGTCACCATTGTAAAAAAGAAATATTAGAGAATTTAAATAGCTCAAGATTTGTACACAGCTATAGTGCATATAAAAACTAAGACACAGATGAGAATATGATGGGGAAAAATCAGGATCTCTGGACAAAGCCGCAGGCAGGACCGGAGACAGGTAGCAGATAGAGAGCGTGCTCGGCTTCCGTAACTTTATTAGCGAACAGGTGCGACAGGAAACCGTGACGCAACGCGTTGTGTTCACCTTGAACCTGCCGCTCCAGACTCGCCGGATGTTGGCCAACGCGGCGCTCCAATGTGATTTGTGGCCAGGGTTTTTATTGAAGAGGTAACCGCACAAAAATTGCGACCAGTGTATGATGCACTTAAAGTGAGTAATAATTAGAAAGGTTTGAATAAATCGACTCTAGCCCTGATATATAAATTCTGCTTTTATTACCTCCGCCAAGGAGGTTACGTTTTCGCCGATTTTTTCTGTCTGTTTGTTTGTTTGTTTTTTGTTTGTTTACTTGCTTGTTTGTTTGCCTGTCTTCCACTAAGATAACTCAAAAAGTTGTGGACAAATTTCAACGAAAGTTACAAGGATTGTCAGGTATTTTAGGAAGAACAGATGATTACCTTTTGGTGAAAATCGGTTCATTGTTTGTTTGTATGGTATGGACGGAGTTTAATTTCGAAGAGTAAGTGGCCAAATTCTTCTGATGATATGTTTATTCGTTTGTTTGTGTTTTGTCACCGTGTTTGATTCTATGCTTGTTAGCACAATAACTCAAAAAGTTATGAATGGATCTTCATGAAATTTACATGAATTGTTAGTAATGTTAGGAGATATAATTGATTAAATACTGGTGATGATCGATTGTTCCGTTTGTGTTTTTCTCTAATATGTGTCTTAATGTTGTTAGCAGCGGATCTGCAAGAAAAATACAGACACTCTTAATGCTGTTAAAAGTCACAAATTATTAGATTTTGGTATTGATACAAGGAAAATCGAGGTTTCAGAACCTTGCTTGGCGGAGGTATGTGCTCTCAGGTGGCTCTAGTTAACTAGCGTTATTTTGCTACAACCCTAACGGAATTGGCCGCTCCGGAAGCTGAGCGCAGAGGTAACAGCTGGGGGGATCAAGGATTTTGTGGGGAGTCGTTCTACGTTACATTGCATTATTGCTGGGAAAAATTGCCTTTGTATCGAGATAGAACAATCCACTACGTAGTTGAAATAAGGTTCAGCTATTGACTATGTGCGAACTACAAATATGTCGAACAGGCAGCAGCTGTGACGGTCCGATACCAGCACGTTGAACAACGATGAAAAGTTCTGAATCTTAATTAGATACAGCAAAAATGCATATATAGCCCCTTCCTTATTCCCAAATCACTAGTTCATTCTGCACCAAACATTGAAATACTGCAGTTTCTAAAGCATGTGAGCGCAATTTTACACAACTTTTGAAATGAAACTGCAGACGTATTTAATGTTGTAGCTCTGGCGGGTATGTTAGGTTGCATTCCATTAGACGAAGAAATAGCTGCAATGTAGATAAAGATAAGGTGGTCTTCGTCTAGCCGCCTTTCAGATTTGTTCAAACTGTAGGATTTTTATTGGCTGGCGTAACTGATACCCATATGCCACAGAGATAGTACATTTAGAAAAAAAGTTTTTCATAAATATCTGCTCTTATTTATACAGTGATAGCAAGTAGGGCCTACTCTATGTAACTGGAGAATAATTCGAAAGAGTTGAAATTGGGAACTTTTGTATCATTCTAGCGACATAACAAAAATACGAGCAGAGACAGAGATGCCGAACACAGATCCTCAGCAGTACTTCAGTGATTGCGAAAAATACGATAGTAAATTTTTGCCGGCAAACTTGGCCAGTCTCGTCCAGCGAGGCATTATTTGTGCGCATTTTATCATGCAATGCTCTCATTGCCGCTCATTTTCCAGTTTTTCTTCCAAAAGCAACCATCCTCCAACCTAACCAGTTCGCGACCGATGCCTGGGAGGGACCACATCTGCTGGAGTGTCTGGAGCTTTAACCTTACAAGGAGCAAGAGAGCAAAGAAAATTCAGCAGGTTTTTTTTCAATGGATGTACATTAATTACAATAAATGATTTTGAAGTCCATGCTAATTGGTACAAACGCTACTGATTATAATTTGAGGATTAATGGTCCTAGTGCACTAACGCCTTACTGCAAGTTATATTAGCCCTCTAATTAAGCAAAGATAGACTGAAATTAAGAGCCTGATCAGTCAGCTAAGTATATGAAGAAAGCTTCACATAAAGTTCTTCGTGAGAAAAAACTAAGACTAGGGTACGTCTGAGCATACAACAGACATGCCACTCGAATCAGCATTTAAATTAATATATAAAACTGCTTGCCTGCCCCGTCGTGCTCTTACAGTGATGGTTCAGCAGAGTAGCTACAGCAGCGACACACCACCTCTTTGTTGGCCAGCGGTCACCGGGCTACTGAGTCTGCTGCCAGGGCTGCCAAAGGGATTTTTTGAGAAATCCTAGAACTCGGTACTTTGGCAGCCCTGGGTGCAGAAGGACAGACACGCAAACAAGCTGAAAATTTTACATCTCGGCAGATATTCTGTCAGCTGCAATGTACTTGAGGTGGGTAGTCAATAGTGTTAATGCAAACTACACCCCGAAGCACGAGCCGTGCGTACTTGTTACTGTACAACTATTCACAAACGATGTTACGATATTATACTGCAGGTGCTTAACATCAGCGTGCACTGCAGAATACGTGAAACCTTGAACAACATAAATAGATCTTCATGTAAAAGAGAAAAAATGTTTGCTCTACGATCGTTTTCGGCTTTAACAGCGACCGTGAATTTTAACTCAACCAACTCCTGTGCAAAGGATTTTTTCCTAGAAATCCTACTGCTAAAATGAATTGCTGAACATCGGAGAAATTATTTAAAATATTGTGGAATTACAAACGCTAAATCTTTTTCTAAGCATTACTCAAACTAGTGAAATGAAGCATTTTATTAAAGTTATCGTGCAGCAAGTACGTCGCCTAAACGTAGCACACTCGGAACTTTCTGGACATCTAGACTAATGCCAAGTAGCGATGGGTCGGATGCCACATTTTAGACAGCCGGTGGATGCGGATCTTTAAGTGGATTTTACAGTTCTGACATCCGCGGATGCGGATGCAATTGCGGATGTTGCCGTGTTGACATCCGCGAATACAGATGCGGATATTTGCCCCACAACAAACACACACCCTCTCACGATGGCAGTTTGTACAACACTTAGGAAGAAAATTTAGATGGTGCTTTGTTGACAGGGACAGCGCTTGCACACATGTAAATCCAAAAAAAAAATTTGTAGTTATCAGAACTGTGGATGAGTTTAGTGTACAGAGATAAACCTGCGTGCTGCACCTTTGCTGCGGTTCTTGTGGCGAATTTTACTGTTCTGACATCCGCAGATGCAGATGTCAAGAACGGTGAGAATGTTCCGCACATGCAGATATTCGCCCCATCACTAATACCGAGGCCACACTATACTGTACATTCGTAGGAGCAACGTGACGTGAGGATGGGCAGTTCCCATACCGTTCATACTACCGTATCTATGCTACCGAGTTTAAATTGTATTAAAAATTTCAGAACAAGGAGTGACTTGCCCATCCACGCTTCTAGTTGTTCATGCAAATGCTTATACGGACTCGGCATAACGCGTGGTCTTCTTCAACATAGAGCAAGTTAAGAAAAAAGACAACAACGTAAACTACAGAAAAGGTACACGGAGGTTGTAATATCACTAAATACCTGTGTTGAATACAAAAACGGTCGTTGCAATTCGGTAAGACAGTGTAAACTTGCCTTGTGCATCATCAATGTGTTCTGCGCTTGAATTAAACGCTTCAACAAAACAATGCAATCATTGACTGTAAATTCTGCATGCACTGCAGCTGCCTAGTCAGATTGTCAGGTGCAACACTTAAACAAATGGGAATAAATTTTTGTGCCATAGGACGCCCTCCTCTTTCATGTTGGGTAGATATATTGTTGCAAGTTCGAATAATCTGCGGTCGACAATTTCTACGGAAGGATAATAATCAGCGAGTACGACAAGGTCCGCGGAGGACGCAGTCGGAGAGGAGCAGCTACAAGAAGTGTGGTTAGGTAATCGTCATTGTTGGATAATTTCATAGGAGCAGTTGCTACGAAATGAGGATGTATGGTGGAAGTACTGTAGATGGAGAGAATTTTTTTTATTGATACCGATAGTAAAACACTGCTGCTACCTCTGGCAGAGTTGGCGCAGCCAGTACTAAATATCGATATATCAAATAGGTATCCACAGAGTGTAGGTTTTCAGCTATTTTTACTATTACATCCTATAAGTATATGCCATTACAATAGTGAATAGGCGAAGACAGTTCTTTTGTAGCTGGAGTTGCAGATTTCCTAAAAATTAACAGCATCGATAAAAATTAAAATTATATTTTAGTTTTTGTAATCCTGCTGCATCAACAGTTCAGTAATTAAATATGAAGAGGCTCAACGAAACATATCTTTAGCTAAGCGGGAACTTCAAGTTTTAATGAATAAGGGACACTACAAGCCGGGCTGAAGTAACTTCTAGTCCCGACCTTCTTGTAAATTTTATTCTTTATTTTATTCTTAAACATCAACTGAAAGGCATATGTTTGTCGCTAACTCGCTTCTGTAATGTTGAATTTTTAAGTACCAGAATTTTCTGTAGATTGCCCTAATCGGGCTTAGTTTATTTTCTAAACGATATTGTAAAGAGAAAAAATCTTTTAAGTTGACTCTTACATTGCGCTGCTCAGTACACCACCACCAAATAAATGTACCTGTCTCAATCATGAAATGAATTGCTGAACATTGCACAGAACCATGATTGAAATTAGTTGCAGACTTGATATTTATATTCCTCTTCTGTTGGTTCAGGCAACCATTCCCAAATGGATATACCGGGTCTCCAGAAAACCCTTGTGCCATTCAGTAGGAATTTCCATACTAATTTCTGCAGGGATTTAACATGGACAACCGATGTACGACGCTGTAACGATATACTGCATGAGGCTGCGCGCAGCAACCTCGCCATATCCATTGTCGAACACTTCTCGATAGCACTCCCTGAAAATCGTCTGAATATATTCTATTAAGATATGTAAGCTATCTAACGTTGGCTTATATGTCTGAAGAGACAACTACATATTATAACATACACTAGTATATCTACACTAATAGATAATAGATGACAAATTATTATCTAATTTGCAGTATTTTCAGAAATTTATTGGTTGAATTCTTTGAGATGAATTTTTTTAGGATCTTTTTAATGCGATACGAATAATTTTATTGGACTGAAAACCGCTGAATAGATATAGGTACTCAGGTTAGGTCGTTAACGGGTTTCTTTTGGTACAATACACAAACATTCATTTTAGACAACGCAATTGTTTTTATAAATCCCAAGAAACAAATGATATCTTAAGCCCGCTGCAGACGACAGTCTTTTGGCCTGTGTTCTCACTTCACCGCATTCGAATAGTTCGTACTGTCCTTACAGACACGACTGCGTGTCTACCAAAAGCATCGATAAAATGTTTACCGTCATATTCTCTGGCTTAGCCCGCGTCACTAATGTAGTATCTTGTACCATTTCAAAATTTAGCGAATGTCGTCCCGGAAAGCAGTGCTCTTTTTTGTTGTTTACAAAGACACAGCAACGCATGCGAACGCTCTGAAGTGAAAATACAGGACAAAAGACTATCGTCTGCAGCGGGCTTTGCCCTATCTTTTAAACCCAAAGAGTTGTCAATTTATTAATTTAGTGCAGCAAATTCCATTTTTTTTTATGTTGTTTTCCTCCCTGACTGCGGCACGTGCATTAACACCATGCAAGCTTCTCAACCGAACCCGTCAAGCTTCCTTTTTTTTTCAATTATTAACCCGCCATTTTTTGTGTTTTGCGGCACAGATGGTCCGCTGCACGTCACCATTACGCTCATCACCATTTCTCCAGAAACATGACACTGCATGACATTACTTCATTTCTACGTGCGTAGGTGCAGTGAAAGATGAATACATTCATTAGTGCCGTAGAACAATGCACGCGGAGGCTCTTCAAAATCAACAACTGTGTCATTTTGAAGGCTCTTCAGTCAACATGTCTCTCAAGTCAAGTACATGGCTATGAATGGTGTTTTCCAAGTCGCAGCTCAATGTACAAAACAAAAATGAGGTATCAGTGGGAGGAAAATGCGTGGGTTGTACACTGTTGAAGAGCATGTCTATTTTTAGGATAGCCGACTGGACGAACAATTGAATTGTCAGTATGATTTCGTTGCTACTAAGCCACGTCATCTTTTTGATCTCCTCCAACTCGATAAATGTAACTACAATCTGCACAATAGAGAGTGTAACGCATGTGCACGGACCACGATCGATAATAACAATTACACAAATGGCTTACACACAAAAGAGAATGAGAATATTGCCAGTTACTGATAATCGCCTCAACTTAAATATCGCTTTGGATGTATGAAGTTACATAATTATGGGGTGCGTTCGATCGGACAGTGAAATTCAGACTTCGATGTTTAATATGTCTGAATCTTCAGAGGGGTCCCCGGGGCTTCGACTTGTTGATTCAAGATTCAGGAGTTGACTCTTAATCAGTTACCTTTAGGACTTCCATGAACTTATTTTTTCTCCGTAAAATAGAAATTTTAGTCGGTTCAACTAAAACGAGATGCGTCAAACACCTGCAACACGAATCAAAGAGACGAAGATTAAGTTCTCAACCTCATTTCCGGATAAGTCAAGCAGGCTTGGCTTAGATCGATTTTGACGACTCAATCGGATCTGCCAACTAGTACATTATATCTACTCTCTACTCTACATTATATCTACTCTCATACTCTGAACAATATACTTGCAGGAAGCCATCCATATCAATGGCAACACGCACACCGTAAATATCTTGTTTCAAATGCAAACAAAAAATTATTTGTAATATTATCAGAGTTGAGCACGTGAGACCCCTTGCGGCCCATTGGCATGGAGTAAAGAGACCAGATGGCCGAAGATACTTAAGATTTTCGGCCTTTTCCCCCATAAGGCAAAAAAGCACACACACCTACCCCTCGGTCATAAATTCCACGCGCTCAACAAATAATTTGTTAAAATTACAAAGCTTGCCATAATTTATCGACAGAAATTAGGGCAGAGTTAGTCTTCATCGTATGAAATTTACTTATCGGCCATCATCAGTGGTTAAGTAATTGCAAATATTAAAAAACGTCTCTATCCGCATTCATGCCACGACAGAAAAGAGGTAAAAAGATGACTATTAAAAATAAGACTAACCAGAAGCATAATCTCCTTTTGATTATTTGCTGACAATAGCTGAGAGTTAAAAAGCTAAATTTCATCTTATTACCATTACTGAATTACTATTCACGCAGAGTGAATATGCGCTATTATTTTTATTTCACGATCATAATTTTATTGTGTATTATTGCATCGAATTCTAATAAACTCCCAGAAGAGCCGAAAGAGAGAAAAGATTTACTGACTTTTAGTAAAAATTCTGCTATCATTCTATGATCTTCCTTATACTCCAAACACGAGAGGGCGCTATGAGGCAAAAGAATTACTGGTACCAATTGATATCACTAGGAAAATCCAGTCTCTCAGGTCCAGCATCAAAACATTTCAACTTTTCTAGCTGTAACATCGCCTTTCGTTCTATTTTTACGTCGGTAGCCACCGCCTGATTGTCGTGTCCATTGGAAATCAATCTTCGTAATCACAAGCGAGAAGCATGAGTCTCAGATTGCGTCTATGGATGGGTGTTCATAAGTTATGGTCAGGGCTTTCAGGAGTTCCTGGCAGGAGAACATACGATTGTGGTGGATGCTTGCAGGGCGATAAGTGGAGGAGTGCTTGGGGATAGCCAAGAGCGCTTTTCAATTTCAAAATATGAAAAATACTGGGTAGGGTTTTTTCCGCCAAGCACGCCTCACTAATTCCGAGCTTTTTTGCGACCACAGAACAAAGAATATGCTGAGATGGGAGCAGAGATTTGAATCTAGAATTGTGAAGCCTCACTAATATTTCAAAACCGGAATACCACGCCTTGCTAAATTGCAGTTTGTTGCCTCTAGAAGACAGGGAAAGTCCCTATTAGCAGGTGATGGTAATTATAGTTAGGATCATCACTGAAAATTCTATAGCCTCATCAAAATGCAGCGCCTATACTTTGATATCTCCACTAGGAGTAGAAGGTGCTAACGAAGATCTACAGCACATAAGAGCAGTGTAAGTCTCTCCAAAAAGTTTTCTGGTGGTCCAAGTTGAAAATTTTTGCCCTAAAATGAGTGTAAATGATTTAATTTTCTTTTCTGTTATTTTATCTATTTTATGTAAATACGAGAAAACACGTATGTGTTCTGATTGAAATAAACTATTCTTCTCAGTTTATAAAAAACCCTTGCTTTTAAGCTTGGAAACCATAAAGTAATTTCTATGCTGTACATATTTTACTTAGCAATCTTTCATTGTCCGAAGTATATCAGCAAAATGACTACAACTTATCTGCTCGCAAATTAAAGTCGCTTGACTATAAAGAAGCTGACCCATAATAAATCAGTTCAAACAAAAAGCTTTTATAAGTAAGTACGGAGCCTAGTTCGAATGCTCTGTGGTAGAGCAGTGCACTAAACGGTAACGCATTATTTCTGAGCCTCAAATATTTTTTATGGAAACGAGCCAAGTACAGGGACCTGCCGTCCTTATGTACCTGTCATTTACTTCAATGTCCTGTCATTAATCACGTTCACAGCTATGCACAACTAATCCTTAGCTCGTTGGCACAGTCGCAGCGACTCATTTAATATCGCGGTGTCGAGTTCGGGTCGCGGACTCTCACAGTGCAGGGCGGGCAAAGGCTTTACACTGCTTGGAGAACTGCATGGAGAACTTCATGGAGAACTTCAGTATCCTCCAGAAGCGAGAGGAAGTACAGCAAGGGATTCTTCAATTGACTCTCTACACTGACTACTTCTCCTGTGCTGCACAGTATCAAATCTTGAAACTTCTACAGACTTGCATCAAAAAGAAATCCTTGTTCGGTGTATTCATTGCAAATGCGATAAAGAATGATCATTATTACTATTATCTACACTTAATGCAGTTTAGAAAGGAAGGTAAGCTTTATGAGCTAATGGCTGGTTTCTTCCTCCATGCACCCGCTAACTTTAAAGTAAGTGAAATAGAGACCATTCTTGGCACTTTCATAGTTTATATGAACCGTTTCATAACTATTCACCCTGAGAGCAATATTCCATTTTTCGCTTTCATCGGGGAAACAACATTTCTTTGCATTTACACAATGCATTTCAGTTGCTTCATACCATTCAATGAGGCATTGGAAGTACCTAGTGTTTGTGTTTCTCTCCGATTTATGTTACGAAAAAAAAGCAAATCTCTACATTTACGAACCAAACATTTCGACTTTTTTTCTTTCTACAGACTACGTACAGCACAATTGCCAGAAAGCACTGATTAAATTGTGCGTCAGTCCCTCGTAATTCCACTGCGTAGGCGAGAACACAGTGCTAATCTCCACAGGTTTCGGGCTCGGTAAGAATTTCATTCACAGCATTGACGAACTTTGGCAATCATAACTAAAGCAAAAACACTGCAGTTTTTCCGTGATTGAGATGATTCACATATTCTCTAGAGCTAATGCAATCTCTTCAGCCCTGTAAAGATCAAATAAACTGTCGTTTTTCCCTGTATATGGTAATGCTCCTTAAACTACAAACATTAAGGTTTTAATTAAAAACTGTGTTCTTGTACTAACACTACTTGGAACAATTTTTTTGCCGTAAAGTTGTTGTCACTTTATTGCCATGAATAACAACATTTTCTGTGTTTGATGGCAGGTCAATTTAAGTTAAGACACAGAGAACACCATATACACTACAGTTTACATATAATGTCCGACGCAAATTATCAAATTGGTCCGACGGCAGATCGATGCAAATTCAGTACCATGTTTTTTAATTAATATAACGGCCACAAGCAAGAAGCAAACAGGTCGGGGCGATGTAAGGAATGTGTTAATTAGTAAGAAGCACCAATTCAAAAATGCAGATCAACGGTAGGTAGCAACAATCTTTGAATGTCAGCACACCAAATGACTAAAAAAAATGATCAAAAGTAATTTTGTCATCTACAAGTGGCCTGCCTTCATGACTTGGTATTCCCAGCTGCTGACTGCATTCCCAATACCAATACGAATTTTTTTCTGTATGAAGCCTTTTCAGTTTGAAAAAGTAGCTGCCATGTACGTGTAGTGGGTGGTCTTGAATGTCTTCTAAGAATAATATTATTAAAGTTTGGTTAATATGCGTCTCTCTTTTTAGTATTCCCAGCTGCTGACTGCATTCCCAATACCAATATGAATTTTTTCTGTATGAAGCCTTTTCAGTTTGAAAAAGTTGCTGCCATGTACGTGTAGTGGGTGGTCTTGAATGTCTTATAAGAATAATATTCCTAAAGTTTGGTTAATATGCGTCTTTCTTTTTTATGTATACTAAGACTGTAAGTTGTATAATCATAGCAAAATTAAGTACCTCAAATATTAAATCAGAAAGCAGGGGATATCAAATCAACTAATATGAGAATTCGGATTCTAATCATAGCTAGCAAGCTACATATCTCAACTACATTTCTGTTTCATGGCTAGTACGTCTTGTAATGAATATTAGTCAAATTAAGGAAGATTACAGAACTGTCTTTAGTCTCATAGCACCGTAGTAAATTAAGGGTACGAACCTCATTAAGGACACGGCGGTGTCAAATGTAAAGCTCGTTAAGTTGATTTATTGGGTAATTGCTCGTTAACGCCATCAATCTCTTCATATTTGATGCAAAAAACGAAGATTTTTTATTGGATATTGCTGATGCTTTAGTAAAACCACACGACTTCGAAAAAAGGGACATGTCATTAAAATATCTATGTAAAGCATTTGGTTGGATATACGCTAAAAATCTTATCAGTATTTTGGGTTTTCGAATCTGATTTGGCTGTGTTCCGGAGATGTGCTACCTAATGCCCAATTGCTGGCTCTGTTGAAATCTATAATATGGCAGCGGTAGTTGTGATGGTAGCAGAGTTAAGATACGAAATTGGGCAAGATATATTCATCAGCCAAATCAGGGAAAAATTTAGAGATGATAATGAAAGTAAACTCAAGAAAAGTACCAAATGAATAACAGGGCCACATCACGATAAGAGCCAAACCAAGGAAAAAGTCGTACCCGCCATGATCGAGTGCGAAAGATTGCTGACTGTCTCATTATCTGGAGGCCAGACGTTCTAATCTCGAGCCAAGGAGGAAGGTCTTGAAGCTCGGATATTTAGCCTTAGCATTGCTATCATTCATGTTCACTGCTTTGGCACTGCCTTTTAGGTTAGGAGCGCAATTTTCTGTCCAGTTTTCCATCTGTCTAAAGTTATAGCTCGAACAATCTGTAATAGACTGCAGCCGTACGCTGCTCTGGGCCCTAGTGGACAGTTTTCTGCGGCACGAATAAATGCGTCTGAGTTTCTTAGATGGAGCATCCGGTGAAGGCGATATTATCTTTACATTTAGTAATTGAAAAGAAAAGCATCGTAGTGCCTATTGAAATAAATTCCAGGAGTGACAATAGCAGTAGCGACTGCTATGGCAATACTCATAGTAATGCACACTATCATTATAATCAGTAGATTTGATTAGATAGGCGGCAGTAGACGAACCAACGGGCCCATTCCCAAAGAGACACCGGAACTTACACCCCGGCCCTCTATGAGCTATTGCCATTATGTTAGTAGGATGTAGAGGACTGGGGAAAAGAGAAAAAAAAAGAGGAGGGAGAAGAATCTCAGCCAAAGAGACGATCATGAATGCCCGCAAGCACGATCAATAGCCGCTGATATGCGGAGCTTAAAGATGTCACACAGTGTAGTCGGAGCGGAAGAGAGAAGAAGACGGCTTAAAGTGGCCTGAAAAGCTTTGGCCGTTAAGTGCTTGCGACTCGTGGAGGAGTTCTTAGCTGTGGAGGATGTCTCTCCCAATGTATGTCAAGACGATTTTTAAACGAGTTGACCGACTCCGCACTGACAACGTCGGAAGGGAGTCTATTCCAAATACTGACTATGAAATACGGAAAGAACTGCTAACTTAAGGTTGTTCTTCGAGCTTTGTGCTTGAGTTTTTGACCGCTGTTTCGCAAGCGATCATTGGGGTCTCTTTCAAAAAGTCCCGTTGTAGGTATGTCGTTGAAGCCATTCAGATACTTTTAATGTTGCTAATAGTTGCCCCCTAAGTCGTCTTTGCTCGAGAGAGATCAGACCCAGTTCTTTTAAGCGACATTCATACGACTTGTTTCTCAGCTGAGGTATCAATTTCGCTACTCTGCGTTGGACTCTTTCCATGTTATCAATATTTTTTGACAGATGTTACGACCAAAATTCAACAGTAAATTCTAAGTGTGGCCTCACTATGCCTTGTACAAGGGAACGATGATGTCCTTGGATTTCTATTCAAAGTTTCTGGTGATGAAGCCCAGTACTCTACTTGCCATTTTCACTCTTTTGTCAACTTGCTGATTGTCGTGTAGTTTGTTTGTAATTGTGATTCCTAAATGACGTTTTGGGTGACAGGAGCAAATGGCGTCCGGTTCGTTTTCAATGAAGTTGAAGTGTTCACCAGCCCTACGTGCATTACTGAGCATTTGTCGACATTAAAGCTCATCTGAAAAGTTGTGCTCCATTCCATAAGGTGGTCAAGGTCTTGTTGGAGCTCGGCTTTTTTCGTGGCAGGATGACATAGTTTAATATCATCCGTAAATTTACAGCTTTTACTCTGCATGTTAAGATCCAGATCATTAATGTAGATTGTGAACATAAGTGGGCCAAGCACGCTACCTTGTGGAACCTTTGATGATACCTGCGTCCAGACGCTCGTCGCTCCTTCAAGCTTCACTCGCTGCTGCCGACCCGTAAGCCATGGCCCGATCCATCGTAAATAGTCTCCCTGGATGCCATGGGCTTCCAATTTTTTCATTAGCCGTTGATAAGGGGAACTTATCAAATGCCTTTTGGAAGTCTAGATACACAAGGTCTACTCCCCTCTCTTCACCTTTTATATCCTTAACTTTTGAGAAAAGGTCCAGTAGGTTTGTCAAGCAGCTTCTTCAATTTCAGAGGCCATGCTATCATTCCTCAATTATAACAATCACAAGAAAAACTGCAATGTTAATAGTAATTCTAACAAAAAGTATAAAGCCATGAAGAACGTCAGACAACTTTGAAAACAGAATCGATTTTACAGAGTAAAAAGTGTTTCGTTAAGAAGAAAAGCTGTAAAAATTGCAATAAGTAGCAGAAATATCTAAGACTCATTCGTAAATTTGTTAGGCGAACATTTCATTTACGTCTAAGTACAAAAAAGTCCTTACGTTTACACTTTATTGTGTAAACTTCCTATATATATCTCTCTATATAAGTTTTTAGAGGAAAAGGTCCTTAGTTTTAAGGCATCGTTGGAAAAAATGCCTAAGTTTTGTGGAAAATGGTGGCCGAACAGTAAATATGCCCAGAAATAAAATCTATGAATATTTTATAGTATATTAGTATGAGTACATGTGAAAACCCTTTCAATACAATGAAATATAATGCTTTGGCAATTAAGAACACCCGGTGCAGCATGTAGCTACTTGCAATATCACAAAACAGAAAATGTTCTTGAAGAACTAATCGAAAATTTAAGACGATTAGGAGCCAAAATTAGGCCTTTGTGGCTTCATTATCCAAAATGCCAGAAACAAGCTTTGGCTTCCCAGTTTTGCATTGCGTTCAAAGTGTTAAAAGCAATCCGATTTTCTTAAGCCGGTTTAAAACTCCATTTTAGGGAACAAGATTGAGTTTCTGAATGTCTCAAGGGCAACCGATTGCGGGTCAACATCTGAAACTCAATCCAGCGTGTCGAAGCCAGAGCTCCTGCCTGAGGTTTTGTACAAGCCAGGCCTCGAAGGTTTAATTTTGTTGCCCAATCGAACGTTCCTTATCTCAGTTGCTCAGCTATGGTAGCTACTATCGCGAAAAATTAAAGTTTCCCTTCTGGAATAAAGCAACTTTTTTATTGTACTGAAATCTCAATGAACATGTAATTACCAGCACAAATAGTTATTCAGTGGTCACTGAATATACCTAATTTCCCTAATAAAGCAAGTCGTATTCGTCTTGATAACACAGCCAGTTGCATCAAGTGTATTAATAATACTAATACCTAACTATCCTAATGACTATCGTATCTGAATTTTTTATTGGTCACTAAATGCTCCTAGTTTGCCAATTAAAACCAGTTTCAATGACGACACTGCTACCTACCACATAAGATAAGCAATACTGATAACTTTCACAAATTAGCGGCACATTTGAAATTATTATCTCACTTTACGTGCAGAATTTCAGATGCGGCGCTGAGAGCACATAGCGCATCATTATACTTTATGAGCTGTTCACAATATCTTCACTTATTTCTTTACAGCGTTTCGTCCATCAACATAGGAATAAACACGTCCGCCAAGCATTTTTTCTTGTCATTAAATGAATTTTGCATACTTTCAACTGATTGTAGTGACTCAGTTTGGCATAATGTAAAGTAGTAAACTCTGAGAAATAATGGAGGAGATCTACATTGATATTGTCTGCAACCGCCAGGGGGCTAAATGCTTACATGCTAAATTAGCAGCAAGTCCCGCTCCAATAACAATAGCACGATCAAAATTAGTAGTAACAAATTAGAGCTTATAAATTAGAAATTAATTCGAACCACCTCGTAGTTTGAAAGAACAATAATACTGAATATATTTCAGCTGTAATGGCTTTGGTGATAAGTGTACATAAATAGAAATGTTTTGAAATACCTTTTTCTTCTATTGTAATAGGTTCATAATTGGCTTAGCAATATTTGTTTCTAAAGTAAGGCGAGGTTTACATTAATATAAGTTATTTTGCTAGAGAGGCATGCCTGCCGTAAGATAGTGGCGTATCTACAATATATACACGGCAATTGTTCAGGAAGAATTGCTACACTGCGCTGTAGAAGCATGTAAGTTCATCAATGTATTGTAGTTCCAGAAAAAGAACACATCAGCTCCTGTACCTTTTCTCCATTTCAAGATTAAGTCTATATAGATATTTACCGATATACAACATATGTGTAAAGAAACGAGAAGACCTGGATATAATGAGAACAATTTCACTGTATAAAAACGAGTGCTGCAAGAACGATGTCTCGTACATTTATTTTACGAATGCATTTGTTTTTCAAAAAGATTCGCACAGCGAACACTAGAGGTCGCTGCGAAAGGGTGAGCCAAAATCTTGGAGTTAAACTTCTTCACTTCGCGTGTGACCGACTAGTCAGAGATGCTTCAGATTCTATAGACAGGATATCGACGTAGGGTAAAAACTTGACTAGACTGGCCGTCGGTCGTAAAATTTAGTGAAAGAATCGATGGAACAACAAGCTTCTATATTTTTTCTTACTGAAAGCTGATCATTTAGTGAGATACTTATCATACGCGTATAACATGCATATAAATCGAGAGAGAATTGTCTGAATAAGGATAAAGCAACGCCAACACTTGTCGTAGCTAATAAAGATATGTATCATACATGACCTAAAATTCAGGTATTGAAAACTATGGCATTCACTGGCGCCTAAATATAGAGGCTAAATTGTCATTAAGGTATCTTGTATATGATATAGACCTGAATTCATGTACATAACTTAGTAAGCACTTCATTCGATATTAAACACTGTAGAAAACTTAATTCATTATATTAGTGAATCATTCCGGTACGGATTTTGCTATGCAGAGTAATATATATATATATATATATATATATATGTACTCGTAGGTGACTTAAACTGTCGCTACAAGTAATTACCCAAGTACGGAACCTGTACCTACACACATGCATTGAATACATTTCTGTAGTTATTACAATATAATATGAAGTACACCGTGTGCTAGTACATCGAGACGCATAGCGGCCCAGCCACTACATCGTGCGATATACGCCTCCCTTCTGCTGAGGCATCATACAGAAAATCTAGGCAAATATTGGAATAATTTTTTGACGTAATCTTACGACGATGTAGTCTCAATTCTTAGCTATGACCTCTGAACGCCCAACTGCACGAGCGTCAGTTCTCTTTAATAACAGTACAATACGCAGCGTGATCGTGAGGTACAGTGTAAGGTTGAGAGCACTGATCATTAGGGTTGTGACTTTTCAAAATATGCACGCATATTCTGACCAACTGTATGACTGAATTTTTATTTCTTGCATAAAATATGAAGCCTATGCATAGACTTCACCAATATAAACTGTGAAAATCAAAATTCAGTCATACAATTGGGCAGAATATGCGTGCATATTTTGCAAAGTCACAACCCGTAAGGTAAAGTAAAAGGTAAGTAATAATAATAATATTTATTTCTCATCTGGAGACTGTGTCCAACAAGGTTAGGACACAGTATCCTGAGGTTTTCATGCTTAGTACTAACATAAGAATAATACTAAAAAGTAACATAAGAGACAATTGGCATCCTTCACCGTACTACGAACTGTTGCTGCAGCCTTCCTTAAATGTAAATATTTCTCCATGCATTAGCATTCTTCTTTAGATAGTAACAGCACAGGATCACGCAAAGCCTACACCAGTGTGACAATATTCAACTAAAAGTGCATAAGTATAACACTTTGATCTTGCTACGTACATGTATTTGAGCAGATAATTTTCTAATGCATATGTATATTGTGAGATAATATTATTATTAATTATTAATAATTAATTATTGATATAATTGTTTTTCAATTAATTAGGCTGCCTAGGTAAGACTTGTAGTATCTTTCTGCGCTGTCATAGAGCATGATTTTGTTGAGAAGCAGGCAGATTACTGTTGAAGCAAATGGTTAGTAATGAGAATGTTGAGAAACACGGGATATGCCTCCCAAATACATATACCGGTAAAATATCGCTAGTCTTTCAGTGAAGCACAGGGGAATTTGCTGTACTCGTGTCTTAAACATGTGTTTCTCACATAGAACATTCTATAAGAATTCAATTAAGTGTATCGCTTAAGCGCATTGCTACTTAAATCTTTGTTCATATAAGACCGGAAGGTCATAAAACAATAACGAAGAGCAAGCTCGAATGAAGCTCTAAAACCAAAATCAAATTATTCAATCAAATAACTTTTATGAAGAACACAGAAGGTTCAGAAATACGCCAACAGGTGTAAAATAACTAAATTTTGCACGATCGATCAAGAAGCTCGCCTACTTACCGGTCCCAAAATCAAATAGTCAAAATGAAGATTTTTTACGATAGTTCCACTGGAAGCTTCTACCGCCTCTAGCCTGCGTTGGATATTCTATGTACAAAGCTAGCCCTGAAGCCCGCTGCAGACGGTAGTCTTTTGTCCTGTGTTTTCGCTTCGCCGCGTTCGAAGACTTCGTGCTGTCCTTGCAAACACGACTGCGTGTCTACCAAAAGTATCGATAAAATGTTTACCGTCATATTCTCTGGCTTAGCCCGTGTCACTAATGCAATGTATGGGTCTTTTCTAAGTTTTAGCGAATGTCGTCCCCGAAAGCAGTGCTCTTTTTTGTTGTTTACACAGATACAGCAACGCATTCGAAAGCGGTGAAGTGAAAGCACAGGACATAAGACTAGCGTCTGCAGCGGGTCTTAGAAATCACCTGCAGCCATTATTTACGTAAACACTCAACTACACTTGTCTACACCCTGGAGCCTTACCAAATTTAAGACTGTATTTCCAACTAGCTTTGCCTTAGCTACTTACAAGCTGCAGCTTATTCTCATACGTGATGTGTCATAAGTCCTATATGTGAAGAAGAACATGCATCGATCCTTCATGCACCAGTTCGTTCTCTGTCGCCTGGTCAATTTGATTTATATGGGAACTACCCAATTGCCGAACTAACTCTTATTTCCGAACAAAGAGCTAATATTTTATAGGCTTGAGTAATAATACTATCAAATAATAGCTTTTTGTTCATTAATAAGGTTAATTTGACAATTGACATTCATGTCAGCAAGTGCGTCTCTAGCAAGATCAAGTGGAAAATTAAAGACTAGATGAATAAATTTTGTATATTTACTGACTTAGGTTCTTTTATGCTGGGTATCGTACTAGATTGACCGTCTGTTTACACTAAACCAAGCGATAGTATAATGAGTTACAACAACTAAAAAAATTCCGTGATTCATGCACAGTATACACAGTATGTTTTAAATTAGCGGGGCTAAATAGTACGTGTACATATATTTTATGCCAAAGTATCGGTTAAAAACAATAACATTAGCAATGAAGTAGCAATCTTTAGTTAATTTTCCTTTCTTCTCAATAGCTATCAGAGCAAGAGTACTGCATACGCACAACTGTAAGAATGAATTATTTTTGTGCATAGCCTGCTATGCTCTTATTAAATTCTCTCTATTCCCCTATTCACCAAGAATGCGCTACAGCTTGACTGAGGAACAGATTTAAACTGTGCGCGTAAGTAGGGTAAGTATGATTCAGGCGAAACAACTTCTAATCACCGCTGTAACGTACCAAGATTAAGCACTACTCTTCAAACTTGTTAAGTGATGCTGCGCGCTGCGTCACGTCTCGATTTCAATAGAATTAAGATGACTCCTCAGTTCTGCGAGGTGCTGAGTTCCATCCTACATATGATGAACTGTGGTCAACTGCAGAAAAATTTGGCTGCAAGGATCTTTACTTATTCTGCGTTGTAGTCTCCAATTCATTCAATGCTAGGTGCCCAGGGTGACTATTTGAGTTAACCAATAAAAATATTCAAGCATTATACTTAGGCTGAAAACTACATCCTGTATGACTCAAAACATTATGGTATTAAGTACCCAAATATCTACCTCCTCTAAAAGTTTAAGTTTTTGTTACGTTTGTCTGTTATTCTGCTAATCTGTTATTCTGACTGTCACCAAGATAACACAAAAGTTATGGACGGATTTTCACAAAATTTAGAAGAATTTGAGGCGTGTTAGAAGAAACAGATGATTATCGTTTAGTAAAAATCCGTTCAACTGTTTGTTTCTTTGTTTGCCACTTTTTCTTAGTAACATAACTCAAAAAGTTATAGCTGGATCTTCATAAAATTTTAAGGAATTGTTAAGAATGTTACGAAAAGCAAATGACCAAATTATGTGATTATATATCAGTCCGTTTGTTTGTCTTCTGCGTTTGATTTTAAGTTTGTCGGCAGTATAACATAAAAAATGAAAGCGAGTTCTGTTTAAAATTTGAGAGAAATGTGAAAAAACGCAATAGACCAATTCTAATGATGAAAGGGTCCTTCGTTTGTGTTTGATTACATGTTTGTCTTAGTGCCTGTCAGGATATATTCGTAACTCAAAATCTTAAAAAAAAATTAAAAAGACTTATTAATGTCTAGAGGCACAAATGACCAAATTTTGGTGATGATACAAAATGATTTTCTCTTTATCTTCGCAACACTTTGCGGAGGTATGCGCTTTCAGATTGCTCTAGTTTATTTTGAAATGAGGATTATTTTGAAACAAAGCAAAAATCGTGAGGAAGAAGCTCCGCCTAAGTACACACGGTACCTGTTCGTAACGCTTTGTTGCTCCAAAAACTAACTACTGTATAAGGCCCCGCAAAAAAATTTCACGTTCGATGTTTATGGTAAGAGATAATAGTTTATTTCCGCAAGTTTCTGCCTGGCAATAACTAAATTAATAGCGAATTCTCTAGCAGCAGCTATGGTTTAGCAGCTTATTTTACTTACAGCGCAACCGGTTCTATCATCTAAATTATACGCACAATTCTTTTATTCATGCAATACTTTTCATTGGTGTTGGATCAGCCCATCTCAATAATTAACGTCATTAAACCGAGTGTACAGTATAAGTGTCGAATGCTCCATCCATGCAAATTCTCTCTGTTGCAATAAGTTACATCAGAGAAGCCGAGTACCCGCTTAAAAGTAAAATCCAATTAAGTATCAGAAAGTCCTCGCTTACAAGTCGGCAGAGCAAAGGTGTTCTACTAGATGCTTTTTCGGCGGTGTAAGTAGATCGCCTTATCTGTGACACGATAAGACCCATTTCTGCACAGCATATATTGCAAGGCTGACTGACCGATGCCTGATCGTTTGTGCAACTGTCTAAGTAGTTCAATTCCAGTCTCATTAACTTAAAACATATGGGCTTGGTACACCTGGCGCCATTACCAGGGTGAAACAAGATGCCGCCTACGATTAATTATTTACTGGAATTAACTAGGCAATTTACCAATAGCGCTTTCATTAAATAGCCAAGAGTATACAACCTAAGTTCTGGATCGTCGGAAGGCAATTTTACTGGATCGCACAAATAGCATTTGTCAATATAAATCAACGTAGGAAACAAAATAACACTACAGTATTTTAAAACAGATATAAATTAATTCATCCACAATCGCTACCCAAAATAATTGAAAGAGTTATCAAGATGATAATATCTACGACACTGAGAAGTTAGCAACTTTTTGAAAAATAATGCCCCGATGCGCGAGATAATTGAGGGCCTGATCGATAATGGGAGGAATTTTTCTTTTTTGCCGCAGCAGTGAAGTCAAAATGCTACTTTATAAAGGACCATTTTACATCCCTATATTTAAATGCAATTCGATCAGACGAGCCAGCTATAAAACTTCTTCCTCGAACCACAACCATTTTCGACTTCGGAGCTCTACAGAGCCAGTAGAGCTGGAAGAATTTGTGCGACAGCTACAGCTTCTTCTCTATCATTATGGGTACAATGTTATTAAACTTTGGCACCTTATGACCGTACATCACATACAGGCCGATCCTATTGAGAACACTCTATGTTCTAGTGAATAATACATTTTGATTGCGTACTAAAGCAACTGGTTGCAATTTCACCAATAACTACGAGCAAATATTTGCAATGTACTCTTGATCACCCAAGATAGGAGAAATTTGCAACTTTCTTACACGTTTATTCAAGGAAGCGTGATGATACCACCTTGGGCAGAAAGGCAGAAATATATACTTTCATAATTAATTCATGCTGCACGCATATTTACCTAATGCTCGTATTAGGTATCAATAGTCGTATAAATATCGCTATTTAAAGCATGCCCAAACGTTCCTTTAGGGTAATAATGAGTTACCACGCAACCAAACACAGTGCAGATAATGTCACTAATATTCATTTCTTGTTTTCACCAGAAGATCCTTGTTAAAAAAGCACATCCCATGTTTCTTGAGGAGGGTTCCCTCATCAGTCGTATGAAAGCGCTCTCTCATCGTATTGTTTAGTTGGATTCTTGTAAACACAACCGTCTGTCTACCAACTGATTCGCTCAAATGATAGCCGTCACATTGATTTGCTTAGCAACTATTACTCGTAAAGTTTGGGATATTTCCTAAAATTGAAAGTGAATTAGAACTCAAAAAGCAGCCCAGTTTTCGGCGTCTAAACGGATACAGCAACGCAGACAAACGTTAAGCTAAAGAAACACGATCATTTGACACTCGTGAGAACCCCGCCGTTACTGCACCAAATGCGCTATTTGTTGTTTACGGACTCGCTTGCCACCGCCGAAGGATTTAAACCTGCGGAATCGGATTTCATTCCTCGGTTGTTTTGATCGAGAGCGCCCTATTCCGCAAAGTCCTTCGCTGCGCGTCTCATTAGCTACCACTCTCAGAATTACATTACGGGATAGAGATAAGACGGCCAGGATCCTTTCATAACCATCAGAAATGAGGCAAAAACTCTTCCAGATTTCCTTAAGGAGGGCATCTGTCACCGAAAATACCTTTGAAAAGTGATTAAGAAGCCAATGATGTCTGGTATGAGTGAAATTAGGCTTAATTACCCTCCACCTATGTCCCAGGGAGATATATTATTTCGGTCTCGATGGAGCGATGTATCAGAAGATAATGTTGCATATTGACAGCTTAACCTTAACACTATATATACTCGTATATAAGTCCCAGTTTCGGTTCCTACTTAGGCCCCAATGAATTTACTTAATTCGAAAAAATGGTAAGATTAAGAGCGACCTTTTTGGATAATTCCTGGTGCTGGTAGGACTAAGAATTTGTGACGAACTATATTGGTATTTTGTAAGGGAATGGACCACATTGGTAGACATGAAGTTTTCCAGCTTGACAATGAGAGGTGATATAATAATTATATATTATAATAATAATAATAATAATAACCATTTAACTTAATCAACTTCGTTTGTTTTGAATTTGTCTTGCCATTGGCCTTGAAATACTGTCAACAAAAGCAGTTCATTTCATAAAATGCTATTGCCACATTAAAAGCACAACGGTTCTCTAAAATTTCCTTTGTTTCCTTACAGAGGATCTTCCATTGTTCGTTCTTGGAACGTTCCCTTCATTCCTACGCCCCCTCCCTCCCCCACCCTCCATTCAGCTTCATACCAATGCACATTCACATGCACTTAGAGGTGATATAACCGGTATTTCTTCATGAGAATTGATCCACTATATGTATATAACTCTTAAGTCTTGATTATCCTTATTCATTGATTTACCATCATTAGCGTGTATTCGCGCAGTTGGATGGTAATTGCTGCAGCGCGTGTAGATGACGCGGTGTGCAAACAAATGCTTTAGCCAACACCCGAACAATATAAAGTATGTCCTCGGCATTGGTAATCTCATTTTTATCTATTCCTAAGTCCAATTGCTTAAAATTCGGATACTTAATATATGTTTTCTTGAATCATTAGTACATACATCAGATTACTGGTATTTAAAAGATTCAACTTGAATGAATAACCCTATGTAATGTGAGATGACCTAACCAAAAGTTGTTATGGGTGGGAATAGGACATATATAGTACGCCCTGGTATAGTGCACTGGGGCTGACAGACAAGTCAGAGACATCTCGTAGGTTATCATTCTCCACAAATTTTGTATTTCTTGCAGATGGTGCGTCTGGTAAAGAGCAATGCTTCCATTATAGTCTGTTAGTATGCATTGTGGTGCATTGTACCTGCACATATGAGGATTGCAGCCGGTTGAATAGAAAATTTGATAAAGTTGGACATGAAACGCTAAAAAAATATACATTTCATTAACGATTTAACCGTTAAGCTGCGCATGTATGAGGTAACAGCATTAGCTAATAGTCGGGACATTTACACACACCTGACACTTCATCTCAACGGTGACTGTAACTGGCATCTGTTATCTATGTATACTAAGCAATGAAAAATGTTACCACGACTATTATTTCTCGTAGACTCTTCCAACGATGGTCAAGCAAGATGATCGCCTGGAGCATGTTGAGTAATAATTGCAAAAAGTTGCGCTTAAACACCTTAGCATGAGTGTCCTTCACCTTCCTAATGTACTTGCAATGCAGAAAATTTTTGATATAATTGATCTTCTCTTGCACTGTACCAGTGCGCCCTGCCAGGCATCACCCATCACAACACGGGAAGGTGTGCTGAGCCCTGGACAGCCATAGTCATAGTCTCTAGCTCAATATTGAAACCTCTTTCGTCACTCAGGTACTTCTATTAGGGGTACCGGAAAGTTCTGCGTGTTTTTCTTTTACCAAACTAAATCATTAGATTAAGTCTATATAGACATCATTTTTCGAGGTCAAATCAGTTGCCCGATACTCAGTTAAACTTCACATTTAGTTAAATCTAATATCCCATGGAAGACAAATGTTTCAAAGTGAAGCATATGTGTCGGTGCATGTTGTATGAATTCCACATAATTGCACTTTGAGTCATTGCAGCTAGAACAAATTGTGACTGTATACACTTACTGTCAGTAACTCGAACGTCTGAATGCGTCACTGGGTAAAAAATGCCCTGCTCGCTCTAGTGAACAGAAGAGGAATCATTTTCCAATACAATAACGCCAAACAAACTAGAAAAAAAATACAGTATTTAGGCTGAGAAGTTCCTCCACATTCACTCGACCTTTCTCCATCAGATTTTCACTTATTCCGTTCTTTAAAACATTTCAACATAAGAAAAAATTCCTCAATGTTAGCGAGGTTGAAGCGAGTTTAATTCCTTTATTTCTTCCAAAAATGTTGATATTTTCGAAAAGGGGATTAAAATTGGTCTCACATCGATGGACAAAAGTTATTTCCAACAATGGTGACTATTTTGTTGAGCAATAAAGATTTGTCTTTCTTTTAATTACTATTCCAAACAGAATTTGGGTCAGAACTTTCCGCTACCTCTAAATATCGGATTTGTTCTGCAGCTTAGCCAAAGGACGGCCTCGCGTGTATATTCTACGTAACCTCGTATAGCTGTTACACGATTGCAGATTAGCTAAGGCACTGCCAAAGATATTAAGCGTTCTGCTCTTTTGCGATTCGATCTGCTGAGAGATTAGTCGACAGTGCGCCTCATACGCAGGGTCGGTAAGTTCCAAGTGGAAAATACCACAGCATCTTGTAAGATGAGCAGTAGCAGCTGAGGATAATTTTATTGGATCGTGATGTGCTACATTTGAATCTTCTCGATAATAAATAAGTATTATTCTCTTGAATCACCAGAGTTGTGTCCTGGGAGGCTTAAACAACAAATATAATTATAATTGTAATAATAGTTAATAAATAACCATGTAAATACACAGCATATTTATTGCGTAGTTATGTGTGAGCATATGTGAGCTGGCAATATATATGATTAGATTAGATTAGATTAGATTAGATAGGCGGCAGTAGACGAACCAAAAGGCCCATTCCCAAAGAGACACCGGGACTAACACCCCGGCTTCTTTGAGCTATTGCCATTATGTTAATAGGATATAGA
>LQNS02278187.1:11765786-11778362 GCA_001587735.2 Parhyale hawaiensis
TTTGAGTCGTCTTTCATTTACATATTTATAGAATGCCTTTGGGTTGCGTTTCGCCATAGCGGCTACGGAGACTTCCTTCTCCCTTTTTGTGGTTCTGACTATTTTCTTTACATTTACCACGACAATAATTATTTCAACTGACAATTAAAAATTTTTAATTGGCTTCCAAGTGCAGTCGTTCTGTAACATAGTTTTCAAGCATAATGTTTACTTAGTACTATGGAAAATTATGAGTTGAATCTGTTGCATCTTATTGACTGTATTAAGGTTTTTTTTACAAAATTGTTCATCTTTGACAGAGTGTTAGAAAAATTTGGTTTAATATTCTTACGTTTTCTTTTTAGGTTCTTAAAGTAGAGGTTTTCAGCTTTAATTTAGTCTATATAAAACCTACTTTTGGTAAATTTTCAGCAATTTTCAAATTTTAGCTTCAGGTTGGTATCAGCGTGGATTGACCCTACTGACCTACTTTCATTAACAAGAGCCTCCGAATAATAAATAGTTCAACACAATTTAAAATTTGCTCCATTTTGACTATTTCATACCGTGAATATCAGTAAGTTATTCATAATGAATTGGTCCGTATAAACGGAACGCTATCCTCAAAAAGCGAAGTTAGATTTTGTATAATATAGAGTGTTTGATTCCCTCTGTGTAGCACTGATCACATTATGCGATTGGTGGTCCTATTAAGCAGAATCCGCTGCATTGGGTAACATATGTAATTTTTATATTGCAAGCTTCACTAATGACTTGACAATGCAGTTACTTAATATAAAATAAAAAAAAGAGAAGTACGTAACTTTCTTACATCCGGTTAAGTTATGAATAGATTTTTCTTCGTCAGCATACTGTTACAATTATTGTCTTCAACATTGAAGGTCTTCACGACAATGAAATTTTGCTTAGCGAATAAACTCATCGAATATAGCAAATTTTTCTACTAAATTTCTGAATTTTACAGCGTAGATCTAGAAAAGTCAGATCGTAGATTTCAGTTTTGTTTTACATATTCGATTACCTCCACAATCAGGGCAGCCAATCTTTTCCGCGTAATCGCCGATGTTGTCGGATCGTAGCTTTCGTGTCCATACAAACAATCTCGATTTTTCACGAGCCCTTCCCGACGCAAGGTAATGTATACCAGATAAGCCTTATCTTCCTGCCACCTTTTTCACACGTATTCGACACGAAAACCTGAACGCCAAGACTCTCCTTCCCGGATTGTAGTACCGACGGGTGCCAAATTACCATAAAATAATGGACGCGCACTAAACGGATCTGTTAAAGGATCTGGACGCTCCAGGGCACAATTAAAGGTCTAGTTAGAGCAATCAGACTACAAATACAAGCTCTTTGCTAAGCATTTCAAATACTTTAACTCTACACTTACCAAATTTATAACATGTCATTGGCAGGTCTGGGCCTCAAAATAAAATTTTTGCATTTAAACCCTCTAATTCTCATAAAAGTAATGCTCTGCTAGTCACTAGCATGTATTCACAATACTTCCACTCCATACTGCCATGGCACATTCCAATGCGAATTTAGGAGGAAACGCTGTTTCTCTGTTCTTCTTGTCTGGAGTGAGATATAGGGTCTTGTTCCAGTGCTTCATTAGCAAGACACACCAAGTCTCTGTATGTCTGCCAGGTGATGGAAACTCACTACTTCGGACAATTTGGACGAAGTAGATTGCCATGGTAAAGTAGAATACAAATCCCAGAATTTATTACTTGTCTAAGGCAATCAACTTGAGCAAATCCTTGCAGGAGAGCATTAAACCCGTTCTGAGCAGAGTAACTATGGCTATAAATTGTAGAAGCAAAGTCTAGAGCAATGAACACTAACAAGTACGGCGTCGTAAATTGATTAAAATAAAATACAGACCACAATGTTCTTAAATCACAGGAGATAGAAACCGTCCGAAACCCAAAGTTGACTCTGAAACAAAACCCTCTGGCCTTGTATTTCCTGAACAGTATCAAGACTGTAAAATCTTAGTAAATGCTAAATAAATATAATTTCGGTATCCATCACATAGTTTTCAAATTGCACAGTAGAAATAAGGCACTGAAAGACGCTGCTGGATACTAGACTCCTCGCGAAAACCTATAGCCAGTGGGA
This sequence comes from Parhyale hawaiensis, assembly GCA_001587735.2. NCBI lineage: Eukaryota > Metazoa > Arthropoda > Malacostraca > Amphipoda > Hyalidae > Parhyale > Parhyale hawaiensis. The sequence goes on from LQNS02278187.1 coordinate 11,767,914, forward strand.
CCCTGCATACCTAAAAGATATACTCAAGCATAAGGCTCGAAGAACAGCCTCAAGTCAGCAGTTCTTTCCGTATTTCATAGTGAACATTTGGAATAGACTCCCTTCCAACGTTGTCGATGTAGAGACAGTGAACGCGATCAAAAATCGTCTTGACAAACAGTGGGAGAGACATCCTCCACAGCTAAGAACTCTTCCTCCAGGTGTCGCAAACTCTTAACGGCCAAAGCTCCCGTGGCCCCCTTCGCCCATCTTCTTCTCTCTTCCTCTCTGACTACACAGCTAGACGTCTCTAAGCCCCTCATATCAGCGGCTATTGATCGTGCTTGCTTGCGTGCATGAATGACCGTCTCTTTGACTGAGATTCTTCCCTCTCCCTTTTTCTTCTTTTTCTCTCAGTCATCTATATCCTAGAGGGCCGGGGAGTAAATTCCAGTGTCTCTTTGGGAACGGGCCAATTGGTTCGTCTACTGCCGCCTATCTAATCTAATATAATCTGATGTACACTTAGACCTCAACCCTAATAAACACTGCATAACTCTCCTTCGCACATCAATTTGTATTTGTGAACGCATGGTCCACAGTATACCTGACTGTTCCCTCCCCATAAGTGGAAGTGATGACAAATTGAAAAAACCTCAAGAAAATGTTTTTCATTGAACATAGGTCAGTGAAACAAAATAATAGAACTGTATTTGACTGTAATAATAACTGTAAAAATGCATCTGTAGGAAGGAATCGCTCATACATGAACACTGGCCAATAGTAAAAGGTAAAAAGGATCATTTTATTTTAACCAATTTAAGGTCATTTTGGTTTATTTTTGGATTATCGTAGTCCACAGTTGATATCTAGCTACCGTCTCAACGACAGGACCATAAAAAGCGCTCTGAACCTAATAATTAGGACAGGCAATCCTGTCCTCCGCAACGAGACTGGCTACCAATTATTCAACATGTGCCTACGGCGGCAGTTTGCAGCGTGTACTGTTGCCAGGGAGAGACCAAACAGTAAGCCACACTGCAGTCAGTCATATTTACGATTGTAACTCGAGCGTTACTCTTCCCCAGTCTTTATATGGTGTAGTCAAGGACTACTATTATCGATTGGTAGTTCTTTGATGTAGCAAATGCCATGAGTAACTTCCTTAATTACCTCAGTTGATCTGTAAACGAGATCCAGGTAGTGTAAGGCGCATTGCTCACTAAAAAGTAATGTATTTTTATTTAGACTTTTCGTCTAAATGAGTATTTTTTTAATAAAAAAACTAATGCTGGTAACTGAAAGGACGTTCATTGTTGCGATGGGCTTCCAACGGCCGTCCACACCGTCCACACTACACGTCCACTCTACAAAATGTTACCAGCTCTTTTTCTTATCTTGCAAAGACACTCTTACTGTACTGCTGCCTATATAAGCACAATAACAGCAAGCATTGCCAATTCATGGTTAGCTTCCTAAATAAACGAAAATTATTGTTTTGCATAATTCGACCATTTTGCAACGTGCTTATTTGGAGGACATATCTGAATGCATTTAAGTAAGAGGAAATTGAGCATCTATTCGCATAAAAAGGTCGTTAAAAAACACTTTGCTGGTTTCTTCGGGCGTAAAGCAGCGGGCAGGCTACTCATAATAGATTCATAATGGTAACGTGACCGTTTTACAGTCAGACCACCTATGACGCCACTTTGCTATTTTATGACACTTGCCTGAAATATGAGTGGTGGCAGAACAGGGGTGTATTCGCCCCTGTCTACAAAACTCGTGCTTTGGAATTCGACGCTATATATATTTATACATACAAATGCCTAGCTGTTATCAAATTGCAGTTGCTTCGAGCTGTTACTGAAAGTGTGACCTACGACAGCACCAGCAGTATAGTAATATTAACTGAAGAAACGTTTTTGGCAGACCAGTATCAATAAATTAAATCCATAATTATAATGGGACGTGATTGCGTTCAAATTAACGACAATAAAAAAGGGGCAATCAAAACTAAACTGCAAGCTCTCAGACATTGCTAGTCTAGACGAGCATATATTCACCCAGTAATCATCACCTGTTTAGGCAGTAAGTCATTGTGAAAAACGGCAATTGCCATAACTTTTTTAAACTAATCAGGTCCAAAAACTGTGAATTTCTCTCAGTAATGAATTATCTGAGAAGCAGGAGATCCACATTTTTGCAATCGAAATGGGTAATAAACTACAAGTGTGCTCATGTCATTACAAAATTCAATACTAGTAATGAAACTGTCTAACGAGCTCGCAAAACCCTACAGATCTTACATCTTATGAATCTCGGACCTCCCACTGAAGAGAAACAAACTACCATTTAGGACGAACTAATACATCAGCACTCTCATATGAGCAATTATGGCCAACTCTTTCAGCTTCATTACAGCTACTTCTTCCCATATGACTCAATATTTCTGTAATTAAGACCACCCAATCTAAGCAAACACTTGCAACAGCAGGCCGAAGCAGAAATTTGCTAATTAACCGGAATCGCTTACTCGTTGTTTGACGTCGTAGTTGGATGTTTTGAACCTTTATGATCGCACAAGAAATAGAAATCAGGGTCCCCGTTATCGTGCTACGATGATGCTTCGGCTGATAGAAGCAATCAGATGTCAAAATCTGCCTTATCTACGGAATCACCAAATATCCTTTGACATAAAGAGGGACGTTAAGTAACGTGATGGACCATCTTGATTGTTTGCCTCACCACCTTTATATATCATACACACTTTGCACAGTAAAGGCAGTATATACAAAGTTCCTGATGAAATCACCGCTTGTTACAGAGAACCCTACACCAGAGTATTAAAGATGAAAATCACCAATGTAACTTCACGTTGAAATTCTTACCGATGTTATAGAATTCTTGTTAAAATATGCAATACAATCAGTTATCGCCATCCAATATTGGCATAAGGTATTGTCATTTTCATTTTGATAGTGGGAACATCCAAGATTTCATAAGTTATTGTCATTTTCATTTTGATAGTGGGAACATCCAATATTTCATAAGGTATTGTCATTTTGATTGGTGTGGAATATTTATGGCGCTTCTGGCACTGCAATGCTGGTTAGAATCGAGAGGTGAAGTTGTTAACAAGGAATTTCTAAGTGGTAAATTTACCCCACGGGTACCCTTCATCATCAGCAGAAAAAGAAAGCGTTAAGAATCATACATGGTGGTCTCAGTCTTTAAGAAGCGACTAATTAGAGACGAAGGTCCTAAACGGGTAAATGATGCTAATATGGCTGGGGACAATATATCTTGCTAATTGCCGAACGTTATTAAATATATCCGTATGAAAGAAATTAAAATTAATATCCTGTACATTAAGTAAGAACAAGAGAAAATCCCAAAAAGCGCTCTTGATGTGATGTTAAAGTATCCCAATTGAAAATGTTTCTCGGCTATCTGATACAAAGAAATATGTGCGGCTTATATAAAATAAATAAAAATAAACATACTTTATTAGGTACACATACAGGAACATGGTACAAGTTCGCAAGGCACAAGTTATTTGTTTTAGCTCGAAGATACGTATAAAAGATATGCATAAATCTGACAGATTTGCGTGCTAGAAGCGGACGAAGAATAACTATCGGGTAATGTAGTCAAGCTCCATCGGAATTGTAAACCAATTCTGCGATATTATGAGACATATCCTACTATATACAACTAGACATCTGATAAGTGCTTATGCTTTTCTAATAGGGCAACAAGATCGTTAGTTAAATAAATTCAAACTGGAAAGGCATTAACTCGTAATAGTCTGACGGACACACCATGATTAGGCTCCGAACAAATAATTAATAATATTTGTTTTCTGATGGTAGATCCAGAAACTTCACGTCAAGTTATAAGAAATGCGACGTTAATCGAATATTGTGACTGGCGGCTATTTAAAGGAAACTCATAAAATAAAACCGTTTAAGCCGATCATGCAATACCTGTAGATAAATCAGTCTATAACAACCGTTCATGCGTAAAAAATTGTTAATAGTCGTAAAAGTGCACGTTAGTTCTAAAGGTAAAAAAACATTTGGCGTTGTAGATGGTGAGGCCTGATTATACCAAAACGAGGTAGCGAAGCGTTTGAAGGCGCAGACGCTTTAAGCATTTTTTGCTTCTTGGGGTTGGCGCCGCAGTTTGCTTTTAATGGCACTGGAAATTTGTGGTTATAAACAACACGTCTATTGTTCCAGTCCCAAACGCAAGCTCCTACCTAGCCCACACAACCAGACCTTGTGCTCTCCTCGTCCTGAAGCTTGCACCAAGTGTACATAGGCTGCAATATCATACTGCACTAATTATTATTATGATTATTAATATCATTATCACTAGAGTGCCCACGCTGTCAATAATGACAGCGTGGAATATGTGATGACACTTCTTCCTTGCTTATACTCTCGTTACTGCTATGCATATAAAAGAAAACGCTACGACGTCCAATTCATATTATTGTGAGGGATGAGTGCTTCCTACTGAGCAGCACACTTCAATTAGTCTCCACCACACTCCTTCCTTCCCATAGATAACATGCAAAAAATCGGCTTTGCTATTAGTGAGCACTGAAACATCTCTGAATTTAATTTTCGCTGCGTATCCAGTACACACAGTGATACAAGATTAGCAGAACGAAATTTTTGCTCCTAAGAGGAAAGTCCTTTGTCAAAATATAACAGCATATTGCAATAAATAATAACTACTTTTACTACCCCTGTAAAAATCTCTGCTTCTGCGCTTCGTTGATCATCTACTGAATGTGTACATTTCGAACTGAGAGAAAATATAATTTCGGTGTAAAGAAAAAAAACTAATGAATTTCAGACTCTCCGAGAACGGCAAGAGTATCAGGAAATATTTTTATTATTGGGATTTCATCGTTGGAAGAGTAAGAAGTACATTAAACGTAAATAACAATATGTATTACCAATTTATCCATGTTTTCCAACCTTGTCTAATTATTGCCTGCTGAATTTCATCAGAAGGGGACAGAATGCCCAAAATCTCAAACCTGGCCTATTTATCGCTGATCTATTTCAAGAAGAGGATACGAAATAAATATACGAAGCGTTTAATTTTCTTAGGATTTATTCTTAATATTAAATTGTTCATGTATCATTAATATTGTTATTTATAGTAAGAGTAGTAGTAATAGTAGTAGCATTATTATTGTTTTTAAGAAAATTTATACGTGTCTTCTAGCTTAAGCCTCCTCACCGAATGTAAAACCTGCGAGGAAAAAGGCAGGGGTAGGTAAAAACATGAAACTCATACACAAGAGTGTTCTCACACCTGATCAACGCACATGAGTACAGTAAGCTGGCAACGACGAAGAAGAAGAAGAAGAGAACTGAATATCACTAGGAGGAGTATGAAATATAGAAAAGAGCAGGGTATTCACGAAAGATAGAAGTCCTGAAGGCCTACAGCGAAGACTAAGGCAATCTATGAGGCCCTATAGGGCTGACTCCCATGACAAAGAAAAATAGCTGAACGTTATTAACTTCACGGTTCTAACCTTTGGTTTATCCCATCCATATACTCTTTTGTAGGATGTTGCTACGCTATCCATATACTCTTTTGTAGGATGTTGCAACGCTATCCATATACTCTTTTGTAGGATGTTGCAACGCTATGCAAATGTACCGCAAGATGACATGCAAATAATAGAACATAATTTCACATGAAAATACAGACTGAACAAGTAGCAACCCGTCTGAATGCTAACATAATAGTATATAAATAGGCTGAAAATTGAAGTTCGCGTATTAAAATCCAAGCTTTAATTCTCTAGCTATAGCTTAGATAAGATAAGATAAGAATAGCTTCGCTGTACGGGGAGCAAGATTGTTTAACAAAATGCCTCGGCATATTCGAAACGCCACTGATATCAAAACTGTAGAGTTCAAAAATTTGTTGGATTCACATTTAAGAAGAATACCNTAGACCAGCGGTCAGCGGTTACGTGCACTGTGGAGACAATTCGCTGCTGGCTCTCTCTTTGGTTTCAAACTGCGGCACCACAGAAGACACCCAGCAGAGTGACTCCACACACGTAAGGTGACGCGATAAACGTCACCTGGACTTCTTCCGAAGACTCTCAAGGTAACTCAAGGTAAGGTAAGGTAGAGACGAGCAAGGCCATACAGGATTGATTAGATAATATCGGTGCATCGCGACTGCTTGATAAGACTCGCTGAAATCGATACTGAAAATGTCAAAACTGGCCACCGTATTAGGCCTAGATCTTTTCCTAGCTGCTACAGAGGATGTATTAACTTGTAGTTATGTATCACAGGACATTTTGTGATATGTGATTGTAATTATAGTATTCGCTTGCAGAGTAGTCACCAAAATCTGTAATAAGAACGGCTCTTGAACAGTAAACCGTAGAGTAAACGCTTGTAAACTTGTCGTTCATTATAATTAATAAATTCCTTCATACCGCCATCAACATGAATCATAAACTGTTATAGATTTCATCAATTATACAAAATTGTCTCGTTTGACAAGAAATTAAAAGTAACGTTCTATTAAAAGCTTAGGACACGTTATATGAACTTATGAACTAAAATTACAGCTAAAGTGCTCACACACAACTATACAGCAGTTCTCGAAAATTTTCTTATAATTTTTTTAAACTCTATATCACCGAAAATACCTTGTTTAAAGCACATACAGAGTTTGAAGCGGACAGATCTACTTTACATAATTACACTCGCAAATACCAGTAGAAGCAGGCCCTTGTATTACTTAAGGCGGTGTAACAACCTTCAATCAGCAAGTAATTGAGAGCCTGCAATACGATAATAGGCAGGGATTTGTGATCCCCAGGCCTTTCATTCAAAGACGCTCATAACGCGTACGTTCCTTACCGTACAGGAGTTTCCTAGGGCAAGAAGAATTATTGTTCAGAAGCTCTAGCGCTCAGTAGGCAATAAGTATAGCAAAAAGCATACAATTTTCTACGGTGTAGGCCAATGTTGTACATTATTTAGATCGGATTAAGCTGCAGATCAAGTGAGGTATTCAGATCCATATAATGCCACTGATATATGACTTGGGCGAAGTTAGTGATTTTGTTTCTGGTAACTAGAGCTTCACTGCACAGTTCTGAACAACACTGAATTTTACATGGTTGAATAATTGAGTTCTATGGGTATTAATTACCTCCGTCAAGAAAATTAAATTTTCGTCGAGTTTGCTTCTTTGTCTGCCTGTTTGTTACCAAGTTAACTGAAAAAGTTATGAACGTATCTTTACGAAGTTTACAGGGATTGTTTGGCATGTTAGGAGGAACAGATAATTAACTTTTGGTGAAGATCCATTCATGCGTTTGTTTGTATATTTGTATTTCCTTTTTTCTTAGTACCATAACTTAAAAAGTTCTAAACGTTTTTTTTATAAAATTTACATGAGTTTTTAGGTATATAGGTATATTGCGAAAAGTAAATACTTAATCAAACTTTTGTGATGCTCTGCTCGTTCATTTTTTTTTTTTTTTTTTTGTCTCTGCGTTTGATTTTATGTAGTTAGCAAAATAACTCAAAGAGCATTAAACGAATCTTTATGAAAATTTTAGGAATTATTAGAAATGTTACAAGACATAAATGATCAAATTTTGGTGATGATCGGCTCATTCGGTTGTGTATTTGACTAATATTTGCCAAAATGTTTGTCAGAGCAGAACTCAACAGGAACGCCTCGTGGCGTTAGACCATCACCCGCGGGAAACTGAAACATAAAGTTAGCGAATATAATAACACCTAGCTCTTCAATAATAACATAGGAAATTAGAACGCCTCGTGGGGTACGACCATCAACCGCGGTGAGGGTAAATTCAACAAAGTCATTTTCGATAGCCTGCTAATCCTAATTTCTCATATGGATGCTGTGTCCAACAAGGAAACATCGCTACGCCCCTACTATATTACCTCCAAAATAAAAAATAGAACGCCCCGTGCTCCAGATAATCTGCCGCGGTGGAGAAAATTCAATGCCGTCATATTTTATGGCCAGCTGGGCCTCGCTTTTGGCATGGGTCACATCTAGGTCAAACCACGAAACTCCCTACAAAAAATTATGAAATTTCCTCAAATCCCTCTACATGTTTTTAGATGGACTGACTAAAACACAGATTTAAAAATAACAAACAATAAAAATAAAGTCGACAGCTAACCAAAACTAGAAAAATTTAGCGTTTCGGGAAGTTTTTCCCATCATCAGAAGTTTCAAATAAAAACTACAAAGGATGCCTAGCAGAATTTATTATAAATGACCTAAGATTTGACATGTGTGAACAAGCTGGGACCTAATGGGCGAATGACCATGGTGCGATACGGGGTTGTTATATAAGCGTCGGACGGTAAGGGAAGCGGGGGGAAAACAGGCAAGTACAGTTTGAGGAAAAAGTGTCAGTCATGAGTTGTGACGAGAGGTACAGCTGTAGTCATATTCAGGCTAGGCTTTGTTGGATATATAGTGATAGTGATTCTAGGGCGGAAAGAAGAACTGTGTCGGCCATGGGCTATAGTCTAAAAAGCGAATGAACAGAGCTGTGAGAAAGGGCCGGGTGTCAGCTCCTGTACAGTCGGCAAAGGTGGAGCTAGTTAGTCGGGGATAGTGTGAAGAGGTACAGCTGAGGTCATAATGTTGAGGCTAGGTCTTGTTCTATGGATATAAAGGGATTCTAATGTTGTGAGTTCTGTTAGATTTAGTCGATGATAGAGAAGTTATTTTTGCTGATGGGATGGTCGTTTTGCTCAGCATGCAGGTGGAGAGCTGAATGTGAGGGTTTTGCAAGGGGTAGACCGGTTCGGCTGGATACACCTAAATGTTGGTCAATGCAGGCTTTAAAATGTTGTCCAGTGCTACCAATGTACGAGGCATAGCATCCTCTGCATTTGAAACGGTAGATAACACTTGACAGGAGCGATGTCGGTGGTTTGTTTTTAAATTTAAAGTAGGAATATGCGCTGAGAGTGCTCTAGTTCTAAATAGTATTTCTAGTTGAATCTCAGATTTACCACATCGCTCCTTCCGCAAAAAAAAAAATGTGCTAGCAACGCTGTGAGAGAGGAATACTTCACTTGGGAATAATATGTAAAAGTAATAATGTAAAATTTCCCCGTTATAGCTCAAAATCGTTTTATGCAGTCCTTGCTTTAGATTTAGAAGTTTTAGTTCCAGGAGTTCGTCAATCAAAAGTACAGACATCGAGTGTCTGGAGCTAATAACTTTGAACTTAAAAAAAAAATACATAAAAACACTGTTACCCATAACTGGGAGTTTCAGTTATAATATTAATCGAAATAAATTTATGCAACTAACTAAAGGTTTCAAACTTAACTGGTAAACACTTTTGAAGAAACATCATTATGGCAGTAACCATATACGGCCACTTGCCCTGTAAAGGCTGAGCTGGTAATATAGCGCCCTTGGTTATCTACTCGTAGAGCTGTACCGATGCCCTGGTTACTGGGAACAGTGGCGTAAACGCACTGTAAGTAACGACTTCCCTAAATATCTTAGGTCAAAGTAGCCCAGGTCTCCCTAGGACGCTGCTCCCCGTAACATAGGATGGGCATGTCTGCTTGTAACTAATCCACGCGCTGCTGCAGCTCTTAATTATTAAGCAAGGATGCTAGAAAAGCAATAATAACTACTCCATCCTTATGGCCCGCGGCCTACCTTATCCTCCGTCCCCTCCCCATCCAACGGGGGAGCAGAGCCCAATAGTTAATGCTCAAAAATGGAAAAAAGCGAGGCTAGAAGATATTGGGGACATCAAAAAGCCGTAAAGGTCGATAGACAGAGCAATGCTGCCTGAGTTTGACGCTTCGAAAACTTATCGCAGATTCTTAAAGTCTTGAGAGCCACATAATTCAATTATTGTAATTACTTGCCACATATACATCCGCCGAAAAGTAACTAGTGCCGAGATTACAATGTGCATTCGTGTGTACAACTTGATGCGAGGATGTAAAGCCCTCATGTCGTTCCGATACTGATTTGAACTCGGTAGCATAGATACGGATGCATGAGGGGCGTGCGAGGTGCAGGTCCTCGCATTTTAAGTTGTGCGTGCGAATGCATTGTGTGGGGCCGGCAACAGAGCCGTAGAGGAGTGTAAGGTATGTCCTTTAATCGTGTGGAGTTACTTAATAAATTGCATGTTTCTTTCCAATCGTATGCGTGCTGCTTTATAATTCAAACGAATGGCGTGTTGAGAAGACTATTTGAGATGTCTAAATTTTACGGAAAACAGAAGCAGCGAAAAAATATCAGTTAACAGCGATAAGTTCAATTCATAAATTCGTATAAAAACCGGGGCCAGTGATAGCAGTGCTGCAAGCGGCCCCTCTGTCCACAAATAACGTTGCCCGTTTTAACGAGGTTTCTACGATGCAGTTAAGTTGCTTCTAT
>LQNS02278187.1:11779127-11791043 GCA_001587735.2 Parhyale hawaiensis
GCATGCACACACAACTGCCGAGTCAGCACACCAAGATCTGCAAAGAGCTCGTGTGCCATGGGGAATCGAACGAGCGATACAAGGTGTTAGAGCTGAGAACGGAAGCATGCAGCTACCGTGGCGCAGTAAAGTGACTACCCAGAAAGTAGTCTACGTTTGTCTTCAGTACTTCATGATCTGCTACTATCACCTTGACTGCCGGAACCACCTTCGTATTTCAACTCAATATTTTACTCAGTTTTTTCCATGCGCCTGTTGACTATTTTACTCTCCTCGTCTTACATCAGTTTCCTTAGAAATAGCACCATTTTCAAGATGATAAAAAGTCTCATTGGACATTAAAGAGCTGTACAGAGCATCAAATGACAAGTAGAAAAGACTTAACCCTTTTGCGACACTTCAGTGAAGTCGGGTCCACATGATGGCAGCCAGAAAGTCACTTTGAGGCCTCGTAAGCCCAACCGTGTGTCCAACAGAAAATGTGCTTACTGCTTATTGCTGTCCGTCGAAATCGACGATGACGTTCCTTCTCGTTCAGGAAGCAAGATTGATGCAGTGGATAGGTTTCAGTCTAGGGAAAAAGGGCAAAAATTGTTTTCCCTTTTTTCCCAAGAGAAAATGTACTACGAGACTCAAATGGCAGCCGCAACTTCAGTTAGTTCAACAAGTGCCACTAGCAAATTTTCCAAAATATATTCAAGTTTGGAGGAAATGAAAACTCAGGAAGCTTCTGCGGTTTTATGCCACTTATTTAGGCAAATGGACACAGCCATGCGTTCAGACAAAATACGTTCGTTTGACCATCGTGTGAACTCGGCTTAAGGTTCCAAGTCCTCGGCAGTGGACATTTATTCTCCCATTCGACATGCCGCAAAGAAGAGATCACTCATACAACTAAGTTTCAAAATTAGGAATAAGGAGGCAGGTGAAGACTTTAACTTGCAGATTCGAAAATCGCTGACACAAAGAACGTTAACAAACATAAATATTGGTTAAAATGTCTAAAAAGGAATAATTTATTTCGGTTACACTAACAATGGGCAGAGATGTCATCAGGGAGAGGCGTAAAATGCGAATACCCGGAGTAAGCTCGAAATGTCTCGATATGTCAATGCTTGTACAATCGGAAAGATATGGAAGCAGCAGTCGTGGAACGGTCGGAAGAAAAAGTCAGTTATGAATTATTATGAGAGGTACAGCTGTAGTCATTATTGAGGCAGGTTTGTTTTATGGATGTAGAAATGTTGTATAATGAGAGGTACAGCTGCAGTCACCATATGGAAGAGGGTTTTGTTTTATGGATGTAAAGAGATTCTACAGTCGTGACTTCCATTGGGTTGGAAAAATCGATGATGGAGAAGTCATTCCTGCTAAAAGGATGATTGTTTTGTTCTGCATGAAGCCGTGAAGCTGAATGGGTAGGTTTTGCAAGTGATAAACCTGTTCAAAAAATATTACAAATATTGGTTGATTTATACGTCAAATAGTATAAGCCGTAGCACTTCCTAGAAAGCTGCCCAAATTTACAGAATGGTAGGCATAATTTATTCAATTTTGACCATCATCCCAGCAGGTACTTCGATTGCTAGAAGCTGACCGATAACGTTTTTTTTTTCTTCTTCTTCTTCTTCTTCTTTTGTTATTTCCGCATGCGTTGAGGGATTTTTCTTAGAGCCGTAATTGTTTTGTTCTGCGAATGAGAAAAATCCACAAAAAATATTAAAATATTGGAATTTCAAATTAGACATCACTGAAGCTCCGTAGCTTCTGTTGCCAACAAGAGAAAGGAAAAAACACATGTAGAAGTACTATAAGAAAGTTTGAGCCTCCTTAATAAGTACTAAGCTCTTTTAAGAAAGAAAAAATGAGGGACATTTAGCATGTCGATAGAAACGAGGAACCCATACACGAAGGTGTTCCCATACAGAATCAACGCATATGGGAACAGCAAGTCGGGAAAGAAGAGGAACAGCAGGAAATGTAGTCTTAGTAAGAGTATGAAATCGGAAGGAAGCAAAATGGGCACGAAAGACAGACGTCCCGAAGACCTAGCTAATAGCTAAGGTAACCTATAGGGTCACCCTGTGGGCGCTGCTCCCCCCAAAACATAGGATGGGCGAACCTACGCTAATCTAACCCTGTGGCCTATGGCCCATCTGTTGCCTCCTGAAGCGGAAAATATAAAAAATACAAAAAGTAAAATCATTCGCTGAAGTAAGTTTAGTACTCGCCTAGTCGAGTAAGCAACTGTATGTACAGTACAAAATAAGACGAAAAATTAGGAATTATCCACTGGATTGCAACTTCCCACTCGGGTAGGTGAAGAAGGTGACTTTATCGGCTGGATATCTTTGCTTCTGAGAAAATTAAAAAACGAACTTTTTTTTTAATAAAAATATGTACGAACATTCAACCCAAAATTTTAAAATGCACGTACTTACTCAACAGTGCTGGTTATTTTTTTAACTCAACACGTGAAATTTACACAGCTGTAAACAAAAAGATTACATAGTATTGCTGCTGTTGTGTGGTTTACGATGCCTTTGCCAGTCTGAGGCTCGCTGTGACGATTTGATCACACAGGTTCCATTCGTAGCACCGTATTTCTGCCTCCATTATGAATCTTGGAGACGTAGCTGGTACTTCCCCCCTCCCCCCCCCTCCCCCTCCAAAAAATCAGTTTTGAGAGGCTTCAACAAGTTTCATGGAGTGCAGATCTTAGACAAGAAATTTTTAAGTCATGATTATGAATATTTGCAATTAAAAAGTATTCTCATTTGCTAATAAAATATTCTTTGCTAAAAGTCCTTTCATTAATGTCACTGAAATAATCTTAATTTGAAAGCCTCTTAATAGTAGTGTTTTCAGATCCCGCAACAATAAAGTTGCTGTGAGATAGAGACAAGTTAATATAAAGCCTACACTAAAAACAAAGTCTTAACAATTCTCGTCATTTGATTTATTTTTTTCTTTTGTAGGCTCGGTGTTATTAGTTACTGCTGACACTGTACAGTCTCCTTTCTAGGTGCCAAAAGTTTCCACAAAAATAGGCATTAATATTATGAACCAGACAGCAGCTGTAGTCAAAATAAGCCCCTGTGCATCAGCCGTATCCAGTACACGGACAGACTCGTTAATTGTAGGTACAGCCTCTGTGAATGCTTCATTATATACTGTACTTGCTATTGTCTTTTATTTCATAGAACCTGCCGTAAATTTGAAGGCAGAATACTCTGATGATATCAATACATTATCATTTTCTTCATCACTGTTGTACAAAGTATAACAATTTCAAAGCCACAACACAACAGTACAGAAAGCAAGTACCGAAGACACTCACGATTGCCTGCAGGCACAACAGTTGCCAAACTTTTCCGCCTTAGGAAATCACCGAAGTACCGGCGTGACAATTTAAGCTAAGCAATCAGAAGAATAAAAAAGAAAGACGAATGATTGCAGACGTCAGTTCGATTGAGGAAAAAAAATTAGCAATCACGTGACAAGCGCTTTGTAACTCAAATTTTGATTGCAGTCTTGTCTGCTTGACAACGCTTAATTATATTTGCTTCGTGATCAGGGACCCTTCATGCACTAATCAAGTAATTACAGAATAAAATTGATAATGAATGCCTGCGCTCTATTACTGCAGTTGCAATTCAGATCATGAAAGGAAAGAATAATTGTGGTGCTGAGTAAGGTTTTGTACTGCGCCTTACCTAGATGACTTTTGTACCCTTCAGGCGATATAGGGATAATTGCTCGTCAGATGTCAATATTCAAGCTTTTATAAACTTCTAAGCTTATTAAATATGGGGAGCACAGTAAATATACCATGACAATATTGAGAAGAGTTAGTAAAAGAAAAGAAAACATTACAATGTAACTGATGCTATTATTTATTACATCGGAATCCCACTGTATAATACTAATGCAATATCTTTGTTTGTCTGTAGAATAGCCGCCGGTTAATTGGTTGATTTAGGTTGGTTAGACGGCTAGTCGATTAACTTGTTGGTCGGTTTGCTCTTAGAATGAACTGGCTGATTAGTAGGTTGGTTGGTAGGTGTCTCCGTCTCTCAGTGAAGGGTTAGATACCATAAAATTCATGTACTAAATGCCAAGATGCCTTTTTCCAGCCAAATTACTTTATTATCTCAGGAATAAAAGCTCAGCGACGGAGGAGGGCGAGATGCGACTGAGAACAAGACCGTGCATGAAGGAGAGAGAAGGAACGGTGCTTTGTTGAAGTACATAATTAATTTCTGCCATCATTTAATGATGATGTTGGCAGTGTGAACTGTGCACCTATTCTGTTCAAGGGACAATGGGAAGCACACACTTAAATTACCTGAAAAAAGCATTGCTGAAATGCGATATGCGGATCAGGTTAGATAGCTTGTCGTAGACGGTCTAATAGGCCTATTCCTAGAGAGCAGCCGGGACTCGAGCTCAGGCCCTCTATGAGTTATTGTCATTAAGTCAAAATCATTTAGACATCTGAGGGGAGTAAAATAAAAAAAATCAACTAAGCCAATGAGTTGATTGTACAAGCGCGCTGAGTACAATCCTAATAAAACTGTAAAGTTGAATCAACTGAAAAATGTATTATGTGATACACTGAGAAGAATTGAACTAAACAGAAATGATATAACAGTATAAATCCTGTTCCAAGTGATAGTATTGCGCAGTGCACTGATGTTTAACAAAGGGATGAGATTATTATAATTGTATAGTGGAAAAATATCAGTATACATAGCTAGGATAGGTTCATGATATATTGTAATATACAAGATATAATTTTTTAAGCCGCGGAGATCGTTTGCTCGATCGTTACCATATATACTAGTGGACCTGTGCGTAGAAAAAATTCACGCAATTATCGATGTGTTTGCTCACTTCTTTAACTCGCCGTTTCACATTTTCCCGCTCACGCTTATTGGCAATGCTCATTCCCTTCCGTAATCTTTCTGCTTCAAGTCTTTCTTGTCTCTGTGTAGCATGGATGTTTCGTCTTTCTACATTAGTAGGTAGCACGTCTTCGTTTTTGAGACTGTAGTAGTTTCGTTTTTCTTTTACTTTCCCTATCCTCTTTCTTAATTAAGCGCGCGTCTTTCAGAATAAAATCTTGAGTAAAACACTGCAATAAAATTGAATGCAACTCCGGTTAGCTCATATGCAATGTGAGCGCACCGTATCTATGATACTGTCTTCCGTATTCGAATATCTGCTTCACTTAAGTGCTGAAATTTTGGCCTATGAAGCGAAATCTTCTCCTTCAGAGAAAGACAGCGAGCTATAAGAAATAATTCTCTACTGCCCGATGCGTATGTCTTGAGTGCTCCGTTGAACATCTGCCGAATTTATACGCCGTCACCAGAGAAAAAAGTTATAGAATATAGCTCCAGAAGCTGTATCTATATTGTTCTGATTTCAAAAAGTGGTTCGAGCAAGAAGCGCATTCAGATAAAGGAAAAAGGATCCCACTATCATTATCTTCTGCAACCTGGTCATTAATCTCTATGAAAACGTAACTTAATTACTATTTTTTTTGGTTGATTCCTCATTTAAACTGGTACATAAAGAGAGCAAGTTCGATTTTTGCCTCCTCTTCCATAAAAGCGGACACTTAATAATTAAATACACGAAGCATTTTATTTAATTAGCATTACCTTACTTTTATTTAGAATATACAAAACCTAAACTAAGCAAAGACGGGATAAGCGAATGAAAGTGTCCCAATATCATTTATTGAACTTCAATTTCATATTACTACTTCATGTGGTCGTGACATAATACTACGGATACAAAATAACTATTCTCAAGGAAAAAACTGCAAATCAAAATTTTACGTCTGTGATGTTCAAGGGAGAAACCTCAGACAAACGATCGTTAAGAAGATGCAAATCAGCAACTTTTTCGTGTTAATTCAACAAAAAGAGAAGCGTGATATGCATCACCTACGGCAATACGCTCATGTTTATTGAGATTAACTTCATTGCAGCCACCTCAAGAATGCACTGGAGTCTCAGTGAATGCTAATCTTCTAAATTCTTGAAGCCTTCATTTGCATGCGTATCAGGACCATCAAATCTCAGGGCCTGGCCAGGGGTCGCTACTGATTTCTCATTAACACCGGTAATTGCCGTAAAAGACATACGCTAGCTATTTCAGTTAGCAATTTCGATGACAGCGTCGGAACTATACAGAGTAGATGGATTTGTGCTAATACTCTTCACTGGATGTATATCTTAATCTGGTATTTGGCTATAGACCTGGTGTTTGGGCTCGGTGTTCGAACCAGTTTACATAGGACACTCTGACTGTAGACTATAAGTGGTCATTCCTGGTTATGGTCTGGAATATGAAGCAGAATGTTGAGAGCGTAGAACTATTAGCTACAGGGAGTCTTGGATAAATATAGGCCCCCTTGTTCGATGCCGTTTTATTGTTTAGGTTCGAAATTCTCACTTCCAAGTGCTCAATGTGTGTAGTTTTGACTCACCACGAGTGCCTGGGAGTAAATATTTTGAACCTAAATAATTATGCTGCATCAAATAAAGCAGATCAATATCCACGACTGCCTATGCACGATTAATTTTGTTGTACTGCCTGGGCAAGGTCACTCGGCATACGTCATCTTAACCCTATCAGCACCAGACTGTGCTGCCTCGCTACAAAGGCCTCACTCACAGGACACAGAACCCTTGTACGTAGTGAAATAGCATTGCTGGTAGGAATAGGGTTAAGATTTCACAGCCGTGGTGGATCTCAGGGCCGAGTTTCACGACGCTATTTCCGAAAAAAATGTTGTTTAATGTACATTTGATACAGCTTCTGTATGATCTACAGTATGTACCGATTGGAAAAAAGGCGACGTATTTGACACTTTACAATATCTATTGCCATAGTATTTAACTGTGAAGTAGATTAATATTCTAAAATTGGATTTTCATCGCTATTCAGCGCGGTTCACAGCACACAAATGTTCGTGAACGCATTCTCTAAGAAACCAACTCATCGCGCCTGGTCGTGAAAAGAAGCGACACGTGTATTCGAAAATATCCAGTCAGGAAGTATCGTGTAGCTTAACCCTTATGTTTCCGCCTGTGCAAGCAAGCAAGGAAACGATCATTGAAGCATTGCACAAAAACTCAAATTTAAAGTTTTCAGAGGATAACTTTTGACTTTTCATACTAAGCAATCTCTTCACTCAAGTAACAGAGTCAAGCAAAGATTTTCGACTACTAGTCTACTGGCACAAAAAATAAATAAATAAAGGAGTCGACACTCATGACTATCACTATAATAAAAGGCATTAAGCCTCACTTTAAATAGTGGTAAAACCGTGGAATCCAAATAGGCAATTCCCACAGCCTAGAAATATTCAAGACTGCTCCGTAATGCTGGCTAAACATGGCATTGCACTTAACTTGAGAGCCTTGGGGACGATGGAGTAACAGATAGGGACGCACGGATGATCAATTGAGATTTCATCTTTTAGACCTGCTGGAAAACATTCCGCCACGTGTTAACCTGCTGCAAAGTAATGACTTCGGAAAGGATTTTGTTTCACATTGCTCTGTATTTATTACAAGAGTTATCGAATCTTAGATAAAGTCAAAGTAAGTAGGCACAATACAAAACTAGTGGTGTTTAAAACCAACAAACAACAAAGTGGTGAGAGAGAGCTGGCTAGGGAGTTCACTATAAAGGCCATTGATCCCCTATGGAAGATGCATTGAATTTGGTTACTTGTTATTCTATTTAATTTAGAGTAGGTTCAATTAGATTAGACAGCTGGCAGTAGACGGACCAACAGGCCCATTCCCAGTGAGCAGCCGCGGTACTCATGCTCCGGCCCTATATGAGCTATTGCCATTACGTAAAATGTTTAAAGTATGGAAAAAAATATTGAGTTCATCCAGTACCATGTTGCACAGCTTAACCGTCCTCCTTCTCTTGCTAACATATGAATTGGATTTGGCTAGGAATTCGTCCCTATTTTCTCTCAATAAAATATTTTAAACATTAATGAAACATGCTGCCTGTTCAGTTCGAAGAATTAAGTTAAGTTCACAGCAACATTAGATCCTGTGTAACTTAAATTTGGCAGCTCACGCTGTTCATTTTGTTGTATTCGTCTCCTAATAGAAGTCTTGGCGTCCAAACAAGTGAAATCATAATGCAGCTTCAGGGGCAGCCGTAAATTCTGTTTGGGTCTGGTCAAGACTTAAATTTTATGCTTATCTTAGCCAAATATCCAAATATCGGGTGGTTCGGGGTACATGTTTAATAACATCCTCCAAGAAGATTACGCTTGTGCTGAGTTTGTCTGTCTGTGTGTCCGTTTCTCTATTTGTCTGTCACAAACATAACTAAAAAAATTATGAGAGGATCTTAACAAAATTTACAGGGATTCTTAGGCATGTTTGGAGGAACAGATGATTAACGTTTGATGAAGATCCGTTCAATTGTTGATTGTTTGTCTGCTTCTTTTTACGGAGTACCATAACTCAAGTAGTTGCAAACGGATTTTTATGAAGATTGCATGAATCATTAAACATATCACGAAGAGTAAATGACCTGGTTTTTAGGAGGATCTGTTTGTCCGTTTGTTTATTTGTTTGTTTGTCTCTGTGTTTGATTTTATATTTGTTAGCCAAATAATTCAAAAACTTTTAAACGGATCTTTGTCAGTTTGCAGGAATTGTCATAAATATTAAAACTTGAATGATCAAGTTTTGATGATGATAGGTTCATTCGGTTTGTGTGTTTGACTAAAGTTTGCCAAAATGTTTGTCAGAACATAACGCAAAAATTACCAACGAATCCTCAAGAAAATTACAGACGCTTTTATCACTGTCAAGAAGCATAAATGAACAGATTTTGATGCTGATATAAACGAAATCATAGTTTCAAAACTATTTCTAGTTTTTCGTTATGGTATGTGCTCTCAAAGGGCTCTCGTTACTAATTGTTCAAGAACACTGCAGAATTAATCAAATTTTACAACTTGGTTGTTTACCTCCACTGGAGACTACTCCCGGTGGTTATTGGGGTTCACTTATAGAATCTTGTACCTATTCCTAATTAAAGCTTTCCTGTAGCCACAGCCCTGTTAAAATATCACGGTCACTTATCCACTAGCTTTTGGAGCGATTACGAATGAATTGATTAAGCCTTTGTGGTCTCCAATTTTGGAGTTTTTTTCGGCAGAAAAAAGTGAAGAAACTAGTGATATTTAAGCTAAATAAAAAAATTCATGTATGAGAACGGCAGATCACAAATGAGGTAAAGTAGCAGTGAAAGATCGACAGTAGAGGTACGATCGAAAAACGAGAAAAGCGAAGTGGGTGAAAAACAGGCTTGCCGAAAGCCTAATGGATGCTAATGTAACCCATAGGGCCGCTGGGGGTGGGACTCCCGTAATGTAGGCTGCACTAACCTAATTCCAGGGCCTGAGGCTACTGTGATAGTCATTTAGAGAAGACAAAGACTCATTTGAGTTGATCAGCATCTGGAATGCGTAAGTAGTTCAGATCATCAGACCACACCACGCTATGCAGTCGCCATGCAGTCCACTTGCAGCGCATCATTCAACTTGAGTATTTTCCAAAAGTATCTGCGCTACTGATTTTCGTCGTGTATTGATATGACGCAAATATTCTGGGTAATAAATATATGTTGTTTTGATATATTGCGACAAAGAATAATGGACCTAAATTTTCACGTATTTGTCATAATGGAAAAAGTGAAAGTCACTGACGTCTTCTCTTTACTACAATTATTCATATCACATTTAAATGATATAATTAGGTGCATGCCTTACCAACTTACAAGACATATGCCTCCATGTATAAGAAATAAAGTTAATTAGCTTATGTAGTATGCAACTCTCTCTTGATTCAACGCACTACAGCGCCAGTATAGACCACATAAAGCAAAACGTTAAGACCCATGTCAACTAGCCACAATTAAAGTTGAATTTCTCACCATCTTCTGCCGACTTAGGGCAACACTTCGGCATCAGGCTGCCAAGGTTTCCAAATTACTATTCAGTTCCAGCTGCGTTTCATATTAATTAATTCTTCCATTAGCAGCTACTGATAATTACCTGACACCGACAGTCTGTGTTACGGTGTCATCGATTGGCCCGGCAAAATCGAATAAAGCTAATCCGAGTAGACAATTGAGTTGTCCGGAACTTCAGAGAGGTGCTTTGTTTCGCCGCTTTGGATCGTTATTTAGGCGTTAACCCTATATCGGCTGCTCTTCAGACAACCGAAAATTCAATCCTTTACTGCAAACAGAGCATGAGACGTCGCAAACCTATTCGGATTGGATTAACACAAGTGGCCAAACCAAAACCATCGCTTCTGTAAGACTTTCACGGCAAGTCAGACCTAGTTGGTTTAACTCTGCTCGACTTTATCTTGCTAATCGATGATGCATTTAGTGACCTCGTATATATGTACCTTTAACATATTCGCCTACAGAATGAAACGCTCCCAATCTTCAGTTCCAGATCAGTAAGTGCTGCTTGTCGTATCGTCATGAAATGATAATCATTCATGATCACCTTCTCATTACTTAAAGATGTCAAGTGAACGAGATGCTTAATCCTAAACTTACGAGCCATTATCAGCCAGTTGCTGTTAAACTAAGGCAATCGTGACTCGTGTTGTTGCCATCTGCAGTTTTTGGACGTTCCTGGCGTTTTTCTGCGGGCATGCTGAGACTGAGTGGCGTGCGATCTCTAGCTGTGAACTCTCTAGAAGACAGAACAATATTTNTTGAGAGGAGCACCAGAGCCTCCAACCTGGGCTAATTTCCGCCTATCTATTTCGTTAAGAGCGTGACACCAAACATATAAATATATATATTTATATATATATATATTTATTTATAAACACACGAAGGTTATTCTTAGTATTAGATAGAAGCCGTGGAGTCCCAACAAGTGAAATCATAATGCAGCTTCAGGGGCAGCCGTAAATTCTGTTTGGGTCTGGTCAAGACTCGAATTTCATGCTTATCTTAGCCAAACATCGAGTGATACGAGGCGCATGTATAATTGCACCCTCCAAGGAGGTTACGCTTGTGCTGAGTTTATCTGTCTGTGTGTCCGTTTCTCTATTTGTCTGTCACAAACATAACTAAAAAAATTATGAGAGGATCTTTACAAAATTTACAGGGATTCTTAGACATGTTTGGAGGAACAGATGATTAACGTTTGGTGAAGATCCATTCAACCGTTTGATTGTTTGTCTGCCTTTTTTGACGTAGTACCATAACTTAAAAAGTTGCAAACGGATTTTTATGAAATTTGCATGAGTCATTAAACATATCACGAAGAGTAAATGACCTGATTTTTGGGAGGATCTGTTCGTCCGTTTGCTTGTTAGTCTCTGTGTTTGATTTTATATTTGTTAGCCAAATAACTCAAAACGTTTAAAACGGATCTTTGTCAATTTACAGGAATTGTCATAAATACTAAACTTGAATGATCAAGTTTTAGTGATGATAGGTTCATTCGGTTTGTTTGTTTGACTAAAGTTTGCCAAAATGGTTGTCAGAACATAACGCAAAAATTACCAACGGATCCTCAAGAAAATTACAGAAGCTTTTATTACTGTCAAGAAGCATAAATGAACAGATTTTGATGCTGATATAAACGAAATCATGATTTCAAAACTATTTCTAGTTTTTCGTTAACGTATGTGCTCTCAGAACACTCTAGTTACTATTTGTTCAAGAACAGTGCAGAATTAATGTAAATGATAATTCGCTGCTGGCTCTCTCTTTGGTCGCAAACTGCGGCACCACAGAAGACACCCAGCAGAGTGACTCCACACACGTGGGGTGACGTGGACAACGTCACCTGGACTTCTTCCGAAGACTCTCAAGGTAACTCAA
>LQNS02278187.1:11807950-11836660 GCA_001587735.2 Parhyale hawaiensis
AGAGTGGCACTGGAAGTTGCAGGTTTTTGCAAAAGAATCTTCCGTCGATGGCACCATAGATCTTGACGATTCATGGTCTACTCCAGCCGTGTACTCCTCTGGAGCCAGTAGCCTATATCCGCAGCACGAACCAGTGCATGTGGGTTTCCCAGTAGGGCGTATGGTCATGTTGGCCTTACCTTTGCTCATTTAAGCCCTATATAGGATATGGACTGAAAAAGTTATATGTTGAAAATAACTTATTTAATAATACCGTAAAGCACAAAACTGCGCACACATTTGTTCGAACTTACCTAACTCGGTCGTGACTGAGTTCGACCGAATTACGCCTCTTCGGAATATTCCAGTCATTAAGTGAAAAATTGCCGAAAATGCTATAAGGATTTCGAGAAAATGGGAATTTAGATATTAATGTTGCAGAGCGTAAGTAACTGTTCTTAGAAATATGTACCGTCGGAAGAAATGCTGTGGCCATGTATAGTTGCATATACTATTAATGCCTGGTAATGGTAATATGAATGAATTAGGGTGAAAATATGATATCATGCATCAACAAATTGTAAAATGTTACTTCATGCTGTGATATGCAACGTAAGAGCTTCAATTCCCATTGGAATGATTCGTCTGTTTTAAAATGTGTCAAAATTTTAGATGCTTCAATTTTGGAGGGCTAATAAGAGTACAATAACGCTTTAATTATACAGACGGGAGTTACTACAGTAATCATATCAGCCCTCCAATTGATGAGGGTTGAAAATTCCATGTTACACAATGTGGCGCCTACTATTTGGTGTTTTACTTTAATTATTATTAAGTAAAGTAATGGGCAGTAGCCTCATCCCCTTTGTGACATACATTATACTTGCATATGCAAAGCCTGATCCTGTTGGTGGAGAACATTCCTTTATTCTTCGCCCTCGCACCCTGCAGCTCTTCGCCTTCTTTCTCTGCTCGCTGTTCCAACACACGGTTCTTGGTTTTATTTGAACTGCTTCGGCCGTTCCTTTTTGTTGCAGTTGCTTTTCATTGTGGACTATGGCGAACGCTAGAAGTTCAGTACGTTAGAAAAGGAACATAAGATCAATAATAAATTGAATAAACGAATATCACTCTTAAAGCGGTGAAAAGTTTCTAAAATTTTCATCATCTTTCAAACTATCCCGTGTCGCCTCTCATTTTTTGTCTTCCTCAGCTTACTTCGAAAAGAGAATTCATGCCTCGCGCAAGCTGCATCGGGAACGGGGAATTTTATAAACTTACAGAGGTACAGACACACTTACTCAACTGATGGATGCCGGCCTGAATTATAAATGACCAGTCCCCGAAGTAACACAGAGTGCCAATTTCTAAGAGGCAGCAGTCCACCTCGCCCAGCAACAGCCCTCACGTCTAATGAAGGAGTCGCGAAGCTAATGATAATGGCTTCATTCTTTATAGATGAGGATACCAGGAGAGGCATCAAAGTCTTGCTATAAGCCGCTTCTGGAAATGAAAAATCAATTGCACGACTTGTGTTCATCACAAGGTCGCGTACAGATGGCGTGCGTGCCACCCTTCGTCTGAATCATTGCAGGTAGATGTAAGATAAACGCTCTATGATATACTAATAGCTGCAGTAAGGGAGAAAGACACTTCAGGCCTGTTCACATGACGCATCGTCCTTCATTATGTCGAACTAATTCTATACTTAACTGTTTAAGGAAATAAACAATTTCATTGTTTCGATTTGGAAATAAGAGTCTCCAAACAATACAAAGCTGCTCGATGGATTTACTTGCGTTAAGGGTTAAGATACCTAACAAATATCCTGTAAACTGCAAGGTTTATGAAATGCACCTCCTTACACCACCAGCAGATTAGTATTCCATACCTCCCTAAGTATGAAAGATTCAAAGGATATAACGTACAACTGATGTCTAACCAGTTATGTATGGGGTAAGATATATAACATTGTCGTAAGCAATGATTTTGTTTAAGTTTCACATACTCTAAAACAGATGCTGCCGATACAATCAGCATGCATATCAAGTCACTGATCTCTGTACAAGATCACTTAAAGAGCTCATCCCTTTGCTCAAAAATTTTCAAACAATGCGAAAGGAAAACGCCCTCTAGTTGTCAAATGAATATTACTTTTTAATACTTTACTTGGCAATAACTACTATGAATATGCATTGCACTGAATATATTTGAAGTTACATTTTTTGGTCTCAGTCACGTAGGCAGCTGCCAGCTCTTGCGAAAAAAAAAATAGAATTAAAAAGTCGAAATTTGTACCGATGTACCCTATAAGTGGCTGCAGCAAAGGTCCCACGAACGAACAGCTCACGTATAGAGGTCTAATCAGCCACAAAAACGACAATAAAAGTCAGCACCTAGCATTCTATACATTGCAATTGATAGCCACAAACGTGAATTGCTGCAGAAGCCTTCTGGTATATTAGACGTAAGCGATTAGAAGAAGGTATGAAAAACTCTAATTTGAATGCAAGTCCCAAGAACCTGCTTCTGATTGCGGCCGACAAGAAGGGGGAAGTGGGGGGGGGGCGGTATGCGTACGACTTCGCAGTCTTCTGTTTTGTTGCACATCATTATGGCTTTTAAGTTTTACATTTCCAGCGCGCCGGTCATTTTCGTTTTGTTGCTGAAGCGCTGGTATAATTTGTCGGCATTTGGTACGGTTTCGTCTTCCTAGACCATTAGCTGCAATTTAAAACAGAAAGACACATTTATTGTGAGCCTAGATAAAGAAGTAACATTTTTATTCTCCTGTGCTGAANAGCGCTGGTATAATTTGTCGGCATTTGGTACGGTTTCGTCTTCCTAGACCATTAGCTGCAATTTAAAACAGAAAGACACATTTATTGTGAGCCTAGATAAAGAAGTAACATTTTTATTCTCCTGTGCTGAAATCACCGTCATAATTTTGTTGGTTGCGACTGTGTTGAAACCTCTCGCAGCATCACGATCTACTGCACGTGTGGTCTGCTAAATATAATCATTTTCTAAGACAAACGTCTCCCACTATCCACGATCAGAGCGGGAAGATCCTAAACCAAAAATTCCAGTGTAAATGCAAGGACATATTTTGGAAATTTATGAATTGGACCGTAAATTCAAAGACAAGCGAGGACCAAAAACGAGAGGTAATTGCAATGACAGTAAATCGTCATCTTATCGAACATTGCTAGAAGATTCTTAATCATCCTAAAATAGGGTAAAAGTCATTGTTACCTTGAAGCGTCTTTCGATGGTCATGGATTACATTATGGCGCCTTCGTGTGGCGGAAGTTCGAGTGCTGAGTTTGCATGCTGGAGTTCGAGTGTTCTCTTCACCGCCAGGCAGCTGAATTCATAGGGTAGCTGCTCGAACCGCAGCGTTAACTTTTCAGACCTTCGCACTCCAATACAAAGATAAAGGCCCCAATCAGAATTGGGGACTGTCAGGGGTTTGCAATTATCACATGAGCATTTCGTCTCTGACATTATAGCTCTAACGGTCTGAGATCGACTGCAGCCGCGCTCTTCTTTCGGGCCTAGAGGGCACCATTCTGCAGAACGAGCTGGCAAGCGACGATTTACGATTTAGGATGCGTTGCCAATCTAACTTTCTTTTGTCATATATGAAACACAGTGGAGTAGGCCTATGATATACTTACTTATTAATAATACAAAGACGATAACATTAATACATATGATAATGTAATAATAATAGTATGGTATGCACAGATGCTGTGGCAAATACTGTCAAAGAGCGCTTGGAAACTGGGAACAGGAGAATTGAACAACTGTCACAGCTTCAACACTGGAGTGGGTCCTCGGCGAGCACATCGTACCATCAGAAATTACAAGATATAATTTATAGGGATAATTTAGAATATCTTCTGAGTTTTAGTTTTATTGCCCTAGCTTTCGAACAGTTAAACACTGATCGTCGTCAGGGGAACGAAATTTCAAAACGCTAGAGCTATCTGCAGAGCAATAGTATCCTCTATAGCAATTGCTATAGTGGATACTATTTATAAACAGAAATTGCGCACTTGTTGCACCCAGCAACCCCTGGACTTTTCTAGACACGGAGCTCAATCGTCTACCCTTAGATTTAACTGAAATAAATACTAGGGATCAAGCCAGGACTGGAACCGAGGTTTTACAGTATCAGCGTGGTAAATTGGAGGTCCCCAGTTCAAGCCCTATTTTGATCCCTAGTATTTATTTCATTTAAATTCAAAGGTAGACAGAACAGCCTCCAGTCCAGGAGTCCAGGGCCCAGGAACCAGCGCTGGATAATAAATCGCAGCTACTCGCTGGCAATGGGTCTGCTGGTTCCTCTACGGCCAGCTATTTAATCTAATTTAGTATTCGATTCGATGAAACATTAAGTTAGAAGGATGAGTTAACTCTTTGGACAAATTAAAGGATTGTAGGAACAAACAATTGTGCTATGTCTCGGGTTACTTAGTTAGCAGGGCAGTCGGATGAGCTCTCCTCCATACAAATACGCTTCTAGCTTAAAAAATAACCTTGCAATAGCGCGATGGGCGGAGCAGGACTGCGAGTGTTTGCATAGCCTTCAGTTGTCTTTGCTTAAGGTGGTAGAGTATCGGCGGGGTAAATTATTGGTCCCCTGTTCAAGTCCTGGATTGAACCTTAGTATTTATCAAATAAATTTATGCTGCATGTTCGATGAGCACAGTATGACAGGTTTTGCACAGCGAGTGACTGTAAATAATGTCGTTATTCGCAATAAAGAATAGCCTGTAATATGCCATAGTACATAATTGAACCTAATGATGCTTTACACAAATATGGAAAATACTAAACGCAATCCAAAATGTGTTTCACGTTACAAATCGCAAACATCAGTAGCGTATAAACCTGTATTGGGACGTGGAATGAATACAGCAGCCATATTGTGAGCACCTATAGACATTAAACAATGCCCTTAGGTCCTATATGAAACTTAGAACATGAATATATCGACTGGTTAGAATCTCCATCGACAACTGATGGCCATGGCGAGGGTGCGTTGGACTTTGCACCTTGTTTATTTGTGCGAAACTTGTTTGGGAAGCCCACTCATATTGCTGGCAATTGTCTAGACCTTTTCATGACCGTTATCCCTGTATTGGTAACTGCAAACTGGCTGTACCCTATTGGCACTCGAGACCACTCACATCTTGTTTTGTCTCTGGAGCTAGACCAGGTTGTTCCTGTGGCTGACATTAAGTGGGTCGTGTTCGGTAAGATCAGAATTAATTGGAATGATAATGCTTAGGCGCTAAGGGAGTTTCCTAGGCGTCAGATCCTTAGCAGTTGTAATTCTGCTTCTGAATTTAACGACTTGACTCTGTCAGTTTTGGATAGGTTCGTCCCGAAAAGGACAATTCTTGGGATGTCTCGAGACAAACCGTGATTTGACAATCAGTGTCGGCTGCTTTTGACGCTAAACAAGCAGCTTTTCGGGCTTGGCGACGTTTTCATGACTGCACGCTATGGCAGACATGGGTAGAGCTTGGAACTTAAGCTAAATGTGTGTATCAGCGGGATCAAAGTCGCCAAGGACAGCATTCCATGGAGCCTCTGTTGGGCACTGACCATCCTCATCGTTTGTTGCTTGAGCTGCAGGGTTCAGTCTTCGGTGTTAAGCCCTCGTTACCTCATCTTGTTAGCCTTAGTGGACGTATCATTGTTGATGTTTTGGCTAAGGCGGAGCTTCTCTCGGTTCACTTCGATGGAAGCAGAGCAGAAATGCGTTTTTATTGCCTTATGGATGACGCCCGAGCCCCGTTTAACCTCTTTGGCATTCAGGTCTAGCGCTATCAGAGAACTTCTAGAGCACCTTGATCCATGTGGTGGTATATGCCCAGTCGGTATGTTACCTCTATTTTATAAGAAACTTGCTGAAGTTCTTGCAACTAAGCTTGGAGTAATCTGGGCGTACTGGGAACATGACGCCCATTTCTAAAGATCTAGCATAGCCTAATGTCGCCAATTACCAACCTTTTAAGCTAACGCCTATTTTGTCCATGGTGTTTGAGAAGCTGTTGACTTCTAAGTTGGATCGTTTTGTTGAAGTTGCTGGCTTGCCGGTCAGTTTGCGCACAGAACTGGTTTGAGTTGTTGGATGCATTGTTGTCTGTTTCACACCACCTAGTCAGCCCCAGGTCGTCATTCTGCGACGGGCCTTGCACAGCTGGACTTCGGTGCGGCGTTCGACAGGGTCAGCCATAGGAGTCAGCTGTACACACACATAGGGGGCTCGTTTGGTATGGATGGTAAGGTTCTGTCGGGCGTCCCTCAGGGTAGCGTACTTGGCCCGCTGCCGTTTGTTTTTTAAACTAGTAGAGAACACGATGATCAACTACGCTGACGATTTCACTTTGATAGCAGAAATGCCAGCCCCTCCCCCCTACATACGTAATATTGTTGCCCAGTCTCTAAATAGGGATTTGTCGCATATTAGTGCATGGTGTTTCGCCTGGACCATGAAGTTAAATGCCAATAAAACTGAAACTATAACTGTTCGTCAGTTTCAGGCACCTTTACCAGAACATCTACCTCTACTTTACTTCAGAAGTCTAGCTCTCTGGAGATTCTTTGAGTTGTCTTTGATGGGAAGCCTACATTCGAGGCGCAGATGAGCGTCTCGTACCACGGACTTCGAATAAGATAGAGCTTCTGCCAAGGCAAATTCTGTGTTTGGCGACAAAGACGTAGTCCGTAGATGCTTTTATGCTTTCTTGCCGCCGGTGTTGGAATGTTGCTCACCGGTCTAGACTTCGGCCGCTGACAGTGACTTGTGTCTGCTCAACCGACTTGTTCGCTCAGCCAGCAACTTATCTACTGAGAGTGATGTGGTGAATCTGTCCCATAGGCAAAAGATGGCAGGCCTTTGTATGTTTTATAAGGTATTCAATAATAAAAGACATTTTAGCACTCTCCTGTCCCTGTGCTCAGGCAGGGTCTTTTGCAGAAACATACGTACAGCGGCTTCTGTGCACTGCTTCACATTGGAGACTGTTAGATGCCAGAATGGTCAGTTCCGTCGGTGTATTTTATCCTAGTCGGTTTCGGTCTGGAATGAAATGCAAGGATCGGCTTTCGGCCGTGTTGCCCTGCAGGAGTTCAAATCAGCTGTTAATGGATTTCTCATAGAAATTCCTTCACAGCGCTTCGCGCTTCCCAGTGTTACATAATGCTTCATTTGATTTGCACTATGTACCTGTCCATGCCCTAGCGTGGAGTTTGATAATGATAATAATAATAAAGTGTTCAAGCTATAGAAACCACTGTAGTATACAACGTTCATCGCCAACAAAACTACGTACGCAAGAAGCAGTACTTTTTCAAGGAAATACTGGAAATTTTTACCCAGCTTTGGCTCTAAAAGGCTCAACTAAAATTTCGGGCTCCCTTATGTATAGCTATGTTCAAATTGTCGGTTATGAATGACTTTTATTTCAGAGTTGAAACCAACTATGCTCACCATGTCACTAAAAAAATCTAAAAAAAACATTGGGCCAGAGGGGCTGATTAGAGTCCACGCCTTTATTCTCAGAATAAACTGAGCCCTCAATTATTTCAAGCAACAAATTATCTACATACGCTTCACTATCCACCTTTCACCCAACCCCAAGAAAATACAATCCCATTAATTCCAGAGACATACTATCGATTCTATTTTGTCCTTGCACGGATCCGAAATTTTAAACGTTTTCTTCACGGTTCGTATAATTTCGGAGCCACTCTAAGTAGTCACAAGCTCAACTTAGGAACTGACAACTGACTTTCAGTTCACACTCCACCCCGTTGCACCATAAAACTCGCCAGCGTGAGTACTGTATCATGAACGTTGTGCGAGCTGAAAACCCACTCATAAGTTGAACATCCGATAGTATAGTGTCGCTCCGGCAATAATTTAATTAATGACTTACTGGCCAAATGTCCCCTCTTATATAAGTTGAGCATGCGATTATGTAGTGTAGCCCCGGCACAAGCCCCGCAAAGGTCTCGTGAACACAGAGTGAACTATTCCAGGTGTGGCCAGGTGGTATGCGGAGATCGGAAGAAGTTCCTGCCCAGGCTGTGACATGGGTGTGGTCGCATGACGGAGCACCGAGGCTCTCCCAACAGCCCTGATCAGTAATTCAGACTTGGGTAGTCCTAAACTTGAATGCCTACCACCCTGGCCTCG
The DNA here is from genome assembly GCA_001587735.2 of Parhyale hawaiensis. Taxonomy (NCBI): domain Eukaryota; kingdom Metazoa; phylum Arthropoda; class Malacostraca; order Amphipoda; family Hyalidae; genus Parhyale; species Parhyale hawaiensis. The sequence goes on from LQNS02278187.1 coordinate 11,816,148, forward strand.
CTGCTAACCAAAGGAAAAAATCCTGTAGTTGCTACCCCTGGAGGGCGAAAAGGAAACGTGCTGTCGAGTATCGCTTTCAGTTAGGAAGGAAATTATTCGGTCTCACTTTCACCGAGAGAGATGGTATAGCACAGCATTCGTACATAAATATGCTATAAAAGTAGTTCTACTGCAAAATATTTCGATACATATTTACTGATATATATGATGCGTATTTCTAATTAGGTACTTAGGATCGTTTCATCAAGGGAGAAAAGGTAGGCATGGGCCTACCTGAAAGAGACACCAGATAGGTAATAATATACTAGTAGTTACATTCTTCTTCTATGACTAACACAGCATGAATATAATTCGGCATCATGATTATGGTTTGTATGATATTAATACAGTAACCTGTTCTTATCCATTGTTTCATACACTAAAAAATGTTTCAATAATGCCTATGCTGAGTACTTCTCTCCCCACGTAATTTACATACCGAGTTTAAACGATAAATTGGGAGTGTGTTTAATTATATATAGATTTTTTTCAGGTGAAGTCTGTGACTCTTTCTATTTAAAATAAAAATTTAGCATTTTAAGTTGATGAATCAAGTTATTAACGTTTAGAATGGCCAAATGCAAGGAATTTAACTGCATGTAGAAATGTAATTGCCCCAATAATTATTTATACCTGCAGGTAACTGTGCAGCGGAGATTACTATGTTCTCGGGAAATGTAAGAAGCTTAAAAGCTGAAGGAGACAAATGAAAAACTCAAAGTCCAAGATGTGATTTAAAACGCACTCCTCGCTTTGTTGCCGGTTTGAAAAGGTCAATCAGGACATTGCATTTAAGTGTATGACGTCATGGGCAAAATACTATCAAGACCATATGTAAAGCTGAAGGAGCCGATTTGAAAGCAAAATCTTTGTCAGAAGGCGCTGACACATTCTAACAGCCTGTTCAAAATCCATTATGTAGGAAAGAGAGGAGCTTTTTGCTGCTTAACTGCCTACAGAACCGAAGAGATGTTCGTTTTTTCGTTGTCAAGAAAAAATTTGTTGTCGATGAGGTGGGTAACCGAAGAAACTCTAGAGTAATTACCTCGAATCCATCGAATCTATCTCGAATCCAACCAGCGTGGTAAAATTCTACAAATATATTTCTACGGTAAAATTTCTTCTCTTTAAATAACTTATTTTAAACTGTTACTAATTCTTTCACGATTCATAAACTAAGTCTTGAATTGAAGCAGTAAAAGTCACAGATCTCACATGGAAAACAAGGACAGGTATTAAAATTTACAACCAGTTCCAATTTATCTCTTATACCCCGGGACATATACATACATTGGCTGATTACCTAAGCAAAGAACGTTTTATTTTTCCGATAAAGAATTGCTCATAGATTTGGCTATGCACTGAGTTTAACTTCCAATAATATTAAAGGGAATTACGAACTCTAGATTAAGTTTAGATTGCAGCAAACTTGAGAGCTGATTAGTAACCCTTAAATGGCAAAATTAAAAATTCTTGAGATCATCCTTTTTTGCTTTGAAATCTTGGTGCCTCCGTGAATAATGTCTATATACAGCTATTCAACATATATTTATTTAATATAAAAAGTAGTTAAAGGTAGACTACACAAAAACTCTCTTAACACGTCTACTCAATTATTTAAGTTCACGACCGCCAAGTGTTTTTAAACGGTAGCCAATTCACTACTTAATTCACGTCCCAGCATGAAGCTGAAGCAGAAGAGAGATATCATGAAGTCGATCCATCATCCCTGTATGGAGAGGCAGCCCACCTATGTTAGACGCAGCGGGGCATATGATTTAGCAATTATCGGCTACCCTTCGGCAGAGATTTCACTTAAGTCAGCGCTTCAGCAACTACCCTGAGATGTGAATTGTTCACACGTGCAGTTGCGTCTAAATTGTATATAATTTGGTAGTTAACTCCTTGGAAAACCCTAACATTTGCAAGATTATACTATTTTTTTCTGTGAAGTATCTCAACAGACATTATAACGACCGTGATTATATTCAGCTTTTAACAGCAAATATGCTGATCAGCTCTAGATTTGAGTATAAGTACTTGAATTTTCCTCACTATAAGACTAAGGCTATGAGGAAAACAATTGAAGGCAAGTGCAATATAAGAAAAAGATATTGATTTTCTGTACATTGTTAAGAGTCGACTCTATGCATATAGCTATAGAAAATAAGGTCTCTTACTAAATTAGGATACGGTATTTTCCACAAAAGTAACTACTACAAGTTATTTCGCTGAATAGAATTTTAAAAAATACACTTATCTTATTTATATCAAAATATGCAGATGATTTTTTAAGTTAACAAATTAATGTTGTACAATCAAATCAAATTTGCAAATCTCATCAAACGCATCCTCAATCAATTAAGTCAGGATGTTGACCTCTTTACCTTGTCACATTTTCCTCTTCCAAAATGCATCGCACCAGTGAAAATTTTCTTAGTCTATAGAATCACATATTTTCTTGACAGTAATATCCATGAGGTTTGCAGATAATGTTCTTCGATTGGCAGATAGCGATCGAGAACGAGGATAAATCAGTTAGCAACATTCTTTCTTGATCTTTTATTGTTTTCAAATTTTATATTGGGGAGTTATGATGGGCTCCCCGATCCTATTAATGAATCCAACGAAAGTATCGTAATTTTTTCAATATATGCCAAATCGGTAGATAAGATTTTTCTCCTGTAACGTCCTACCGTCATGAAGTTGAAAGGAAATTTCAATTTGCCCTTATTGGTCGACTACAGTTAAGGGTCGATCTGCCATCCGTTTTATTGCCTCTATTAGCCATTGATACTAGAAACCTCACCATTAATATTAAGCGTAACGATGGCCAGTTAATGCACGAGACCTCGTAATGGGCTTGTAGCAGGATTAGTAGACATAAATAGAAGATAAGCTTGTAATGGAAATGCAGGTTACGCCTCCTTAATTGCACTCCTTCACACCGGGCAAGATATTGCTCTTAACATGACACTTGAGGACAGAAACTTGCGTAGTTGACAAGTTCGTGTCTGTAGCATATATATATATGCATATATACAGTAAATGAAAGCACATCTACAGTGACATTTGCTCCAAATAAATTACAATACAGTGATAGATATCATTGGAGTCGCAGGTTGACTGATGGAGCGATGATGCATTCCTCTAATGTAATTGTTGTTTGTAAACATTTGTTGCTCGATCTTAACTTTGTTTCATTAAGAAATGAAAAATATCTGAATATATCCAGTTCATTGCGCGTTAGGGTAGTTAAAAATACACTTGTATTCGTAAAAATGAAATTTTACGTAGAAATGAATACAAGTGTATTTTTAACTACCCTAACGCGCAATGAACTGGATAAATATCTGAATATTCATATTCCCAATCTCTGTTGGTTACAGAGCCCTTAAACCTTGTTCTTCTGTGTACATGTTTTTTACAGTTCGTTCTGTTATCTAGTCTTGTTTAGCTGCACTTGCTTCATTCAGTTCACTGTTTCCAGATTGCCTTTATGATGGGATACAATCTTGAAAAGTTATCATTTACTATTCCAAAAACCGTCCTCTCGTATTCCTTATTACAATTAAACAATTTGATAGCAGCAGCTGGCTTGTCGTTTGGTTTCATATTGCAATCTATAAGTTCTTAGTCATCTGCTCATATATATAATGCCATTTCTTACATTCGAATATTTAAACTAGGACTCAAATAATAATATATTAGAGTAGTTGCTCAGCTAATCCTACAAATATACAGCAGCAAGCGATAGCCAGGCTCAGTGAAAAGTATTTATTCTAGATAAATATTGCATCCTGTGTATTACGATTCCTCTTTATTAATATAGCTTCGCAACGGGCGATGCATCAATATCAAGGTAAAATAACAATATACTTATTATCATGATCATAGATCAATTTCGTAGCTATAGTAACAACGAGGGTAACCCTATACGTACAGCATTCCTGTATACTGAAGTTTTTCATTGTGAACTTCAAAATTTCTTGAAACAACACCTGCACATTTTTGTTAAATCAACAATATCAAAAAATAAAGCTTTCTTGCTCGTATTGCGGACCCAACCATTGCCCTAAAAGAATTTCTAGCTGCCCCAGCGCTTCTTTCCTGATTTTTAGCTCTGGGGTGCCATACAAAACTTCGATTAGGCTGGTACATAAATTTTGCAAATAATGCTTATTGTGCAAGAAAAATGCAAGGCATAATAGAGGCATGATTGCATGGCTGCATGTATCACTTTGCTAGTATGCATGCATGTATGGGTATTGCCCCGTCCATGTTAGGTTTATGCACATTTGCATAAGAAAATTATGCGTGCTGCACGGGAAAGGCTGCTTGGGGTGCTTTGGTTGTATACAGCGTCAGTTATAATTAACTTCGGAATACATTTAAGTAACGTTTACTTACGTTGCAGTAGTAAAAACGATGAGACTAGTCTGAACGGTGTTCGGTAAATTGCTCGAAATGAATTACTTGACATCAATTGCTCTGAATCACTTGAGTTAAATAATTAATTTAACTGAAGTGATTAAGAGCAGCTTCAAATCCATTGTCGAAAATGAATTGTTCGAAGATCAGCTTATTAAACGGCTAACTGGAGAGCTAATTACACAAGTATGGTAACTGAAACTCAGAGCAGAAATCGGCGGTGAACAGACAAGTGCAGTAAGTCCACAAAATCCATTGCTGTGAGGAAATAAAGGTGACATATGGCAGACAAGTGCGGTAATTCCATAGAAACCATTTCCCACTACGCGGGGGGGGGGGGGGGGGCTGAAAGTGAACCTAATGCACAGAAGTGAGGTAAGTCTACAGCAATTGTTGCTCGTGAATGAATAATGAACCGAGGAAACTTGAACTGGAAGTAAGGTCCTGGTTTGCTCAATAGCATTTATTACACAGAGACTTATATATATAGGGTTTGTCGATATAGTCCACATGTGCATCATATCTTTATTGACATAATTCAGATATTGGTTACAGCAAGTAATCCAGTTTCTTTGTATCGCTGATTACTCGTACCTGAAAAAAGATCATTCTTGAACATTTGTTTGCACTTTCTATGATAGGGTACATATGTGCTAGAGCGGTAGCTAGCAGGTACACAGCCCAACCCAAAATAATTAGGGCCGCCGAAGAACCCAAAAAAGTAGTAATTCAGATTCTCGCTGCACCGCGACTGCCCCCAAAAAAATTTCTGAGAGTGGTTCGACAGCGATCTAACTGTACCCACACTTACTACACTGTACGTATCCTGTCAGTATTAAATGCCTGCAGTAACCAATTTGTATGAATCAATAGTATTTGCGCACTGTTTTTGTGACTTGATGCAGAATTTGCTAGCACAGCAGATGCACAACTGGGAATGAAGAACCTTATTCTTCAGTGCAGCTGAATTTACATTCCAATTGTTGCACTTGTTAAGCGGAAGTTGTTGTTGTTGTATAACAACAGCAACTAGAAGCAAAGGATTAGCAAAGAATGGTATATTACCGGCATAGATCACAACAGTACTTGCCTCTTAGGTCCAAGTGGCCTCTGACGCTGGCGGCCAAAATGGGAAAAATGGGATTTTCTTAAGAGCTATTATGAACATGTCCAGACACGGTCATGTAGGTAAGCGCCCAAGTGCGTCCCCGCTGTATCCAAGATACCTTCTCCGAAAGAAAAATATTGTGTACCTTGAAATTTTTTCTTCAGTATTAGATAGGGGGAAAAGAATAGCTCTTGAGAAAATCCCATTTTTTCCGTTGCCGACTTTAGGCCGCCAGCGTCAGACCTAAGAGTCAAGCACTGTTGCGGTCTATGTTACCTGTGAAAACTGAGGAAACGCTATTGCAGGCATTAAATATTTTAGTGCATTATGCTTATAATAGTCTTAATTAATATTGCATACATCTTGACTTCTTCAATAAATAGTAAATGAAAAAAAAATTAAACTAAGACAAATCTCAAACACTAAATATAATGTCAACTAATCATGAAATAAAAGTTGACGTTTCGGGATTAATCTCCCATCATCAGATCAAAAATAAAAACTAAATGGATGTGAATATTCCTAAAGTATTAGTCTATTTCGAATTATAGAGGGGAGCCTAGGTGCTGTTGGGGGGGGGGAGTCTAAAACGGGAATGAACAATGCTACTTGGAGGGGCCGGATGTCAGTGCCTGTACAGTTTGCGGATGTGAGACTAATTGTGGATTGTATGAAGGGATACAACCGAGGTAATAATATTTAGGCTGGGTCTTGTTTTATGGATGTAAAGGGACCCTTTGTTGTGAGTTTATTTGGGTTAGAGATGCCTACGAAGGAGGAGTCGTTCTTACTGAAGGGGTTGTTGTTTTGCTCAGCAAGAACGACTGCCCCATCTTAGACTGCTCTAAGCCAATCGAACTCACAACATTAGAGTCCCTCTATATCCATAGAACAAGACCCAGAATCAATATTATGACCTCGGTTGTACCCTTTCACAAAATCCACAATTAGTCCCACATCCGCCGGCTGTACAGGCACTTACATGCTCCCCCTCCAAGTAGCTTTGTTCATTCTCGTTTTAGACTTCCCCCGATATCACCTCGGCTCCTCTCTATAATTCGAAATAAAATATTACTTTTAGACATTCCACGTCCATTTATTTTTCATTTTTGTTCTGATGATGGGAGATTAATCCTGAAATATCATATTTTATTTCAGGATTAGACGACATTATAGGTATTTAGTATTTCAAATAGTAAATGTATGTAACAGGTAAATGCACATAGTGAATCGATGCGTCGTGTTGATGCAGATAGTTTTAAAAATTAATATCGGTTGCCCTCCAAGAATGCTCACTTGCTTATTGCATGCTGCAGTGGCCAACGATGGCATACAGGAGACGGTAGCACAACCTTGAATTAGTGGATTAATACTAGCCCTACTCTCCTGGAACGTCACAAGTCATTTTCCAGTTCAAAACCAGATTACTATTATCCTTTGAACAAAATAAAATACAACGCCTTTACCGCAAAAGTTCCTCTCCACCTCTGCGCTTCAACCAGTTAAACGTGACCAGTCAAACGACCAAATGTGGTCATTTCTATAATGCTAGTCCTGCGAAACGAACTCAATAGGCCCTGTGAAAAGATAAAACTTGCAATATACGGTAACACTGAGATTGAATTACTGTATTGATGGTCATCAGGATTACTTTGAAGTACCACAGTAGTATCATAATTAGAGATCATAAATGTGATCATTCGCTTTAGATTCTAAACAATGAGGCCACAGAAATAATATACATATAACATAAAGTAGACTGCGGGTGTTTGATGAGTAGGTCTAAGATAAGGTAGGCAATAGTTACAAATTCATTATTTCCTTTGAATGAAAAACGGTACAATATGATTTCATAATAAAGCTGAACTGAAAATCATCTATTTATTGACACTCAATGATTCAGTGTCTACAGTAGATAAAGATTGCTAGTTAGTGCTGCATGTACTGCAGAATCAATTGAGCTATTCTATCTAATCTATATGTGCTATTTGTGGTTGTAAGAGTTATTAATTGACATCAAGTTTACCTTGAGTCTGATTAGCATAAATACACTTCACTGCATTACGTTAAAATCTAATGCAACACGAAAAAAGTCCACTGTAGTGTAAATATAGGTTGCCCCGTGAGGATCGTCTTCGAAGATTTGTAACTTGTAATACCTTCAGTTCTTTCTAATGTTGGTACCGGAACTAACTTGTGCACATCTGCATTATTGTTATCTTACTCTTATAATAATTACCGCATACATTTATCTGTCGCATCATTTGCAGCTGAGTCTGTACCACATGTATTAATACAGACTGAAAGCAACTTACATTTGTTGTCGCTGTTTTTTACGTTCAGGCGCCATAGTGATTCATTTATGCAAATTTCATACAACTCGTATAAACACCGAATCCCATTTGAACTGAATGTCTAGTCGGCAACAATTTTATACGCTGTGTTAAGAGTCTCGACACTTTTTGCAAAACTCTAACAAATTAAATCTGTCTAATTCGAGACTTCGGTCCTACAAGAGGACTCGCCCCAGCCCTCGGGCGATACCACCAACAGGCAAAGGACTATCAGGTTTCGCAGAACGTAGCAAGCGCGGAAAAAAACTCAAATTAGAAGCTGTATTAAGCCTATGCGTGCCACCGACCACCAAATAAACCATATACACAAAGATGGGCAGGAGCTACAGACACAATAAAGCGTCAATAAACCATGAAACAGGTTTCACTTAGACATCATACGGGCGCGTAAAGTCTACCTGAATTAATCGTTCCATAACGTGTATAAAAAGAGGTAGTTGTGAGAGCCCCTGCTGTAAATCTATGATAACCAGTCGTGTATAATTATAGATGTATCGGTCACCAACACGATCTATGGTAGACAGGACTGCCGCCTTATATGGGGAAGGGCAGACAGCGAGACTTGGGGAGGCTTGAGGAATCAGCTTATGCAGTGAGAGAAGTGTAGTTCCTAAACCAGCACGCCTTCGCGGACTCGGGCAGAAAATGCCTGCGTAAGCGTGCTCATGTAGCACGGAGCCTGCAGTGATTGCGCAGCATGAGTACGCCAAAGTTGGAATATTCCCTTAGTGCACACGAAGGCGTACTGATTTTCCGATAACGCTGTTGTCAATGAGCCAGAGAATACACACCAATTAATTACATCGTCGTACAAGGGTTAATACATAGCAGAAAATGAGGCAGTGTTTTCTAAAATATTATACGTAATATTTGGCTTCAGTTTTTAATGGCAAGACAAGGACGGTGATCACACAGGTTCTGCCCTTGTGACATAGACGACAACTAACACCTTTGACTAAGTATTTTTAAAATCAAGCAGCCTGTTACAATGTGTATCCTCAGTAGCGGCATTACGATCACAAACATGTGCACTGGGAAAAGTGCTAACCCGAAATCAGCACGCTTTCGCGTGCACTGATTGGAAATAACTGATATAACTTGTTCGTGCGGCGTTATAACTGCAGTTTTCGTATACTGAAGAACGCGCTATCATGCAGGTATTTCCCACTGTTGAACGGGAACGTGCTGGAATTGAAATAACCCTTTTCTCAGCGAGTAATGAAACCTTATGAATAGGCGTCAGTTCTTACTATGTATTCGCCGGTGTTTTAATGTTCGGGTCCACTATTTACTAATGAATCAATAATAATCATTCACAAACTTTGCCACCCCCTGCCACCTCCTGCCACCCTTGCCACTCCCTGCAAACCCGCATGCAGCAGTAATAAAATAATCATAATTAATGCGAGGCAACCAGCGTCAGTGCGTGGATAGCAATGATACCAAAGTGCGTATATTAAACATATGAAATTATTTAAAAGCATTGCCTTATATTATTGGTCCGAAATAAGTAATATTATATTCATCAAGTAATCATTCCTGGGATACATACTAATACTATATAGTGGGTCTTGCAGTATAACAACTTTTTACGGTACGTGTAGAGTGTCACTTAATTGCATCTCAATAGTGTCACCTATAATCATTATAATTTTTGAGCAGCTCGTCCCCTGTGTTAGCAGGGGCCCGTTGTATTTTATTTATTTATTTATTTATTTATTTATTTATTTATTTTCTTTTTAAGCCAGTAGGTGGAAAAGCGACTTTCTATGCCGGATTCAAGTCTTGAATGTGAGAAACTTGAATTCAGCATAGGAAATAGATTTTCCATCTATTGGTTTCCAAAAAAAAATATGACGAGCCCCACCAACACAAAGCAAGAGCCGTCGTGGTGCACTGATTATAAGTATTAACAATACATACATGTCTGTACTGTATGCACTGCATGATGTACATAAACAGTATATGCTACATACATAAGTATGACATTTTCTTCAATAACTCTGTTAAAACGCTGCAAAGATGCTACAATTAAGTCGCTTGTATTAAAATAAAATGCATTTTACTCATAAGCAAATCTCAACGTGTTTCATCTATATAAAACGTACTACACTCGTAAACGTTTGTGCTTAACAACTTCACCTAACCTGTCGAACATGAAGCCAAGGGCCAAAACAAGGCACAATTTTGCAAATAACAATAAGAAGTTAATAACACTTAATAACACTACTGTCCCGCTTAGTTTAGTATCCAAGTCTACCCGAATAAATTTTGCGATAATACTTTTATAGGAGGAGTTAGTTAACTCCCTCTGTACTGTAGGACATCACGTGGCCATCGATCAAATCCCATTGCAGATTTACAACTACCAGAGATGGAAACTACATTTTTTACTCCCTCACTATCGCATCTATGCCAGACTTGAATTGCCTTGTACTCGTTATCCTTTCCCCTATCAAAAATCAGGGCCGCCGCAGAAGGACAAACAGTAATTCAGTGGTCTGCGCGACCTCGCGGCTGCCGTTAACTTTTCAGCTGTAATGGCTGATGTACAATTCACCAAATGATTGCACAACCCTTTCATTTTCCCCATTCGTCCGTTCCACGAATAAGTTTGAGGCCAGTTTGATTGACCCACGTCGATAGAGAGAGTCTATACTGATTAGGTTTAACTTGTCCGAACGCCAATATCCCGAGCGCTCAATTGACCATTTTGAATCAAGTTTCATGACTTTTAAGCATACACCGATAATCCTTGTGAAGATCGAAAACACACGAATTCATTCAAAAATTCTTGGAGATAGTATACTTGCATTTCGGACACTGTCGTGGCGTACTTCACTCACTTTACTCGTGTAAAGTACGCTGTGTACATTGTCGAATTCCGCGGTATGAAAGCAGAAATTATTACTCAGGTTTGATTTTACAAAAAAAAATTGCTCATCTGAAACGCTCTCAGAGTTGCTTATTGTTATTTTTCAAATTAGCTGTGGAATATTAGCAATCTCCAAAGTCGCTGGTATAGGCCATCAATCAGAAGTGCGACGGCCACCAGTTTTTTGCCAGCTAAGATGTAGAATCAAACCCATTGTCGAAATGACTCAATTACAGAGCAAGTCATCAGTAGGCCATAAACCATTGATTTACTGACCCTAGCTAGATCTGGCAATGATTCTTAATGTGAACATCGAGCAGTGCTACATAAACTTGTCTGGAAGATTTACTGATTATACACAGCTCCAGAGATTGAACATCTTTAAGAAAATATATATATATATATATATATTCTTGCACTTAGGATCTTTGTGTAATTGTGCGTTTCTGTGTTTCTACATGTAAAGTGTCTACTTATTTGGAAATTATAAGGGAAGGGCATATACCATACTCAGCTTAGTTTCGTTGATCCGGTGAATCTGACCCATAGATGAAGGGTGGATTGTCCATGTTTATTTTATAAGGTGTATAACAACGAGAGGCGTTGCTTGTTTTTCTTCTTTCCCTGCACTCTAGGTCTTTGGGAGAAACACATGAGCCTCGGCTTATGCCCTCTCCTATGCATTCAGACTATTGAGTGGTGCTTTTACCAGTTTAGTCGGCGTTTATTTCGGTGGTTTGTTTTGACTTGAAATTCGTTAACAGGATTTGTATTCGGAAGCGTGAATCTACTGCTGTTTATGTAACCTGTTAATGAGTTTGCAGTGGATTTTCTTAACACAGTCTTGAGTTTCCTGGTGTAGCATACAGCTTCAGTTGGGTTTCACTGCTTCTCCATGGAGGTCTGGGCTTGTACTTTTAATAATAAAAAGATTAACTTTCATTTCTCTGCTGCACTGCAGAGTTCTAAGTAAATTAATTTCACTCTAAACTCAAGTATATTTCTGAGAGCTATGTAAAGATGGAGCAACAAACAGTAAAATCACAAAGATGTAAATAAGACAAAACGTGCAGATCGTAGAGCGGCTCTTGAAAATGTCTCTCGAGGCAAATCACATAAGAAAGAATAGAAGACTTCTAAGTAGAAGTAACACTTAATTCCTAGTAGATTTCATTACCTGCCCGTGGAGGCCTGGGCATGTAGTTTAACTTTAATAATAAAAATAATCAATTGCAATTGTTTCTTAATAAAATCATGTTACCAAAATCTCTGAGGGAAAAGCCTACCTACACCCTTGTGTTCCGAAAAATTAAACCTCATAACCGCCGAACCTCTCGGTCACCTGTAATGAACCTAAAATGTATAAAGAGCCGTTCGGATGGGCATAACTAATAGATATTCTGAGAGTAAATAGGAAATTCCTCAGTGACTTTATTAGTGAACATGTCCGATCTTAACATGTGGCAGCGCCTGTATTATACCCATTCTTTTGCACCTCATGTCCCTACTGCAGATACGTCCAAAGGAAATTGGGTCAACGTACCCGCTATAGATATACTGGCGACTTTGTGTAACAGATTAAAATTCGCACATGCATTTCAACTTGAGTCAGTAGTCGTGCGTCTTCTTCCACCACACCTCTGTACCTATCAATTTTGTAATATATATTTAATAATGTAACTTGTTCTACTGTGTTTAAAGTCAGTGGGTTATTACTGTCAGGCCGGCAACACTAAGTTAATTAAGTGGGAATACCGCGAACTCTTGACCAAAGTCACATTGAACTCCGTGGTATCGTAGGAATTATTGTACTTACAGTAATTGCCAAATGACATCAAGTCATATTAGTTCTTAAATGTGCAGACCCTAACGCTTTCTTTAACCCCAAGTTTATGGACCGGACCACATACTCACCACCTTAATAACTTATGAAAGTCCGGATCGTGAATTCCTCTGTCATTTTCATACAAAGTTGAATATCGTCCGACGAATTTTGCCTTAGTCCTCTCTGCTGCTTAAAACTTCGACAAACTGTGTCTGCGTACATCTGCCAGTGAAGTTAATGAGGTGGTCGTGCTTAAAAATACATGAGACTGGAACGCGTATGCAGAAATTTAAGCAACTACCAAAATCTTGCAGCTTAAACTGCTCGCAATACCACAGATGCATACTTCAGAACAATGATATAGTATGAGCTAACGCGTGTAATGGATAGCGCAGTGGTTGGAAACTACTTCACTGCAATTTGCACAAAACTGTTTATGTATTTCAGCTCGAGTTTAACGGAAGTAAAGAGCGAAGGGGGAAAAGAAGCAGTGGTGTTGGACGAGGGCTTACAGTGATTTGTACCAAACATTGTACTAGCCTCGCCAGGCGCGACAGATTAAAGAAAAACTTAGTTGAAATGCAACGTTTTGAACCAGTAAGTGTACTAACAGTTCAGTTTCATAAAGCTGCAATGTTTTCTATGTTATTTTTTTTTTTTGGGGGGGGGGAATTGAGCACCCCTGTAAGAGGAATATGAAATCTGAATAGACATTATCCATTCACTCATTGTGTGGATGTTGCCCATGAGGGCGACCTAACAATTCAATATTATGTTGTTGTAATACATTGTGCTCTTTTTACATATTGACCATCATTGGTTTGCAGAATTGTGAGGATTTAAATTTCGTTCTAAATTCAAAACAGCAGCTGTGACAGAAATAAGTTCTCACACAAATATTAGCAGGAACAAACGACAAGAGAATTTATTGACTGCGATGATCTTCAATTCCAGGCTGTCCTTAAATTCATTTTACAGGAGCCAATCTTTCACTACCAAGTGATCGTCTTCAAGTTTGCTTTATGTTTGTAATTTGCTATTTTTTGTAAGTTTTTCAGATATATATGACTTGCGTGTTTACATAAATACAGCAATCATACATACATGTGCTGATAACGACCTACGAAGTTAAAACGTTCACCTTCTATATTGTTTAAGCCTTTTTCAAGTTGTTTTGGTAAAAATATTCCTCGTATTTACATAAGTTAACAATCTGAACGCATAAATAACCTCTGCTGTAAATCAGACTTTATTTCTCTATTTTTAAGTGACTATCAACGATTTCAAGAGAATAGTGAAAGAGTAACAGAATAAAAAGGCTATACAAACTATTCGAAAAATAAATATGCATATATACTTGTGTGACTCCTGCTTCGGTATCTGGATTAGGCAAGCTAGGGACCGTAGTCCCTCTAATTTTTATATTGTATAGGTATATATATATATAATAACATAAATATATTTCTTCTATGAAAGCGATATTTAGCCTCTTGAGTAACGTACAGCTACGAAGAGCTGCAGAAGTTACCATAGGTGCTACATCCATACACCATTTACCATTAGCATGAATTTCCGTTCATTTGATGGAGACGCACTCGGTAATTATGCGTGGGTAATACAGAAAAAAAAATTTCATTAAAATTCGCACTAGAAAACGTGTAAGGGGTTTCGGTAAACTCAGGTAAACTTAGGTAAAACTATTTTTTAACTAAATCTACTAAAACAGCCGCCATTGTATTTTTTCTACTGAAAAAGTTCAATGAATACTCCCTTTTTAAAACTCCCCGTATATAGCCCTAGAAACTTTTTGTTGTAAATATTTTTTTTGTAGTAAATCCAATGAAGCTCTTCTCTCGGTGCGTTCTGTAACACGCAGGCAAAAAAACCTTTTCTGCTCGACAGTAGCCCTTGAGGCCTTAGCATGCCTATAAAATCATGTGAAATATGTGACATCTACGCGCACTGGCACCCAGTGCAGTAGCTCTACAGTAATTACTGCTTACTACATCCAAATGTGAGCCACGTAGCTTATACAACAATACCGTCGGAAATGTAGTGCCTATTAATGTTACGTAAGCTAAAATAAATGGCAGGTATCTCACATAAATACCAACAAAAAAAAACGCGAGCATATGAAACAGGCATCCAACTACAACTGTGTAGTTTACTTTATTCTTTTAAGAGATTGATTGATTTGAGCACACTGTAATTTCTATCACAAAAACATGTTCTGCGATACGTTTGAATAACCCGCGATAGCCAAGCAAGCTTATAATTCTGTATTTATCAGCCATCAATTCATCCAACTCAACAACTTATATTATTTTTAACAGGACTTGTTAATGCCTCATCGGGCTACTTCCATAATGTTATTCTTACAATAGTACTTTTTTGTCTCTCGCTGAGGAACTGGCCGCACAACGACTAATTAAAGCTTTGATGTCTGCTACGAACAGAATTGTGCGAAACGTCCTCAATCAAAAATGCTGCTCGTTAAAGGCTTTAGCATATTTCAGCAAGCATTCCATCGTGGTTATGTCACTGTAACACAAAGATATCACGTTACCTGTTCTCGGAGGGGTCTAAAATGTGCTTACTATCGCAGAAAATATTCATTAGCACGTAAATCCCGAGGATCAGGACCCTGCAATCACGCTTCATTCATTATCTCAAATTCTCAACATATCTGCTCCGGCTTAAGTGATAAATACGCAGCTGCATGGTAGACTCGAGGACTAATTTAGACCATGTTGTTCATTATTATATACCTGTTACGCGTGTCGTAGACCAAGATACTCCAGTGTTTAAGCTCATCGTTATAAAGTGGCTCTTGCACTGCGCCAGATTACCATCAGTTCTACGAACATTTTACTCATGTTACTGAAACACCGTTCTTGCCTGGGCAGTTTTTAATTTAGCTCAGAGAAAATCATTGGTACTCATCGTAACAAATAATTTACCTTTTATCTCCAAATAATGCACCGCGATCTATATAAAGCTTTGTTTTTTATTGCTATATTATTTAAATGTGAAGTTGGTATTCACAAAATTAGAAGCAGCACCCTACCTTTTCTACAATTATTAAAATTAGAGATAGGCATCAGGAAGTACCGTCAGTAGCGCAGCTACTAACGACTGTTGTCGGTAGGGAGTGCTAGAAGTTTTTAGCACAATAAACATAGCTGCGCGGCTGTTATCGTTAGCGTCTATTATTCAGAGGGTGTTTACACTACAAACTACGATTTTTATATGGCGTTATGAATATAAATATGCATATATATTCATCAAACTATATTATACGTATCGTATGTGCATCATATGTTGGGGTTTAGGACGTTTGAAGTATAATCTCTCTACGATGAAACTCGAATTTGAGGATACCTTAAATGGCTCAATAGAAGGATCACAACGTGCAGCAGTGAGCTAGTAAAACTCAATAAATTTGGGCTTTACTTGCATAAAATACCAGCGCCTACTGATGAGTGTCGGCCGATCTGTATAGGTGCAATTGAAAGATCTGTTTATTTTTAACTTCATATTCGCAATATGAGAAGGCTCGACATGAAAAAGATATACATATATAGAATATTAGTGAGAGTTTATAAAAATAAGTCATTAACGTTACCCAAGCCCTTGTAGAGGTGAAAGTAGAAAGCTATTGGCATAAACAAAGCGTAAGCGTATAGCTATATGCAAAGTTAGCCTTATAAAGACCAAATAAAATTTCGGTTTCCTGTAGGAAAAGCATTGCATAAAACTTCATTCGGAATGTACGCTGGTTTGTCCGTAAAGGTTAGCCCTCCATCCTTTACCGGACAAGTGACCACACGAATGGCCACTCCCATAATGCTATTCCTACGGGTGTATCTTCAGGAGTCCGATAAAGGGTATCGAAACTTTAGAGTAGGCCTATTCTTTTTTTATGATTCCTCAACAGCTCTAAAAAAGGAAATAATTTCGCACCTCGGACACCGTATTCCATCCTGGTAGTACATCCATCAGGGAATTGCATAATAAAGACACACTATATACTTCCGTGTTCTGCAAGAAATGTTAATTTTGAAAGGATTTCCTTAATTCCTGCATATCCACACTAAAAAAACGAGCTTTCCATTTGATTTTTAAGTACCTGAAAAATAGCAACTTCAGGTATCGTGAAGTTCTTAAATAAAATATTTTTGGTCAAGCAAATTTTAGCAATGTATCATTTAGCAGGACAGAAGACATGCTGAGTTCAAGTGTTACTTGATGATACATGAAGATGGAGTGCGTTTCTCAACCGCTGCGAAATTGTCTGTTTGTGTGATAGTTTTTGCTCCACGTACCTAAGATATTCAGATCAATAACTCGATATGCTGATTTTATCGCAGATAACTTCTAGAATTTGAAATGGAATAACTGCTGTTGCGGTTCCTACGCAGAAAATGTATACACTTTAATACTTCCAATTATATTTTGCATTTTCCAGGTAGTATTCAGAGAAGCAAGGCAGAGGGAGCCAGTAGGTATTGGTAGATACACATCAGTCGTAGCGAACTGTAGGTAGATGTCCACGATAAAGATATCCATCTCGCTGGTGTTTATGGCACGAAATGACAGGAGATGTTGAAGAAATTGCCGCATTGGGGTCCTCGTCAGGGCTTATTAGAGCGCCTCAGCAACAGAGTTATATACCAAGGCCGCTCCATAGCTGGTGTATGGTCGGTAGCTTCCTTAAACTATCGAACTGGGCCTCCAACTGAGTGATGGAACCATGGCAGAACCAGTCAGATGCAACATTGTTACTCCATGTAACATACACAAATTCTACAGCGAGTTAATAAAGATAACAAACGAAGCAGGTTAACCACGTTAGAGGACGAATAAATTTACCTAAGCCGAGTCAAGGATCAAATGTATAACGAAGAAATGTTATACTGTTAAATAAAAGGTTGATGACGCCTTGAAAACAATGAATTCGAGCCACATATTATCTGATAGTTATTTAGCTGCTTCCAGTCTTGACATAAAGTGGACAACAGAAAATGAATTGGCAACCAATTTTTTGTAGCACATACATATCTTATCTAACACCATGGCAGTGACAAACCTTGAGTGCCAATATGAACTACTACGACTTAGAAAAAGTTCATTTCCTTAGACATTTGAAGCCATTTTAGGGATTAAAAATGAAGCATATTCATCCAAACCTATAGCAAAGGAGTATTTTCTGATGAAGTGTGTATGAAGAGAACATAATGAAGACTAATTTGAAATAAACATCTACTGATTAAGGCCTGTCTGGGTCCCTAGTAATACAAGGCAGTAACTGCAGCTTCTAAATATTCATACGCAAATTTAATAGTGAAACAATTACACAGTCAATTGATACTGTTGACGGTATTGTCTCTCTTGCTGAGTACTGACATCAAAACTAAACCACTGGCATAATGAGATCAGCTCCAATGTCTTCGCTTCAGCCTAATACTAATTAGCGATCGCTACACAAGCTTGTTCACCTGCATGTTACTCAATTATCCTGCCGGGATAGAGCTGTAAATTGGCAAGATAAAACACTCCACGTGGCGTTGATGTATTAGTCAATCGAATAATGGACAGTACCTAGCATGGAAGTAATTTGCAGCAGCTTATAATTTACGGGTTGATTAGTAACGCTTGCTTTTATTGATATGCATTCTCAATATCACCCGTCGGATCCGACCAGGCGACCCTCAGAACGACTCTTGGCTGCTTTAGCGCGGATGCTCCATAGTTCCTTGTCGAGACTTGTGTAATTAATGCGTGAAATTGGTACAGTCGTACGCCTCAAAGTTAGACACGCATATTGTTTCAATTGCAGCAGGAGTCTTTGCTTGGAAACGCTTAAGCCTACAGCACGCATGTTTCCCTTGGTAAAACATTTTTTAGGCTAACACTATATGAACTTGTGACGTACAGTTTAATATCTGTAACTGCCAATTCAGGTTCACGATTCATTTACTGGTCATTCAGTATGGTGTTCACCAAGGCTACAATTCACTACAGATGGCACCGTATGGAGTCTCCTTTTCAGGTAGCAAGATGGGTTGCGTGCATAACGCTACCTGGACCTCGTCCGAAGTATCATCAAGGTAAGGTAGTTTCTCTGCTTAGGAAGTCTCTGTTCGAGAAGTTCCACTGCATCTGAGGGATCCCTGGTGGCTACCTTTCGGCATTGTGGTTCGAGTGAACAATCAAGAATTTGATGCCGGTTCATTTCTAGTTGGAATTTCAAAGCTTACTAAATTCGCAGAGACAGGAAGAGCAGAACAATGCCGTCGAGTTTTAAATTATTGAGGAATTTACTGAGTTTTGCTTATGCTTCAGAAATAAGATTGAATATATTATCAATATATCAGTTATCAATAAAAAACTAGCTTATAATTTTAAGAAAATCTATGATTTTAGAGTCGCAAATCAATTGTACAAACTATTCACAGATCAAACCCCATCTCACCACAAGGGCGTCCCCTCCCGTAGGAATGCTATAGGAGAAAGAACCCCCGCAGTGACGCTGTTAAGAAGGGACGCAAACAAGCTTTTAATAAAGGAATAAAGCCTCGTAATTATACAAAAGGTATCGTATACACAGCAGGGCCAACTTTAGGAATAAAGGCCCGGGACGTACATGCGACGGTCATACATTTCCAAAATTATCATTTCTTTGTCTTATTGTGTTTGAGAAATGCATGCCGCACTTACAGTATATTACTACGGATAAGATTAGATTAGCTAGATTGCTGGCAGTAGACGGACCAAGAGGCCCATTCCCAAAGAGCTGCCGGGGCTTACGCCCCGGCCCTCTATGAGCTATTGCCATTATGTCAGCATCATTTCGATGTACGAGAAAAAGTACAAACAGCTGAGCGCAAGAGACGCTCTTGCAGGCACGATTTATTGCTGCAGATGCGAGGAGCACGGAGACGATGAGTTGGCTGGAGCGGGACAAAAAGATTGTATGGGTTAAGGTGGCCTCCGAAGTTTGGCAGGTAAGAGTTTGTGACTCCTGGATAGGATGTTCGTAGCTGTGGAGTGTCTATAGTGTTATATAGAATACATCCTCTAATTGATGAAAGCATTACAAACACCCCGATACGAAGCTGTAGCACCACCCACACGTTACGAGCATATATAGGTATAGCTATGTGCTGCCACTAGTTGCTATCGAAAAAAAATAGAGAAGAAACTAAAACGCACGTTGCGCAATTGAGTGCACGCATATTATTCATACTTACGTGTTTTCATCATCCCACTTTTCATCCCACTGTTAAGACAGACAGTGATTTTAAAAGTTGTGTGGGTATCCCAAGATAAAACACAAGAGCAGTGTCGCATTTCTTTGAAATATTCAAAGTTAGAATTTTTTTCTATTTTCAGATTTATTTTTATGCTCATCTCAGTAATTAAGAACTAAGTCCTTATCAGCAAGAGCAGTAATTTCGTTGGTTCTCTATATGAGTTGCAATTAACAGTGTTGTTGTGAAATATTCCAAATCGTTCTAGATTTTTATCCACTGCTGAGACAAGAAAGGGCGTAACGCTATACAACCCATGCAAGCGTCCATGTATTTTTCTTTTTTCAATTATATAAGGCTTGGACTTTGCTTCATCCTTCAGTTTGTGAACCGATGCTCAAGATCTTATTTATTCGTCCACCCAATGAAAATATCAAAATTCGTAACTATAGCTGATCAACCATGCTCAGTAATGCACGTAGGGTTGGTGAACTCTTCCATCCCATTGAAAATGAATGGGACGGAATTGGCTACTGTCACCCAACAACGTGACTTAGGAATCACTATTACAAACAAACTACAACACGGTCAGCAAGTTGACAAGAGTGTGAAAATGGCAAGCAGAGTA
>LQNS02278187.1:11866913-11887161 GCA_001587735.2 Parhyale hawaiensis
GCTAGAGTGGCACTGGAAGTTGCAGGTTTTTGCAAAAGAATCTTCCGTCGATGGCACCATAGATCTTGACGATTCATGGTCTACTCCAGCCGTGTACTCCTCTGGAGCCAGTAGCCTATATCCACAGCACGAACCAGTGCCTGTGGGTTTCCCAGTAGGGCGTATGGTCATGTTGGCCTTACCTTTGCTCATTATTGCCCTATATAGGATATGGACTGAAAAAGTTATATGCTGTAAATAACTTATTTAATATTACCGTAAAGCACAAAACTGCGCACACATTCGTTCGAACTTACCTAAGTCGGTCGTGACTGAGTTCGACCGAATTACGCCTCTTCGGAATATTCCAGTCATTAAGTGAAAAATTGCCGAAAATGCTATTAGGATTTCGAGAAAATGGGAATTTCGATATTAATGCTGCAGAGCGTAAGTAACTGTTCTTAGAAATATGTACCGTCGGAAGAAATGCTGTGGCTATGTATAGTTGCATATACTATTAATGCCTGGTAAGGGTAATATGAATGAAATAGGGTGAAAATATGATTTCATGCATCAACAAATTGTAAAATGTTACTTCATGCTGTGATATGCAACGTAAGAGCTTCAATTCCCATTGGAATGATTCGTCTGTTTTAAAATATGTCAATTTTGGAGGGCTAATACGAGTACAATAACCCTTTAATTATACATACGGGAGTTACTACAGTAATCATATCAGCCCTCCAATTGATCAGGGTTGAAAATTCTATGTTACACAATGTGGCAGGTACACATTACACCAGCGGCGTGGATTTGAACGAAAATAATTTGAAAATTTTAACTTACGGATGATTTTCTCAGATGGATGAAGAAATAAACATTATTTACAAATCCACAGAAAGGCTGCAATAAGGCCAATTGAGCCAAGTCGCAAGTGCGATAAGTTTCCTTAGAATCGCAAATTTTACGCTTTCCCTTAGTTATTTCTTAGATTTGCTTAATGGCTTCAATTGCATTCACATGGCGTAATCATTGGCAGCTTTAAACGATCAGTACACAGAGCAATTCTATGGTCTGGGGTATTTTCTTTCTTTTTTTTCTCTTTGCTCGCCGGGCTGGTTGCGTGGGGGTTTATTAACTCTCGGAGTTTCTCCGTTCCCACGTCGCCAGTCTAG
The DNA here is from genome assembly GCA_001587735.2 of Parhyale hawaiensis. Classification (NCBI taxonomy): domain Eukaryota; kingdom Metazoa; phylum Arthropoda; class Malacostraca; order Amphipoda; family Hyalidae; genus Parhyale; species Parhyale hawaiensis. The sequence continues at coordinate 11,868,068 of LQNS02278187.1, forward strand.
TGTAATTTAATTATAATAATTTTCTAGGTACATTGTACTCGTAGTATATAAAATAATTATTTACACAGTGTCATTAATCATGAAACCGTTCAATAATGATTAAATACAAAAGTCTTCCATGTCAAACCGCAGTGAAAAATATTATCTTAGTTACCACCTGAAAAATTCTTCTTTTTGATTTGATTTGTAGTTAGAATTTTAGACTTTCTAGAAGACAGGCTAATACATATATCGAAAATCCGTCGCTCTTGGTGCGCGTTTCTTGGTCTTCACCATAACAAATTTTCTTGGCAAGATCTTGGCTTCACAGCTCTTGGCGCCTGCAATTTGGTGCTTTACTTTAATTGTTATTAAGTAAAGTAATGGGCAGTAGCCTCATCCCCTTTGTGACCTACATAATACTTGCATATGCAAAGCCTGATCCTGTTGGTGGAGAACATTCCTTTATTCTTCGCCCTCGCACCCTGCAGCTCTTCGCCTTCTTTCTCTGCTCGCTGTTCCAAAACTCGATTCTTGGTTTTATTTGAACTGCTACTGCCGTTCCTTTTGTTGCAGTTGCTTTTCATTGTGGACTATGGCGAACGCTTGAAGTTCAGTGCGTTAGAAAAGGAACATAAGAGCAATAATAAATTGAATAAACGAATATCACTCTTAAAGCGGTGAAAAGTTTCTAAAATTTTCATCATCTTTCAAACTATCCTGTGTCGCCTCTCATTTTTTGTCTTCCTCAGCTTACTTCGAAAAGAGAATTCAGGCCTCGCGCATGCTTCATCGGGAACGGGGAATTTTATAAACTTACAGAGGTACAGACACACTTACTCAACTGATGGATGCCGGCCTGAATTATAAATGACCAGTCCCCGAAGTAACACAGAGTACCAATTTCTAAGAGGCAGCAGTCCACCTCGCCCAGCAACAGCCCTCACGGGACTCCCTCCATCAACTGCTCGCTAATGAAGGAGTCGCGAAGCTAATGATAATGGCTTCATTCTTTATAGATGAGGATACCAGGAGAGGCATCAAAGTCCTGCTATAAGCCGCTTCTGGAAATGAAAAATCAATTGCACGACTTGTGTTCATCACAAGGTCGCGTATAGACTGCGTGCGTGCCACCCTTCGTCTGAATCATTGCAGGTAGATGTAAGATAAACGCTCTATGAAATACTATAGTAGCTGCAGTAAGGGAGAAAGACACTTCAGACCTCCCCACATGACGCATCGTCCTTCATTATGTCGAACTAATTCTATACTTAACTGTTTAAGGAAATAAACAATTTCATTGTTTCGATTTGGAAATAAGAGTCTCCAAACAATAGACGTCTGCTCGATAGATTTACTTGCGTTATAAGGGGTTAGATACCGAACAAATATCCTGTAAACTGCAAGGTTTATGAAATGCACTTCGTTACACTACCAGCATATTAGAATTCCATACCTTCCTAAGTATGACAGATTCAAAGAATATAACGTACAACTGATGTCTAACCAATTATGTATGGGGTACGATATATAGCATTGTCGTAAGCAATGGTTTTGTTTAAGTGTCACATACTATATAACAGATGCTGCCGATACAATCAGCATGCATATCAAGTCACTGATCTCTATACAAGATCACTTAAAGAGCTCATCCCTTTGCTCAAAAATTTCACACAGTGCTAAACAATGCGAAAGGAAAACGCCCTCTACTTGTCAAATGAATATTACTTTTTAATACTTTACTTGGCAATAACTACTATGAATATGCATTGCACTGAATATATTTGAAGTTGCATTTTTTGGTCTCAGTCACGTAGGCAGCTGCCAGCTCTTACGAAAAAAAAAAATTAAAAACTCAAAGTTTGTACCGATGTACCCTATAAGTGGCACCAAGCAAAGGTCCCACGAACGAACAGCTCACGTATAGAGGTTTAATCAGCCACAAAAACGACAATAAAAGTCAGCACCCAGCATTCTATACATTGCAATTGATAGCCACAAACGTGAATTGCTGCAGAAGCCTTCTGGTATATTAGACGTAAGCGATTAGAAGAAGGTATGAAAAACTCTAATTTGAATGCAAAGTCCCAAGAAACTGCTTCTGATTGCGGCCGACAAGAAGGGGGAGGTGGTGGGGGGGCGGGTATGCGAACGGCTTCGCAGTCTTCTGTTTTGTTGCACATCATTATGGCTTTTAAGTTTTACATTTCCACCGCGCCGGTCATTTTCGTTTTGTAGGACTTCGCGACCATATTAAACAGCCGTAAACCATGCCAAAGCAGAAGGATCTGGTAATCGACGTTAAATTTTGTCTTTCTGTGTAAATAACACTCGGATCTATTTCTTCATTGTAAAAAATTCTCCTGTGCTGAAATCGCCGTCATAATTTTGTTGGTTGCGACTGTGTTGAAACCTCTCGCAGCATCACGATCTACTGCACGTGTGGTCTGCTAAATATAATCATTTTCTAAGACAAACGTCTCTCACAATCCACGATCGGAGCGGGAAGATCCTAAACCAAAAATTCCCGTGTAAATGCAAGGATATATTTTGGAAATTTATAAATTGGACCGTAAATTCAAAGACAACCGAGGACCAAAAACGAGAGGGAATTTCATTGACAGTAAATCGTCATCTTATCGAACATTGCTAGAAGATTCTTAATCATCCTAAAATAGGGTAAAAGTCATTGTTACCTTGAAGCGTCTTTCGATAGTCATGGATTACATTACGGCGCATTCGTGAGGCGGAAGTTCGAGTATTGAGTTTGTATGCTGGAGTTCGAGTGTTCTCTTCACCGCCAGGCAGCTGAATTCATGGGGTAGCTGCTCAGATTGCAGCGTTAACCTATCAGACCTTCGCTCTCCAATGCAAGGATAGGGGCCCCAATCAGAATTGGGGACTGTCAGGGGTTTGCAATTATCACATGAGTATTTCGTCTCTGACGTCATAGCTTTAACGGTCCGAGATCGACTGCAGCCGCTCGCTTTTCTAGGGCCTAGAGAGCAACTTTCTGCAGAACGAGCTGGTAAATGTGGATTTACGATTTAGGATGCGTTGCCAATCTAACTTTCTTTTGTCATATATGAAACACAGTGGAGATAGGCCTATGATATATTAATAATACAAAGACGATAACATTTGATACATATGATAATATTATAATAATAGTATGGCATGCCACAGACGCTGTGGCAAATACTGTCAAAGAGCACTTGGAAACTGGGAGCTGGAGAATTTAACAACTGTCACAGCTTCAACACTGGAGTGGATCCTCAGCGAGCACATCGTACCATCAGAAATTAGAAGATGTATAAAGCAATTACTTTAGTGGATGCTATTGATATACAGAAATTACGCACTTGTTGCGCCCAACAACCCCTGGACTTATCTAGACGCGGAGCTCATTCGTCTACTCTTCGATTTAATTGAAATGAATTCTAGGAATCATGCCAGGACTGGAACCGAGGTATTACAGTATCAGCGTGGTAACCTGGAGGTCCATAGTTCAAGCCCTGGTTTGATCCCTAGTTTTTATTTCATTTAAATTCAAAGGTAGACGGATGAGCTTCCAGTCCAGGAGTCCCGGGCCCAGGGATCCAGCGCTGGATAGTACATCCCAGCTACTCACTGGGAATGGGGCTGTTGGTTCCTCTACTGTCAGCTATCTAATCTAATTTAGTATTTAATTCGATGAAACATAAGGTTAGGCGGCTGAGTTAACTCTTTAGACAAATTCAGGGATTGTAGGAACACACAATTGTGTGATTTCTCTGATTACTTAGTTAGCAGGGCAGTCGGATGAGCTCTCCTCCATACAAATACGCTTCTAGCGTAAAAAATAACCTTGCAATAGTGCGATGGGCGGAGCAGGCACTGCGAGTGTTTGCTTAGCCTTCAGGTGTCTTTGCTTAAGGTGGTAGAGTATTGACGTGGAAAAAATATTAGTCTCCTGTTCAAGTCCTGGATTGAACCGTAGTATTTATCAAATAAATATATGCTGCATGTTCGATGAGCACAGTATGACATGTTTTGCACAGCGAGTGACTGTAAACAATGTCATTATCCCCAATAAAGAATAGCCTGTAATATGCCGTAGTATATAATTGAACCTGATGATGCTTTACGCAAATACGGAAAATACTGAACGCAATCCGAAACTTGTTTTGCGTTGTAAGCCGCAAACATCAGTAGCGTAAAAAACTGTATGGGAATACAGCAGCCATATTGTGTGCACATATAGACATTGAACAATGCCCTTAGGTCATAAATGAAACTTAGAACATGAATATATAGACTGGTTAGAATCTCCATCGACAACTGATGGCCATGGCGAGGCTGCGTTGGACTTTGCACCTTGTTTGATTGTGCGCAACTTGTTTGGGGGTCCATTCATATTGCTGGCAATTGTCTAGACCTTTTCATGGCCATTATCCCTGAATTGGTAACTGTGTAAACTGGCTATACCCTATTGGCACTCGAGACCACTCACATCTTGTTTTGTCGCTGGAGCTAGACCAGAGTGTCATTGTGGCTGATATTAGGTGGGTGGTGTTCGCTAAAATCAGAATTAATTGGGATGATAATGCTGAGGCGCTAAGGGAGTATCCTAGGCGTCAGAGCCTTAGCAGTTGTAATTCTGTCTCTGAATTTAACGACTTGACTGTCAGTTTTGGATAAGTTCGTCCCGAAAAAGACAATTCTTGTGACGTCTCGAGACAAACCGTGATTTGACAATCAGTGTCGGCTGCTTTTGACGCTAAACAAGCAGCTTTTCGGGCTTGGCGACGTTTTCATGACTGCACGCTATGGCAGACATGGGTAGAGGGTAGAACTTAGGCTAAATGTGTGTATCAGCAGGACCAAAGTCGCCAAGGACAGCATTCCATGGAATCTCTGTTGAGCACTGACCATCCACATCGTTTGTTGCTTGAGCTGAAGGGTTCCGTCTTCGGTGCTAAGCCCTCGTTACCTCATTTTGTTAGCATTAGTGGAGGTATTATTGCTGATGTTTTGGCTAAGGCGGAGCTTCTCTCGGTTCACTTCGATGGAAACAGAGCAGAAATGCGTTGTTATTGCCTTATGGATGACGCCCGAGCCCCATTTAACCTCTTTGGCATTCAGGTCTAGCGCTATCAGAGAATTTCTAGAGCACCTTGATCCATGTGGTGGTGTTACCTCTATTTTATAAGAAACTTGCTGAAGTTCTTGCCCCTAAGCTTGGAGTAATCTGGGCGTACTAGGAATATGACGCCCATTTCTAAAGATCCAGCATAGTCTAATGTCGCCAATTACCAACTTTTTAAGCTAACGCCGATCTTGTCCAAGGTCTTTAAGAAGCTGTTGACTTCTAAGTTGGATCGTTTTGTTGAAATTGAAGGCCTGCCGGTCAGTTTGCGCACAGAGCTGGTTTGAGTTGTTGTTGTTGTTGTTGTTGTTGTTGTATGCATTTGTTGTCTGTTTCACACCACCTAGTCAGCCCCAGATCGTCATTGTGCGACGAGCCTTGCACAGCTGGACTTTGGTGCAGCGTTCGATAGAGTCAGCCATAGAAGTCTACTGTACACATAGGGGGTCGTTTGGTATGGATGGTAAGGTTCTGCCAGGCGTCCCTCAGGGTAGCGTACTTGGCCCGCTGCCGTTTGTTTTTTAAAGTAGTGGAGAACACGAGTATCAACTACGCTGACGATTCCACTTTGATAGCAGATACCAGCCCCTCCCCCTTGCGTACGTAATATTGTTGCCCAGTCTCTAAATAGAGATTTGTCGCATATTAGTGCATGGTGTTCCGCCTGGACCATGAAGTTAAATGCCAATAAAACTGAAACTATAACTATTCGTCAGTTTCAGGCACCTTTACCAGAACATCTACCTTTGAAGATAGATGACACTTTACTTCAGAAGTCTAGCTCTCTGGAGATTCTTTGAGTTGTCTTTGATGAGAAGCCTACATTCAAGGCTCAGATAAGCGTTTCGTACCACGGACTTCGAATAAGACTGAGCTTCTACCAAGCCAAATTCTGTGTTTGGCGACAAAGACGTAGTCCGTAGATGCTTTTATGCTTTCTTGCCGCCGGTGTTGGAATGCTGCTCACCGGTCTGGACTTCGGCCGCTAACAGTGACTTGTGTCTGCTCAACCGACTTGTTAGCTCTGCCAGCAAGTTGTGTAATTAGAGTGATGTGGTGAATGTGTCCCATAGGCAAAAGATGGCAAGCCTTTGTATGTTTTATAAGGTATTCAATAATAAAAGACATTTTAGCACTCTTCTGTCCCTGTGCTCAGGCCGGGTCTTTTGCAGAAACATACGTACTGCGGCTTCAGTGCACTGCTTCACTTTGGAGACTGTTAGATGCCAGAATGGTCAGTTCCGTCGGTGTATTTTACCCTAGTCGGTTTCGGTGTGGAATACAAAACCGGGATCGGCTTTCGGTCGAGCTGTCCTGCAAAAGTTCAAATCAGCTGTTAATGGATTTCTCATAGATTTTCTTTCACAGCGTTTCGCGCTTCCCAGTGTTACATGCCGCTTCATTTGATTTGCACTACTTGTCCATGCCCTAGCGAGGAGTTTGATGATGATAATAATAATAAAGTGTTCAAGCTGTATAAACCACTGTAGTACCGTCCATCGTCAACAAAACTACATACGCAAAAAGTAGTAACTTTTGAAGGAAATGTTAGTAATTTTTACCTATGGCTCTAAAAGGCTAAACTAAAATTTCATGCTCCGTTATGTATAGCTATGTTGAAATTGTCTGTTATGTATGTCTCTTTTATTTCAGAGTTTAAACCGACTACACTCACAATGTCACTAAAAAAATCTAAAAAGCATTGGGCCAGAAGGGCTCGTTAGAATCCACGCTTTTATTCTTAGAATAAATTGAGCGCTCAATTATTTCAAGCAACAAATGGTCTACGCTCCACTATCGACCTTTCACCCAACCCCAAAAAATACAATCCCATTAATTCCAGAGACACACTATCGATTCTATTTTGTCCTTGCACGGATCGGAAAATTTAAACGTTTTGTTCACTGTTCGCATAATTTCGGAGCCATTCTAAGTAGTCACAAGCTCAACTTAGGAACTAACTATCAGTTCACACTTCACCCTGTTGCACCGTAAAACTCGTCAGCATGAGTACTATATCATGAACGTTGTGCGAGCTCTAAGTCCACTCATAAGTTGAACATCCGAAAGTAGTGTCGCTCCAGCATTAGTTTAATTAATGACTTGCTGGCCAAAAGTCCCCTCTTATATAAGTTGAGCATGCGATTATGTAATGTAGCCTCGGCACAAGCCACGCAAAGGTCTCGTGAACAAAGAGCGGGGTGAACTATTCCAGGTGTGGCCAGGTGGTATGCGGTGATCGGAAGAAGTTCCTGACCAGGTTGTGACATGGGTGTGGTCCGATGACGGAGCACCGAGGCCCTCCCAACAGCTCTGATCAGTAATTCAGACTTGGGTAGTCCTAAACTTGAATGCCTATCACCCTGGCCTCGCAGCTAACCAAAGGAAAAAATCCCGTAGTAGCTACCCCTGGAGGGCGAAAAGGAAACGTGCTGTCCAGTATCGCTTTCAGAAGGAAGGAAACCATTCGGCCTCACTTTCACCGAGAGATGTGGTATAGCGCGGCATTCGTACATAAATGCATATTCTATAAAGATAATTCTGCTACTAAGTTTTTCGAGATATATTTACTAATATATAAATGGTGCGTATTTCTAATTATTTAGGAACGTAATGATGTATAATATCAATATACTAGTGGTTGCATTATTTTTCCTCCTCTTCTTCTATGACTAATACAGCACGAATGTAATTCAGCATCGTGATTATGGTTTGCATGATTTAAATACAGTAACCTCTTTCAATCCATTGATTCATACACAAACAAATGTTTCAATAATGCCTACACTGAGTATTTTTCTCTATTCTAAATTTACCGGGTTTAAACAAGAAATTGTGATTGTGTTTAATTTGTTTGCTTGTTTTTCAGGTGAAGTCTGTGACTTTTTCGATTTAAAATAAAAATCTAACTTTTCATATTTTTGAATCAAGTCATAAACCTTTAAAATGGCTAAAGACAAGGATTTTAATTATAGAAATGTAATTGCGAAATTATACTCGCTAGTAACTGTGCATCAGAAATTATTATGGTCTTAGGATAAGCAAGAAACGCCGTTTTTCGCATTGTCGCAAGCTTAAAGGCTGAAGGAGTCGAACGAAAAACTCAGAGTCCAATATATGGTTTAAAGAGTAATCCTCGGTTTCTGGCCGGTTTTAAAAGGTCAGTCAAGGCCAATCCATTCAAGTGTGTGACACATTGAGCAAATACCGTCATGTTTGCAAAATCACCATATCTAAGGCTGACAGAGTCGATTTCAAAACAAAATCTTATCTCAGAAGGCACTGACACATTGTAACAGCCCGTTCGAAATCCCTTACGTAGAAAAGAGAGGAGCCTTTCGTTGCTTAACTACCTGAAGTTTGTTCGTTGACGAGAAAAAATTTGCTATCGATGAGGTAGATAATCGACGAAACTCTAGAGTAATTAGCTCGAATCCATCTGAGGCTTCACCTATGATGCAAAGTAAAAATCCAGCTAGTTAAATTTCTTCTCTTTAACTAACTTATTTCAGACTGTTAATAACTCTTTCATGATTCATAAACTAAGTTTTGATTTTAAAAAGTAAAAGTCACAGATCTCACCTGGAAAAAAGGACAGTTATTAAAATTTACAACCAGTTCCAATTTATAGCTTACATCCGGGACATATACATTGGCTGATTACCTAAGCCAAGAACATTTTATTTTTCCGTTAAAGACTTACTCGTGGATTTGGCTATGCTCTGAGTTGAACTTCCAATAATATTAAAGGGAATTACGAACTCTAGATTAAGTTTAGACTGCAGCAAACTTGAGAACTAATTAGTAACCCTTAAGTGGCAAAATAAAAATTCTTGAGATCATCATTTTTTGCTTGAAATTTTGGTGCATCCGTGCAGTGCAGCTTATACACATTTAATATAAAAAGTAGTTGAAGGTGCGCAAAAACTATTTTAACACGTCTACTAAATTATTTAAGTTCACGAGCGCCAAGTGTTTTTAAACGGCAGCCAATTCACTACTTAATTCACGTCCCAGCATGAAGCTGAAGCAGAAGAGAGATATCATGATGTCGATCAATCATCCCTGTATGGAGAGGCAGCCCACCTATGTTAGACGCAGCGGGGCATATGATTTAGCAATTATCGGCAGCCCTTCGGCAAAGATTTCACTTAAAGTCAGCGCTTCAGCAACTAACCTGAGATGTGAATTGTTCACACGAGCAGTTGCGTCTAAATTGTATATGATTTGGTAGTTAACTCCAGGCAAAACCCTAACATTTGCAAGATTATACTCTTTTTTGTGAAATATTTCAACAGACATAATAGCGACCGTGATCATATTTAGCTTTTAACAGCAAATATGCTGATCAGCTCTAGATTTGTGTATAAGTACTTGAATGTTCCTCACTATAAGACTAAGGCTATGAGGAAAACAATTGAAGAAAAGTGCAATATAAAAAATATATTGACTTTTGGATCATGGTTAAGAGTCGACTCTATATGTACCTATAGCTATCGAAAATGAGGTCTCTTACTAAATTAGGACGTGGTCTTTTCCAGAAAAGAAGCTTGCGCAAGTTATTTCGCTGAATAGAATTTTTAAAAAATACACGGATCTTATGGATATCAAAATATTCAAATGACTTTTTAAGTTAACACATTAAAGTTGTACAATCAACAAATTTGCATATCTCATAAAACGCATCCTTATTCAATTAAGTCAGGATGCTGACCTCTTTAACTTGTCACATTTTCCTCTTCCAAAATGCATCGCACCAGTGAAAATTTTCTTAGTCTATAGAATCACATATTTTCTTGACAGTAATTTCCATGAGGTTTGCAGATAATGTTTTTCGATTGGCAGATAGCGATCGAGAGCGAGGATAAGTCAATTCTTAACATTCTCTCATGAGCTTTCCATGTTTTCAAAGTTTATATTGTTATATTGGACAGTTATGATCGGCTCCCCGATCCTATTAATGAATCCAACGAAAGTATCGTAATTTTTTTAAATATATGCCAAATAGGTAGACAAGATCTTTCTCCTGTATCATTCTACCGTCATGAAGTCGAAAGGAAATTTCAATTTGCCCTCATTGGTGGACTACAGTTAAGGATCGATCTGCAATCCGTTTTACTGCCTCTATTAGCCACTGATGATAGAAACCTCACCATTAATATTAAGCGTAACGATGGGGAGTTAATGCAGGAGACCTCGTAATGGGCTTGCAGCAGGATTAGTAGACATAAATTGAAGATAAGCTTGTGATGGAAATGCAGGTTACGCCTCCTTAACTGCACCCATAAACACCTGGCAGGATATTGCTTTTAACATGATACTTGAGGACAGAAACTTGCGTATTTGACAAGTTCGTGTCTGTGACATACATCTATATATATATAGTAAATGAAAGCACATCTACAGTGACATTTACCCCTAATAAATTACAATATAGTGATAGATATCATTGGAATCTCAGTTTGACTAATGGAGTGATAATGCGTACCTCTAATGTAATTAATTGTTGTTTGTAAACATTTGCCTTGGGGCCCTAACTTTGTTCCACTATGAAATGAAAAATATCTGAATATTCATATCCCCTATCTCTATGTATTGGTTACAATGCCCTAAAATCGTTGTTCATTTGTTGTACATCTTTTTTATAGTTCGTTCTGTTATCTATTCTTGTTTAACTGCACTTGCTTCATTCAGTTCACTGTTTCCAGATTGCCTCTATATGATGGGATACAATCTTGAAAAGTTATGATTTACTATTCCATAAACCGCCCTCTCGTTTTCCTTGTTACAATTTAACAATTTGATAGCAGCATCTGGCTTGTCATTTCGTTTCATATTGAAATCTATAAATTCTGAGTCACCCGCTCATATACATAATGCCATAATGCCATTCGAATATTTAAACTAGGACTCATATAATAATATATTAAAGTGTTGCTCAGCTAATCCTACAAATATACAGCATTAAACCATAGCCTGGCTAAATGAAAAGCATTTATTCTAAATAAATATTACAGCTAGCTCTGTATTACGATTCCTCTTTATTAATATAGCTTTGCAACGGCCGATGAATAAATATCTAGGTAAATTAACAATATACTTAGTATTATGATCATACGTCAAGTTCGCAGCTATAGTAACAACGAGGATAAACCTATACGCACGGCATTCCTATAAACTGAAGTTTTTCATTATGAACTCTAAAATTTCTTAACACAACACCTGCACATTTTTTATTTAATTAACAAGCTCAAAAAATCTTTCTTACTCATATTGCGGGCCCAACCACTGCCCTAAAAGAATTTCTACCTGCCCCAGCGTTTGTTTACTGATTTTTAGGTTTTGGGCGCCATGCAAAACTTCAATTAGGCTGCTGCATAAATTCTGCAAATAATGATTATTGTCCAAGAAAAATGCAAGGTATAATAGAGGCATGATGGCACGGCTGCTTGTATCACCTTGCTCGTATGCATGCATGTATGGGTATTGCACCTTCCATGTTAGGATTATGCACATTTGCAGTAGAAAATTATGCGTGCTGCACTGGAAAGGCTGTTTGGAGTTCTTTGGTTGCATACAAATTCAGATATAATGAACTTCGGAATACATTTAAGTAACGTTTACCTACGTTGCAGTAGTAACATGTATGAGACTAGTCCGAACGGTGATTGGTAAATTGCTCGAAATTAATTGCTTGGAATCGATTGCTCTGAATCACTTGCGTTAAATTAATTGCTGCAAATCCAGTGTCGAAAATGAATTGCTCAAAGATCAACTTATTAAACGACTAACTGGAGAGCTAATTACACAAGTATGGTAACAAACTCAGAGCAGAAATCGACGGTGAACACAGACAAGTGCAGTAAGTCCACAAAAACCACTACCTACTACGTGTGTGGGGGGGGCTGAAAGTGGACCTAACGCACAGAAGTGCGGTAAGTCTACAGCAAGTCATGCTCGTGAAAGAATAATGAACCGAGGAAGCTTGAACTTGCAGTAAAGTCCTGGTTTGCTCTATAGCATTTATTACACCGAGATATATATAGGGTTGGTCGATATAGTCCACATGTGCATCGTATCTTTCTTGACATAATACATATATTCAGATATCGGTTACAGCAAGTAATCCATTTTCTTTGTATCGCTGATTACTCGTATCTAAAAAATGTAGCCAATTCTTGAACATTTGTCTGCACTTTCAATAATAGGGTACATATGTACTAGAGAGGTAGTTAGCAGGTACACAGCCCAACCAGCAATAATTAGGGCCGCCGAAGAACCCAAAAAAGTAATTCAGATTTTCGCTCACCGCGACTGCCCCCCTCCCCAAAAAAAATTATGTCGGAGGGGTTCGACAGCGATCTAACTGTACCCACACTTACTACTCTGTATCCTGTCAGTATTAAACGCCTGCAGTAACCAATTTGTATAAAACAATAATATTTGCGCAATGTTATTGTGACTTGATGCAGAATTTGCTAGTACAGCATATGCGCAACTGGAACTTTATTCTTCAGTGCAGCTGCATTTACACTCTAATTGTTGCACTTGTAAGCAGTTAAGCGAAGGTTGGGTTGTTATTGTTGTTGTTGTTGTATAACAACAGCAACTAGAAGCGGTGGTTTAGTAGAGAATGGTATATTACCGCCATAGACCGCAACAGTACTTGACTCTTAGGTCCAAGTGGCCTCTGACGCTGGCGGCCAAAAAGGGATAAATGGGATTTTCTCAAGAGCTATTATGAACATATCCAGACACGGTCATGCAGGCAAGCGCCCAAGTGCGTTCCCTCTGCATCTAGTACTAGATAGGGGGAAAAGAATAGCTCTTGAGAAAATCCCATTTTTCCGTTGCCGACTTTTGGCCGCCAGCGTCAGACCTAAGAGTCAAGCACTGTTGGGGTCTATGTTACCGGCGAAACCTGAGGAAATGCTATTGCAGGCATTAAATATTTTCAGTACATTATGCTCATAATAGTCTTAATTAATATTGCATACATCTTGACTTCTTCAATAAATAGTAAGGGAAAAAATTAAACTAAAACAAATCTCAAACACTAAATACAATGTCGACTAACCATGAAATAAAGGATGACGTTTCGGGATTAATCTCCCATCATCAGAACAAAAATGAAAAATAAATGGATGTGAAATTCTTAAAGTATTAATCTATTTCGAATTATAGAGGGCAGCCTAGGTGCTGTCGGGGGGGGAAGTCTAAAACGCAAATAAACAAAGCTACTTGGAGGGGCCGGATGTCAGTGCCTGTATAGTTCGCGGATGTGGGATTAATTGTGGATTATGTGAAAGGATACAACCGAGGTTATAATATTAAGGCTGGGTCTTGTTTTATTCATGTAGAGGGACCCTAATTTTGTGAGTTTATTTGGGTTAGAGCAGCCTATGTTGGAGGAATCGTTCTTGCTGAAGTGATTATTGTTTAGCTCAACAAGAGCGACTTCTTCATCATAGACTGTTCTAACCCAATCAAATTCACAACATTAATTAGAGTCCCTCTACAGCCATAGAACAAGACCCAGCCTCAACATTATGACCTCGGTTGTACCCCTTCACAAAATCCACAATCAGTCCCACATCCGCGGACTGTACAGGCACTGACATGCGGCCCCTCCAAGTTGCTTTGTTCATTCTCGTTTTAGAGTTCCCCCGACATCACCTAGGCTCCCCTCTATAATTCGAAATAAAATATTACTTTTAGACTTTCCACATCCATTTATTTTTCATTTTTGTTGTGATGATGGGAGATTAATCCCGAAACGTCAAATTTTATTTCAGGATTAGACGACGTTATAGGTACAGTATTTAGTATTTGAAATAGTAAATGTATGTAAATAGGTAAGTGCATATTGTGAATGGATGCGTAGTGTTGATGCAGATATTTATAAAAATTAATATCAGTTGCCCTCCAAGCATGCTCACTTGCTCATTGTATGTTGCATTGGCCAAGGATGGTATACAGAAGACGGTAGCACAACCTTATGTTTTCGTCGTGTTTGTCTGTCTGTTTGTCTGTTTGTCTGTCTATCTGTCTGTCTATCTGTCTGTCTGTCTGTCTGTCTATCTGTCTGTCTGTCTGTCTGTCTGTCTGTCTGTCTGTCTTTCTATCTGTCTGTCTGTCTGTCTGTCTGTCTGTCACTAAGATAACTCAAAAGTTATGAACCGATTTGGATGAAATTTACAGGGATTGTTGTGTATGTTAGGAGAAACAGATGATTAACTTTTGGTGAAGATATGCCCATCCGTTTCTTTGTTTGTTTGTCTGCGTCATTTTTCTCGATGCTATAACTCAAAAAATAATGAATGGATCTTTATGAAATTTATAGGAATTGTTAGTAATGGTAAAAGACATAAATGATCAAATTTTGGTGCAGATTGGTTAGTTCGTTTGTATACTTGACTCATATTTGTCGTAACGTTTGTTAACAGTATAACTCAAAAAGTTATGAACGGATCTTCAAAAAAAATTGAACAAGCTGTTTTTAATATAAAAAGGCACAAATGATTAGATTTTGGAGTATATGTAAAGAAAATTATGGTTTCAGAGCCAATTTGAATTTTTGCTACCGTTGTCTCACTTGGCGGAGGTATGCGCTCTCAGAATGCTCTAGTTTCATAATGAAGCTGAACTGAAAATCATCAATTTATTGGCACTAAATGATTCAGTGTCTACAGTAGATAAAGATTGCTAGTTAGTGCAGCATGTACTGTAGAATCAATTAAGCTATTCAATCTAATCTATGTACATGTGCTATTTATGGTTGTAAGAGTTATTCATTGACATCAAGTTTACCTTGAGTCTGATTAGCATAAATACACTTCACTCCATTTACGTTAAAATCTAATGCAACACGAAAAAAGTCCACTATAGTGTAAATACAGGTTGCCCCGTGAGGATCGTCTTCGAAGATTTGTAACTTGTATTACCTTCAGTTCTTTCTAATGTTGGTACCGTAACTAACTTGTGCACATTTGCATTATTGTTATCTTACTCTTATAATAACGCATACATATATCTGTCTCATCATTTGCAGCTGAGTCTGTGCCACATGTATTAATACAGAATGAAATCAACCTACATTTGTCGTTGCTGTTTTTACGCTCAGGCGCCATAGTGATTCATTTATGCAAATCTCATACGACTCGTATAAACACTGAATCCCATTTTAACTGAATGTCTAGTCGGCAACAATTTTATACGCTGTGTTAAGAGTCTCGGCTCTTTTTGCAAAACTCTAACAAATTAAATCTGTCTAATTCGAGATTTCGGTCCTACAAGAGGACTCGCCCCAGCCCTCGGGTGATACCACCAACAGGCAAAGGACTATCAGGTTTCGCAGAACGCAGCAAGCGCGGAAAAAAACTCAAATTAGAAGCTGTATTAAGCCTATGCGTGCCACTGACCATCAAATAAACCATATACACAAGGATGGGCAGGAGTTACAGGCACAATAAAGCGTCAATAAACCATGAAACAGGTTTCACTTAGACATGATACGCCGCGCATTTCAGATGGACTTAATTAGCAAGGTATTGCACATATTTTTCTCCATCAACACTCTCGGGGACGACATTTAGATACTATTGGTCAGCACATATTAATATCTACATAGCCAGTGGTTGACGATCTACGTCAGACAGGACTGCCGCCTTATATGGGGAAGGGCAGACAACGAGACTTGGGGAGGTTAGAGGAATCAGCTTGTGCAGTGAGAGAAGTGTACGTAGTTCGGGCAGAAAATGCCTGCCTAAGCGTGCTCATGTAGCACGGAGCCTGCAGTGTTTGCGCAGCATGAGTACGCCAAAACTGGAATATTCCCTTAGTGCGCACGAAGGCGTGCTGATTTTCCAATAACGCTTTTGTCAATGAGCCAGAGAATACACACCAGTTAATTACATCGTCGTACAAGGGTTAATACATAGCAGAAAATGAGGCGTGTTTTCTAAAATATTATACTTAATATTTGGCTTCAGTTTTTAATCGCAAGACAAGGAAGGTGATCACTCGCGTTCAGCCCTCCTCACATTGACGACAACCAACACCTTTGGCAATGTATTTTTAAAATCAAGCAGGCTGTTGCAATGTGTATCTTCAGTAGCAGAATTGCAATCACAAACATGTACACTGGGAAAAGTACTAACCCGAAATCAGCACGCTTTCGCGTGCACTGATAGGAAATAACTGCTATAACTTGCTCGTGCAGCATTATAACTGCAGTTCTCGTATACTGAAGAACGTGCTATAATGCAGGTATTTCCCACTGTTGAACGGAAAAGTGCTGGAATTGAAGTATCGCTTTTCTCAGCGAGTAATAAAAATTTATGAACAGGTCTCGGTTCTTATACTATATATTCGTCGGTGTTCTAATGTTCAGGTCCACTATTTACTAATTAATTAATCATTCAATAATCAATTAATCAATAATAATCATTCTTAATCTTTGCCACCCCCTGCCCCATCCTCTTGGTTGCAAACCCGCATGCAGCAGTAATAAAACTAGAGCACTCTGAGAGCGCGTATACCTCCGGCTAAGTGAGGCAACGGTAGAAAAAAATTCAAATTGGCCCTGAAACCTTAATTTTCTCTGTATAAACTCCAAAATCTAATCATTTGTGCCGTTTGATAGTAATAACCGTTTGTGCAATTTTCTTGAAGATCCGTTCATAACTTTTTGAGTTATACTGCTAACAAACGTTATGACAAACATGAGTTAAACATACAAACGAACAAGCCGATCTGCACCAAAATTTGATTATTTATGTCTTTTAACATTACTAACAACCCCTATAGATTGCATAAATATCCCTTCATTATTTTTTTAATTATTGTGCTAACAAGCATAAAATTAAAAACTGTGACAAACGAACAAACAAACGGATCATTACCAAAATTTGGTCATTTACTCTTTGTCATATACCTAACAACTCATGTTAATTTCATCAAAATCCATCTATAACTTTTTGAGTTACAGCACTGAAAAAAATGAGGCAGACAAACAAACAAACGGATGCACATATCTTCACCAAAAGTTAATCATCTGTTCCTCCTGACATACCTAACAATCCCTGTAACTTTCATCCAAATCGGTTCATAACTTTTTAAGTCATCTTGGTGACAGACGGACAGACAGACAGACGAACAGAGAGACAGACGGACAGACAAACACGATGATTATTATTATCATAGTGGGCTGGATTACTAGCGCCGCAGCCATCACGCCCGCCTCGCGCCGAAACAAACACGACGAAAACGTAACCTCCTTGGCGGAGGTATTAATCAATTTTCTGCACAATGCTAGGCAACGAGCGTCAGTGTACGGATAGCAATGATACCAAAGTATGTATATTAAGCAGATGAAATTATTTAGAAGTGTTGCCTTATATTATTGGTCCGAAATCAGTAATTTATAATGACCAAGTAATTATTCCTGGGATACACACTAATACTATAGTGGGTCTTGCAGTATAACAACTTTTTACGGTACGTGTAGAGTGTCAGTTAATTGCATCTCAATAGTGTCACCTATAATCATTAGAAGCAGTAGCGGCTTGTCCCCTGTGTTGGGTTATTTTTCTTTTTAAGTCATTAGGTGGAAAAGCGATTTGCTAAGCCGGATTCAAGTCTTGAAAGTGAGAAATTTGAATTCAGCATAGAAAATAGATTTTCCACCTATCGGCTTCCAAAAAAAAATACGACGAGCCCCACCAACACAAAGCACGAGCAGTCGTGGTGCACTGATTATAAGTATTAGAAGTATGTGTATGTATGTACTATACTGTATGTACTGCATGATGTACATATACAGTATATACTACATACATAAGTATTACATTTTCTTCAATATCGCTGTTAAAACGCTGCAAGGATGCTACCAGTAAGTGTTTGTATTAAAATAAACTGCATTTTACTCATAAGCAAATCTCAAAGTGTTTTATCTATATATAAAGTACTATACTTGTAAACGTTTGTTCTTAACAACTGCACCTAACCTGTCGAACACGAAGCCAAGAGCCGAAACAAAGCATCATTTTGCTAATAATAATAACACTTAATAACACTACTCTCCTGCTTAGTTTAGTATCCAAGTCTACCTGAATAAATTTTTCGATAATACTTTTAAGAGCAGCTACTTAACTCCCTCTGTACTATAGGACATCACGTGACCATCGGTCAAATCCCATCGCAGATGTACAACTACCAGAGATGGAAACTACATTTTCTACTCCCTCACTATCGCATCTATGCCAAACTTGAATTGCCTTGTACTCGTTATCGTTCCCCCTATCAAATATCAGGGCCGCCGCTAAAGGAAAAACAGTAGTAATTCAGTTTCTGCACGACCTCGCGGCTGCCGTTAACTTTTCTGCAGTAATGGCTGATGTACAATTCACCAAATGACTGCACAACCCCTTCATTTTCCCCATTCATCTGTTCCACGAGTAAGTTTGAGGTCAGTGTGATAGACCCACGTCGATAGAGAGTCTATACTGATTAGGATTAACTTGTCCAATATCCCGAGCGCTCAATTCGCCATTTTGAATCAAGTTTCATGACTTTTAAGCATACACCGATAAACCTTGTGAAGGTCGAAAACACACGAATTCATACAAAAACTCTTGGAGCTAGTATAGTTGCACTTCGGACATTGTCGTGGCCTACTCCACTCACTTTACTCGTGTAAAGTTCGCTGTGGACATTGTCGAATTCTGCGGAATGGAAACAGAAATTATTACTGAGGTTTGTTTTAAAAAGAAATTGTTAATCTGAAACGCTGTCAGAGTCGTTAGTTGCTTTTTTTTAAATTAGCTGTGGAATATTAACATCTCCAACGCCGCTGGAATAGAGCCATCAATCAGAAGTGCGACGGCCACCAGTTTTTTGCCAGCTAAGATGTAGAATCAAACCCATTGTCGAAATGACTCAATTACAGAGCAAGTCATCAGTAGGCCATAAACCATTGATTTACTGA
>LQNS02278187.1:11889264-11910260 GCA_001587735.2 Parhyale hawaiensis
TATTGACCATCATTGGTTTGTAGAATTGTGAGGATTTAAATTTCGTTCTAAATTCAAAACAGCAGCTGTGACAGAAATAAGTTCTCACACAAATATTAGCAGGAACAAACGACAAGAGAATTTATTGACTGCGATGATCTTCCTCAATTCCAGGCTGTCCTTAAATTCATATTACAGGAGCCAATCTTTCACTACCAAGCGATCGTCTTCAAGTTTGCTTTATGTTTGTAATTTGCCAATTTTTGTAAGTTTTTCAGATATATATGACTTGCGTGTTTACATAAATACAGCAATCATACATACATGTGCTGATAACGACCTACGAAGTTGAAACGTTCACCTTCTATATTGTTTAGGCCTTTTTCAAGTTGTTTTGGTAAAAATATTCCTCGTATTTACATAAGTTAACAATCTGAACACATAAATAACCTCTGCTGTAAATCAGACTTTATTTCTCTATTTTTAAGTGACTATCAACGAAGAGAATAGTGAAAGAGTAACAGGATAAAAAGGGTATACAAACTATTCGAAAAATAAATATGCATATGTACTTGTGTGACTCCTGCTTCGGTATCTGGATTAGGCAAGTTAGGGACCGCAGTCCCTCTAATTTTTATATTGTATAGGTATATATATATATAATAACATAAATATATTTCTTCTATCAAAGCGATATTTAGCCTCTTGAGTAACGTACAGCTACGATAAGCTGCGGGTGTTACCATAGGTGCTACATCCATACACCATTTACCGTTAGCATGAATTTCCGTTCATTTGATGGAGAGGCAGTCGGTAATTATGAGCGGGTAATACAGAAAAAAAAACCTTTAATTAAAACTCGCACTAGAAAACTTGTAAGGGGTCTCGAGAAACTCAGGTATGACTATTTTTATACTAAATCTACTAAAACAGCCGTCACTGTTTTTTTTTTTTTTTCTACTGAAAAAAGTTCAATTAACACTCCCTTTTTAAAACTGGCCATATATAGCCCTAGAAATTTTTTGTTGTAAATATTTTTTGTAGTAAATCCAATGAAGCCCTTCTCTCTGTGCGGTGTGTATCACCAGGCAAGAAGCCTTCTGCTCGACATTATCCCTTGAGGCCTTAGCATGCCTATAAAATCATGTGAAATATGTGACATCTACGCGTACTGGCACCCAGTGCAGTAGCTCTACAGTAATTACTGCTTACTACATCCAAATGTGAGCCACGTAGCTTATACAACAATACCGTCGGAAATGTAGTGCCTATTAATGTTACGTAAGCTGAAATAAATGGCAGGTATCTCACAAAAAAAAGCTAGCATGAAACAGGCATCCCAGCTACAACTGTGTAGTTTACTTTATTCTTTTAAGAGGAATTGATTTGAGCACACTGTAATTTCTATCACTAAAACATGTTCTGCGATACGTCTGAATGACACGCGATAGCCATGCAAGCTTACAATCCTGTTTTCATCAGCCATCAATTCATCCAACTCAACAACATATATTATTTTTAACAGGACTTGTTAATGCCTTATCGGGCTACTTCCATAATGTTATTCTAACAATAGTACTTTTTTGTCTCTCGCTGAAGAGCTGGCCGCACAACGCCTAATTAAAGCTTTCATGTCTGCTACCAACGGAATTGTGCGAAACGTCTTCAATCAAAAATGCCGCTCGTTAAAGGCTTTAGCATATTTCAGCATGCATTCCATCGTGGTTATGTCACTGTAACACAAAGATATCGCGTTACCTGTTCGAAGTAGTCTTACTACTACTGCGATAGTGCTTACTATCGCAGAAAATATTCATTAGCACGTAAACCCAGAGGATTAGGACCCTGCAATCACGCTTCATTCATTGTCTCAAATTCTCAACATATCTGCTCCAGCTTAAGTGATAAATACGCAGCTGCATGGTAGGCTCAAGGACTAATTTAGACCATGTTGTTCATTATTATATACCTGTTACGCGTGTCGTAGCCCAAGATAATCCAGTGCTTAAGCTCATCGTTATAAAGTGGCTTCTGCTCTCGCGCCAGATTACCATCAATTCTACGAACATTTTACTCTTGTTACTGAAACACCGTTCTTGCCTGGGCAGTTTAATTTAGCTCAGAGAAAATCATTGCTACTCATCGTAACAAATAATTTACCTTTTATCTCCAAATAATGCACCGCGATCTATATAATGCTTTAATTTTTATTGCTGTAATTATTTAAAGGTGAAGTTGGTATTCACAAAATTAGAAGCAGCACTCTACCTTTTCTGCAATTATGAAAATTAGAGATTGGCATCAGGAAGTACCGGCAGTAGCATAGCTACTAACGACTGTTATAGGTAGCGAGTGGTAGAAGTTTTTAGCACAGTAAACATATCTGCGCGGCTGTTGTCGTCAGCGTCTATTATTCAGAGGGTGTTCTTACAACAAACTACGATGTCTATATGGCGTTAGGAATATAAATATGCATATATATTCATCAAACTATATTATATGTATCGTATGTGCATCATAAGTTGGGGTTTAGGACGTTTGAAGTATAATCTCTCTACGATGAAACTCGAAATTGAGTGTACCTTAAATCAATACGATGGCTCAATAGAAGGATCACAACGTGCAGATGTGTCTTGGTAGCACTCAATAAATTTTGGTTTTACGTGCATAAAATACCAGCTCTTACTGATGAGTGTCGGCCGCTCTGTATAGGTGCAATTGAAAGATATGTTTATTTTTAACTTCATATTCGCAATATGAGAAGGCTCGACATGAAAAAGATATACATATATAGAATATTAGAGAGAGTTTATAAGAATAAGTCATTAACGTTACCCAAGCCCTTGTACAGGTGAAAGTAGAGAGATATTGGAATAAACAAAGCGTAAGCGTATAGCTACATGCAAAGTTAGCCTTATACAGACCAAATAAAATATCGGTTTCTTGTAGGAAAAGCATTGCATAAAACTTCATTCGGAATGTACGCTGGTTTGTCCGTAAAGGTTAGCCCTCCATCCTTTACCGGGCAAGTGACCACACGAATGGCCACTCCCATAATGCTATTCCTACGGGTGTATCTTCAGGAGTCCAATAAAGGGTTAAGCGTTTCCTGAACTATGTAAAGCGTAGTTTTTTATGCGAATAGCACTACCTGAAACATCAAAAAGTTAACACTCAGCCAAATAGGATGATTATGAATATGCTGAAACCAACATAACTGTAGCCTCTGCACTCTTCAGGAGTGAAATTCATTTAAAGTTTAAGTATCTTATGAGGTTCATGAGAGCATACGTAGGACCATTTAGTCATACTCTTCTCCATAACAAAAAATTTTTTTCATTCTGGTGAAAATTTATAGCTAACCTGAACGTTAAAAAGTTAGTGTCAAAGTTTGGTAAGTCTTATTAATTACTCATGACTCAATAAGTCATATTAATTAAGTCTTACTAATTACTCAATACTCGAAGCTATGTAAAATATACAGGCGAGCCATCCACTCGAAATTGTAACAAAAGAAACGGAACGAGCATCGAAACTTTAGAGTATTTTTTTATGTTTCCGCAACAGCTTTAAAAAAGGAAATAATTTCGCACCTCGGGCAATAAATTCCATCCTTGTATTACGTCCATCTGTGAATTGCATAGTAAAAACACACTACTTCCGTGTTCTGCATGATGTTAATTGTTAATTATGTTAATTATGAAAGGATTTCCTTAATTCCTGCATATCTACACTAAAAAAACGAGCATTCCATTTGATATTTAAGTGCTTGAAAAATAGCACCTTCAGGTATCGTGATGTTCTTAAATAAAATATTTTTGGTCAAGCAAATCTTAGCACTGTATCATTGAGCAGGACAGAAAACATGCTGAGTTCAATACAGCAAGTGTTACTTGATGAAACATGAGGATGGAGTGCGTTTCTCAACCGCTGCGAAATTATCTGTTGGTGTGATAGTTTTTGCTGCACGTACATCAGATATTCAGATCAATAATTCGATATGCTGATTTTATCGCAGATAACTTCTAGAATTTGAAATGGAATAACTACTGCTGCAGTTCCTACGCAGCAAATGTATACACTTTGATACTTCCAATTATACTTTGCATTTTCCAGGTAGTGTTCTGAGAACCAAGGGAGAGGGAGCCAGTACGTATTGGTAGATACACATCAGTCGTAGCGAACAGTAGGTAGATGTCCACGATAAAGATATCCATCTCGCTGGTGTTTATGGCACCAAATGACAGGAGATGTTGAAGAAATTGCCGCATTGGGGTCCTCGTCAGGGCTTATTAGAGCGCCTCAGCAACAGAGTTATATACCAAGGCCGATCCATAGCTGGTGTATGGTCGGTCGCTTCCTTAAAATATCGAACTGGGCCTCAAACTGAGTGATGGAACCATGGCAGAACCAGTCAGATGCAACACTATTACTCCATATAACATGCTCAACTTCTACAGCGAGTTAATAAAGATAACAAAGAAGCATGTTAACCATGTTAGAGGATCAATAAATTTGCCTATGCCAAATCAAGAATCAAATGTGTAACGAAGAAATGTTATACTGTTAAATAAAAGGTTGATGACGCCTTGAAAATAATGAATTCGAGCCACATATTATCTGATAGTTGTTTAGCTGCTTCCAGTCTTGACATAAAGTGGACAACAGAAAATGAATTGGCAACCAATTTTTTGTAGCACATACATATCTTATCTAACACCATGACGGTGAAAAGCCTTGATTGCCAATATGATGTACTGCGACAAGGGAAAAGTTCATTTTCTAAGAAATTTGAAGCCATTTCAGGGATTAAAACTGAAGCATATTCATCCAAACCTATAGCAAAGGAGTATTTTCTGATGAAGTGTGTATGAAGAGAACATAATGAAGACTAATTTGAAATAAACATCTACCGATTTAGTCCTGTCTGGGTCACTAGTAATACAAGGCAGTAACTGCAGCATCTCCTAAATATTCAAACGCAAATATAATAGTGAAACAATTACACAGTTAAAGTGATACTGTTGACGGTACAAATTGTCTCTCTTGCTGAGTACTGACATCAAAACTAAACCACTGGCATAATGAGATCAGCTCCAATGTCTTCGCTTCAGCCTAATACTAATTAGCGATCGCTACACAAGCTTGTACACCTGCATGTAACTCAATTATCCTGCCGGGATAGAGCTGTAAATTGGTAAGATAAAACACTCCACTGGCGTTGATGTATTGGTCAATCGAATAATGGACAGTACCTAGCATGGAAGTAATTTGCAGACGCTTATAATTTACGGGTTGATTAGCAACGCCTGCTTGTATTGATATGCATTCTCAATATCACCCGTCGGACCCGACCAGGCGCCCCTCAGAACGACTCTTGGCTGCTTTAGCGTGGATGCTCCATAGTTCCTTCTCGAGACTTGTGTAATTAATTCGTGAAATTGGTACAGTCGTACGCCTCAAAGTTAGACACGGATATTGTTTCAATTTCAGCAGGAGTCTTTGCTTGGAAACGCTTAAGCCTACAGCACGCTTGTTTCCCCCATACCTTCGTAAAAGACTTCTGAACTTGTGACGTCGTGCAGTTTAATATCCGTAACTGCCAATTCAGGCTCACGATGCATTTACTGGTCATTCAGTATGGTGTGCAACATGGCTACAATTCACTACAGATGGCACCGTATGCAGTTTCCCTTTCAGGTAGCAAGATGGGTAGCGTGCATAACGCCACCTGGACCTCGTCCGAAGTATCATCAAGGTAATCAAGGCAAGGTAGTTTTTCTACTTTGGAAGTCTCTGTTCGAGAAGTGCTACTGCATCTGAGGGATCCCTGGTGGCTGCCTGTCGGCATTGTGGTTCGAGTGAACAATCAAGAATTTGATGCTGGTTCATGTCTAGTTGCAATTTCAAAGTTCATATATTCGCAGAGACAGGAAGAGAAAAACAATACCGGTGAGTTTTAAATTATTGAGGAATTTACTGAGACTGGGTTATGCTTCGGGAATAGGATTGAATATATTATCAATATATCATTTATCAATAAAAAACTAGCTTATAATTTTAAGAAAATCTATGATTTCAGAGTCGTAAATCCATTGCACAAACTATTCACAGATCAAACCCCATCTTTCCACTGGGGCATCCCCTCGCGTAGGAACGCTATAGGAGAAAGAACTCCCGCAGTGACGCCGTTAAGAAAGGACGCAAAAAAGCGTGTAAAAAAAGGAATAAAGCCGCGTCATTATACAAAAGGTAAAGTATGTACAGCAGGGCCAACTTTACGAATAAAGGCCCGGGACGTACATGCGACGGTCATACACTTCCGAAATTATCATTTTTCTGGCTTATTGCGTTTGAGAAATGCATGCCGCACTTACAGTATATTACTACGGATAAGATTAGATTAGCTAGATAGCAGGCAGTAGATGAATAAACAGGCCAAATCCCAAAGAGCAGTCGGGACTTACGCCCCGGCCTTCTATGAGCTATTGCCATTATGTCAGCATCATTTCGATGTATGAGAAAGAAAGTAAAAATAACTCAGCGGAAGAGACGCTCTTGCAAGCACGATTTATTGCAGCAGTTCCGAGGAGTTTGGAGACGATAAGTTGGCTGGAGCGGGAAAAAAAGTTTGTATGGGTTAAGGTGGCCTCCGACGCTTGGCAGGTAAGAGTTTGTGACTCCTGCATAGGATGTTCGTAGCTGTGGAGTGTCCATAGTGTTATATAGAATACATCCTCTAATTGATGAAAGCATTACAAACACCCCGATACAAAGCTGTAGCGCCACCCACACGTTACGAGCATATATAGGTATAGTTATGTGCTGCCACTAGTTGCTATCGAAAAAAGATAGAGAAGAAACCAGAACGCACATTGCGCAATTGAGTGCACGTATATTATTCATACTTACGTATTTTCATCATATCTGAATTATTCATGCAATATCCCACTGTTGGAACAGACAGTGATTTTAAAAGTTGTGTGGGTATCCCAAAATAAAACACAACAGCAGTGTCGCATTTCTTTGAAATATTCAAAAGTTAGAATTTTTTTCTATGTTCAGATTTATTTTTATGCTCATCTCAGTAATTAAGAACAAAGTCCTTACCGGCAAGAGCAGTAATTTCGTTGGTTCTCTATGTGAGTTGCAATTAACAATGTTGTTATGAAATATTCCAAATTGTTCTAGATTTTTATCCACTGCTGAGAGAAGAAATTGCGTAACGCTATACAACCCATCCAAGCGTCCATGTATTTTTTTTTAAATGATATAAGGCTTGGACTTCGGCTTCATCCTTCAATTTGTGAACCGATACTCAGGATCTTATTTATTCGTCTACCTAATGAAAATATCATAATTCGTAACTATAGCTGATCGACCAAAAGGAGTCTACCAATCTACAAGTTATTCTGAAGAGAGACCCATATAGATGCGTCGCAAGCCAACCTCCCATAGAAGTAGCTATGGTCCTAAAGGTGGCCTGCAAAGTCAGCCTGAACGCTGGCCGCAATTGGGATATCAACATGCACTGGTTCGTGCTGCAGATAGATCCTAGCTAATGCCCAGAGAAGTGCACGGCTGCAGTCGATCATAGGATGTTAGAGCTATGCATCAGAGACGGCGGAAGGCTGATGCGGTTTTGAACATTATAACGAGTCTAGCGATGTGTTGTCAAGAGAATCTCCTGTGCCATTTTGAAATAAATGCATGCGGCAAACAGCCTTTAGAGGGAAGTGGCTTTACATACACATGAATCCTCAATATACTGTATTTCTGGCAGTCTCGTCTCCACGACAAAATATCTACATTCACTAAATTTGTATGTGCGCACTTCCAAATTTTTCCTCAATTGAAATATCAGCGCTAGGACCTCCTTCAACAAAAGATATTTTACCCTAATAGTCAGGTTTCGAAAAGTCAATAGTTGCTCTGAAACCTCTCAACCCACAAGGATATAGCGATTTACACACCCACTAGACTACTGTATAGTGATTTACACAATGATCAGTGCGTTGACCCAACACCGCAATTATGTGATCTTGAGTTATGACCCAATAGCTTCCAGCATTCAGTTCATGAAATGTGTTGTATTAAATACGACAAACTCTGAAATAAATCACACGAATCACTCAATGTAATTAACTGAAGATGATCCACTGCAATTAAACAAAGATATTGCAAGCAGTTGACTTATGGTATAAGTATTGAGTTTTATTATCATCGGAAGTATTACACCTCGTAAATCATAGCCTATACACTAATAGACTAATACGATCGCATGACTAAATCATTCTACTTTCGTATAGTCTCTACCCTCCAACTAGCATTTTTATAAGAGCTGCCTACAGTTAACTTAGACAAACTACGTTAGGGTCTCAATTAAGACATTAAATTCAGAACTACTATGTTAAAGCTCAAGTTTACTGTATAGCTAAACGAAAAGTAAGAATATACTTTTGTCATTGTCGCGTTATGCTAATGTTGCGTACATATAGTATAACTACCACGGCAAAGCATCTAGAAAGAAAATCGTTCCTAAGTTAAGGTAGAGCCTATTATCACGTTAAAATAATGTAATAGGTTCATAAAAATAACGACCCATTTTTTTCCTATGCAGGCAATGCAATGTCTGTTGCTGAGATTAAAAAATTAACATCTGACGATACTGAAAAGCATATAAGAGAAGTCATATAATAACTCATTTTTTTTATGCAGTTCACGTGATTGTTTTGTGTTAAGATGTCTTAACCCTTTATTTACAGTTACAGATAAAAATCTATTTCTGCAGGAGCGGCTCAGTTCGTAACTTCACCAAATAATCCTCGCGGACGTTGCATAATTGGAATATAAACTAAAGCACTCTGAGAGCTAATACCTCCGCAAAGCAAGACGAAAAATTCAAATTGGTCCTGAAACCATTATTTCCTTTGTATCAACACCAAAATCTAACCATTCTCGCTTTGTAACAGCAATAACAGTTTCTGTTTTTTTTTCTTTTTTTAAGATCCACTCTTAACTTTTTAAGTTATATTGCTTACAAACATTAGTCAAATAGACCAACCGATCATCTCTAAAATTTAATCATTTAACTTTTTTAACATTTCCTAATTCCTGTAAGTTTCATGACGATCCATTCAAAACTTTTTGGGTTAATGGGCTAACAAGCATAAGATGAAATACAGTGACAAATAGATCATCACGAAAATTTGGTCATTTACCCTTCGTAATATACCTAACAACTCATGAAAATCCGTCGATAACTCTTTGAGTTACACCACTACGAAAAAAGAGCCGGACAAACAAATGAATGAATGTTTACCCAAAGTTAATCATCTGTTACAGTTAACATGCCTAACAATTCCTGTAAATTTTGTCAAGGTCCATCCATAATTTTTTAAGTTATCTTGGTGTGACAGGCAAAGAGCCAAACAGCATAACAGACAAACATGATAAAAAATATAACCTCCTATGTGGAGGTAATAATAAATAACAAGAATGTTAACAATGCTCACATTTAGTTTAAAACACTACAGTGATGCACAGTACATAGTATTTGAGAGTTTTTTTATTCCTTTTTCGCATCGCGCTTCATTTTCTTAGACCAAACAATTTATCATTCGATTTGCCTTAGCAACGTGATAACAACGTGATAACAACGTGATAACAACGTGATAACAACGTGATAACAACGTGATAACAACGTGATAACAACGTGATAATAACGTGATAACAACGTAATAACAGGCTTCAGTTTCATTACAGAAATACCAGCACACCGAGATGGAGCTCTAGCGATCTATCCATTTAAACCAATATAATCAGAAGCCTCGTGCGTTACAAGTAGCATCTATCATAGTAGCCAATATTATACCATCATCATAACAGGTACATGCTTCAGATAACATCTAAAGCCGAATGCTTACGACAAATTGGATCGAAAGCTTCAGTCTGAAAGATTTTTCTACCTGTTCTCTCATAGATGCGTGACCTATATATTCTCCGGCTAATTCAGTTTAATAACTGCTGCATGCTGAGAACTGAAACTCTCCGACGATGTGAATCATTTGCCTAGCTATAAATACTAAAATCATAAATAATTTTATGAGCGTTCGCTAGTTTGTTGTACTGAACCATCCCCCCAATATAAATCACTGACATTGTCCTAATTACTCAAGTCTTTAATGAGCTAATACAATCACCGTTCGAACCCATTCGATAAATTGCTGTGTTTAATTTGAGTTGTTTTTATGGGAGCAATTCAAATTTAATTTGTCGTCAATGCCGTCCATGGGTAAATTAGAATTCAAACTTTAGTCTCTTGTTCCTTTGCTGCCAAGCTCCTCCCTTCATTACGGCAAGCCATGGGTTTGGCGTCCACGTTCTTACAGTCTAGAATTAAAGACACTGCATAAATTGCAGCTTCGCTATGCAGTTTTTCTCAATTTGCTTCACATTACGATCGGTTACTTTGGACATTTTTGTCTGTCTCCGTAATCTTGGACTCCCGTTGATTTTGCCCACACAACGCTTCCTTATTACGATCGGTTAGAGGCACTCCAATAAATATGGTCGAGTGTATCAAGGGCGACGTCTGCAGGTCCTAAAGTATCAGATACTGAGCACATACCAGCAGTTCTGCAGGCATCAGTGCCCTGATAGTCCTAACAAATGATGTATTTTATCTTATACTATCAGCACCTAATGCTGCTGTCTGGTTAATGCCAGAGGTGCGCCTGTGGTAGTAATAGGCGAACTTCAGTTCTGGAAGACTGCAAATTTCTTGCAGTAGCGGCATGTCTGATAACCGCAATGCGCCTTATTGCTAGCGAAGGGCATTAAAGAGGCAGAGTTTCTTCATAAAAAGGGCTGCGGACCTGCCATGCCTTCCATATCTGCTCGCATTTCAGATTTCTTATAGTTGGCTCACCCTAAAACTGCAGCAGAACCATTTTCTTCCTATACGTGTAATGATTCAGACGCCTCTATCTTTCACGAAACGCTCGATTGCCTTGATGAAATAGGTGTAACCCCCCCCCCCCCATGTACATAAATTAACGTTAGATGCACAAACAAGTCTAACGAATTTAGATACAGGGCTTCAAATTTACATACCCACATCTACTATGAAGGCCATTACTACAGATACAAAGGACTACAGCTCTATCCATTTATGCTACCCGAATGCAAAATCTTGCCTATAGTAGTTATCTTAGTTTTTCATGCTCTTCAGCAACGCTTAATTTAACAAACTTGCAATACAACATACGTATACAACAAATATACATTAAAACCGTACTCTTCCTTAAGAAACATGTACTTGGACTAACCTTATGGTTCAGCGCAGGCACAGTGGTTGACCGCACAATTAGAGACCGTAGTTACAGAAGCTCATATTTCACCAAGAATTACAAACAAATTCGCCAAAAAATATCACATCCTCGTCTGTCCACATACTTTTGACCAAGCTCGTACTGAAGCAATGACTCTTGCCCTTATCACTGAAGTTGAAGTCTCCAGAAGAGCTGTATTAGCAGTGTTTATGGACAAAAGGGATGGATCTTTTAGATGGGACGGGTCAGATAGAATGGTTGACAGCTTCATTAGAGCACAAGTAGTGAGCTAATACAGACTTGTTGAAATCGAGATATGGAAATGAGGTTGCCTTGAGGTAAAAGTGCGAGAGAGAAAATGCCTGCTCGAATGGTTCCTCCATGCCACAATGGGAGGAAGCGCTTCAAATTAGAGATGAGCCGATAAACGTTTCTCCTATAGTATATTAGCTACTGAGCTAACATATTTCCATAATAGATACAATAAGAGTTTAGGACAAGACAGGATCTGCAATTAGCAACACTTCAAGATCAGAGATGCTCAAATGATACCTGTAATCCTATAATAATTCATGTCGACGCCTGCTGCTTTCATACTAACAACACCTTCTGTGTCTAGACTAGTTCCTGAAGATCTGTATAGACGGAGAAACGCGTTGGGCCCAACAACTCATTTAAATATTTGACTCCTAAGTAAATTTGGATTTTCAAGTTTATAATTCTCTTTCTAACGCAACGTGCTTCGGGTACACAAGCAGTTTTTTTAGATATTTGACACATAGCCTCAAACACTAACAGAAAATTAATTAGTAATATTTGCTTAGTAAATTTCCAATATACATTTTCTATGATGAGTTTACTACTAAAGGAGTAACCTTTTAGTACTTTTACATTATTTATGTACATAATGTGCGGGTATATACGCTGCTTTTGCCTTAATTCTGAAAATCAATGTTTCTTCGATTACATAAAAATGCAGAGAAATCATTTTAGTGTAAACATACATTTAGAGAAGGAGATTGTCTTAATCTAATGAAATATTTTTCAACAAAATATAGATAATCGTAATCTACGAATATGTAACATAAATCGAACAGCCATCTTGAAACCGTACTCTGCATTTTGCAGGTTGCTGCCTTCAGTAAGCATTGGCGAAAAAGTTGGTCTTACCGATGCCGATTGTGCTAGAATGACTTCCAAGATTAGCACAGGCATAGCTACGCTAGAAATACGAGTCTATGAATTGCGGCCATCGAACCATCAGGGATTTTTGTGCATAATGCCAAGATGGGAAGAAGACTCCCCTTTTGAGAGATCATTTAAGTCATCTATCTGCAAGGGGTGTTCTTCAACTGAAGATTCAGGTGGCAAAGGTACCTCATTGAACGAGTAAGGCTGTTTATGATGATGCTAGCTTTCCGAAAATGGGTAGAATAACGCGGTGCAAGCCCTGAAAAGCTCGCGGCAAAGTACTGAGACCCCTAAACCGACCTTTTTTAACGAACGTCATGAAATCAAAAGGTCAAAATGGGCGCAGAGGTATCTGGAGATGGATTTCAAAAATGTTGCATTTACTTAAAAGTATCGCGCTACTCTTGATGGGCCGGATGGTCGTCATCCGCATGGTTGGGTGTTGGAGGGGTATCAGTCCCAGATTTCGCATTTGTTGGCAGCAAGACAGAGGATGCATATATACTGTTTTGGACTGGCATCAAAGGTGTTGTCATCATTGGACCATACAAGGCTGACAAAGTACAGTAACGCTTTTTTCAAAAGCCTACGGTGAGCCCCTTGGCAACAGCCTTCGTGCCTTGGTTGCTGGACCAACCGCTGTCTTCGCGAAAGCCCACCGTTTATTACCATGAGAACGTCCCTGCATATTGATCTCAGTGCACCTCTAACTGGTTCAAGGATGCTGGTTTTAAAAGTGAGAGGGTGATGGTATGGCCGCCAGATAGCCTGCATTAGAATTCCAATGAGATTCTGCGAGCCATCATCAAAAGGAGAGTTTACTGCAATGGAAGGCAGTTAACAAGCCAGCACCAAAGACCTTTAGAGGGCTATTGATGAAGGTCCAGCTTCAGTTAAGTTATTTGAAATATCAACCCTTATCTCTTCAGTTACTGACGCCCTACAAGGTTCCTTGGAAACAAGGGATGTAGGGTTTGTGCATAATGTGATGAAACTTCAATTTCTTCAAATAAGTATTATACCCCAAATGAAATTTGGTGTTCCATATGGAGCCCATGGTTTCCTCATACTCCTAAAACAGTAATGTAATACTCTTCCAATGTTTAATAAGCCTCAAATTGAGATGATGATAATTCGCATAATCAAGATGAACGGTGATGACACGTCGTAGTTGAAAAAATTAATCAGAAAGATGTGTCTCTTCTGATAATCGAACGTTTTGCCCATCATATTCAAGTGTCAATTTCAGGAACCGGCGCTCAGTAACAAGTTCGTAAAATCCCTCTTATATAGAAAGGTATTACAGAAATATTGATATGCATTTCCAGGCAAATGCGCTGGATATAAATATATATTATACTGTACTATACAATGTAGCAAAATTAGATCATAAGTCACATTTAACTTTTAATTAACTTCATGATTTTTCACAGGGGTACATTGCCTCCGCTCAAGTACTAAAAAAGAATTGGATTAAACGTTGGCTTAAGTCTCCCACGACCAATAAATTTACTAAACAAATAACGTCAAATGTGCCTCATACAAAGTCTTGTAACACTTGCCCGATTTATGCATGAGAAACATCATACGATAAAGGGAAAAATCACGAGTTTATTAATGGGAATAATATTATGCGCGACATGATGCAATACCTTGGACTAGTGCACTCAGGCTCAAAGGCTTTCTAGGGATAAGCCTCCCTAACCGTGACTTGGAATGTCTCGAGAGAAAATGGGCAGGAGCCTGGACTGCAGTAAAAGATAAAGTCTGTTTTGACTGAACCCTCCACTGTGAAACTCACACGCACTTGTTCGTGCCGCAGATGTGGGCCAACTGGCTACAGATAAGTAAGTACAGCTACAGCCGACCCGGATCGCTAAGAGCTATGGCGCAATAGCAGAAGGTTCATCACCCCTCCCCCCTAAGGTAAGTACATCACGGTAGCTATGCACACTAAACAAATTTACTGACTCAGCGCGCCTAGTGCCACAAAAATCGCTCACCAGGCTCGGGGCTCTTTCCCGGGACCTTCAGCAGACCTGTGCAACACGCAAGGTCCGCTGCTAAGGGGGGGGGGGGTAAACAAAAATATCCAATCTATGTACAGAGAATAGCACGTATGGGAGCAACAAGTTAGAGGAAAAGAAGAGGAACAGACCGGAAGTCGTCAGTGTTAAACAAATATTAAGCACAATTTTCTCAAAGGAAAAATAGCCCGCAGGCCTATCGATGTAGGGCTAAGCTAAGATGTAGTAAAACAATTGGAAAATATAGAAATCCATATGTTCCGTGTCCGGATGATACAAATTATAAATAATAAATGTGTTTAATAGAGTTATAGTTTAAATTCTTCTCAATATTCGAATATTCACAGAAAAACGGTCTAATTCCTGATGTGTGTTGGCATGGGCTATTGCCGGGCACAGTTGGGTGAGGACACCACCGTTTAACTTCAGTCGCGCAAGTGTTCTCAGTTCAATTCCTTACGTCGGCGGTTAGAACGTCTTGACGTTTATTAATTGGTGTTACCACAGTGGCGATATCTCCTCCAGTCGTTAGATGATATCATCCTTTGATTACCCAACCCTTCACTCCCAGAAGTAGTAGAAGTAGTACGTTAATAGTATAAGTGATGAACCGTTCCATTAAATAAACATTTGTCAGTGCTTGGCAGTACTTTCACGATTAGCCTTTACCAATTATACCCAAGAATGCACCCACACTATCAATATTAGATCCCAGTTTTCCATGGAGCCAAATATTGCATTGTCAGTTCTGGAAATTCATCAAGTGACGGTGAAATTTCTTTTGTTAAAAATTATCTGATAGTCAAATCAATTTACTTCCCGCTAGGGAATATGTACTAGAACCATCCGTCGTTGTAAATAGTTGTGAGAAGTTAAAATGCTTATGATGGCAATTATTAAAATTTTGTGACTCGTTTTTGGACGGCCAGGACTGAGGTCTACAGAAATCGCGTGGCTCTAAATAATTGCTAAGTATGAGGCTCAGTCTGATATCGGCTGACAGGCGTCAGTGTAGTACATCTCATAATACACGGCCGTCAGATCTTCTCTAGGTTCTGCCGAATTGCGCGTGGCTCCGCTAAACAAATAAAACCAGCGACTGGTAAAGCTATAAAAAGAGGTGACAGTAGGTTCAAGGAGGATGGCGAAGCACATGATTGAATCGAAATATTAATCCGCTAAAAAACTATTGGTCGAACATTTAACCATTGTCATACATGATCCAATAACTATAAAGGGTGTTCTAAATATTTATTTTTAAAAGAACTGTCAGAGACAGGCAAATCATATAAATTGCGAGTAAAAGAGGAAAGCCTAAAGTTTTATATGGTATCTTAGCTACTGCCATTAGGCATGTATTGGAAGTTTATAGTAACCATAATATTACTGAGAGCAGCCGTTCTTGAGCGTGATGTCTCATGGTGATGTCTCATGATGTCTCATGGATATGTCTCATGGTGATGTCTCATGGCCACCACGATCACCTGATTTAATGACAGGAAAAATTTAAAAGGTATCATACTTAAAAATTAAACTTTTGAATTTCAAGTTTATTTATACTTTAAATGAATTGCCTATCTCTGACAGTTCATTTTAATTAATTTTTTTTAAAGCTGTGAAGTGACTTTTGGAACACCCTTTATATGTAAGTGCGTATAAATAGTGTGTGTATGCAGGAATAACTATGGTGCATACGTTTCAAAATACCTTAATTGAAAAAGGTGAGAAACTACCAACAGACACTGCACTGCTGTAGAGATTTTCGCAGGACTATGCGCTTTCAGCGTACGGCTATATCTGCTCTTTCTACAACGAACAAACATCACAAGAGCATAAGAAATAAGAAGGCCATGGAAGTGTCATCGATTGGCCCTTGAAATTAGGTCCAACAGACTGAACTTGTCCGGGATTTCAGATATGTGCGATGGTTTCAACGCTGTGAATCGAGTTTCTGGCGTTAACCTTCAGCGATTGCCCTTGATACTTCTGAAAGCTCAACCGTGGTCCCTATAATGAACTGGCCTTTTTACCTGTCTGAAACGCAATCGGGTTGCTTTCAACAGCAGTAACAAGACTCAAAGTTTCGAAACAACGTTCCTGTCTGAAGTCCCGATTTTGACACATGCACTGGTTCGTGCGGCAGATATAAGCTACTGCCCCTGATGAGAAAGTATAGCTGCAGCCGACCACGGGTCGCTAAGAACCTATGACGCCATAGCTGCAAAATTTAACGACCCGTACCCCTCTACCCTAAGGTAAGTACCCCCACGGTAATTATGCACACCAAGTAAATTCGCTGATTCAGCGTGCCGAGCGCCACAAAGATCGCTCCCCAGACACGGGGCTCGTTCCAGGGAAGTTCAGCACAGCTGTGCAGCACGCAAGGTCTGCTGCTACCGTGGAAAAAGAAAATATAAAATTCCAGTCGAACAGTCCATCTCTAAATCCTTCAATTAAGCAGAGCGTACTTGTGGCTCACACGAAGGATAGTGAGACTCCTATCCGCAACAGTCCTTACTCAGAAGATAAACACACTTCTTGGGTTTGAGGTAATCAGTTTTCCTTTATATCCATTGCAAAACGAGCTATTTCTCAGCGCAGCACACAGAACTTTGGAAAATATTTCAGTCATGAAACTATTCGCCACTCTTACTCGCCTTTATCATCGGTTGTTGCTCCTCAACATCCACATGAGTAGCTGATGGAGCAAAATGAGTAAAAAAAAAACTTGTACGCACGTGACGAATCTGAAAAATGTTTATATCTTCATACATGTAGATCTAACTACGAAAAAAAATATCGAAGTATTATTTTACTACTGCTTGATATATGAAAAACAAGCTAAAAGTACTTCAACCTTTAGTTTCCACGGTGCACAACTG
The DNA here is from genome assembly GCA_001587735.2 of Parhyale hawaiensis. NCBI lineage: Eukaryota > Metazoa > Arthropoda > Malacostraca > Amphipoda > Hyalidae > Parhyale > Parhyale hawaiensis. The sequence goes on from LQNS02278187.1 coordinate 11,906,677, forward strand.
TAAATGGTACAAAAATGGCCAGATACCTACCGAACGTATATTTTACTCACGTTGAAAAGGGATTCCATGTGATTTATAATAAGGACCTTTGCCCAGTTAATGCGTGCGTGCCCAAACCTCGAAAAACCCAGAACTAATTTTTTATCCGTAGGCTTACCGATATATATATATATATATCTTTCCACATCGCCACTTTACCCACTAAGCCACCACAGCAAAAAGGCAGCACAAGCACACAAGGCTTGTGCTGTCCGCTACATCATGGCTATGGCTAAGTCCCTAAGTGTCGGACTCGACTCTTTGTATTTATTCAAGCGAAAACACAAGGGAAGACGGATTACCCCCTCCCCCCACCTTCCCAGTTTGGATAATGCCAGGTATACGTTGACAGGATAGAAAACTGTATAAATATGTATTCGACAGATTGTATAGACCTTCATTTAGACAAGCGAAAACATGGCTTTAGGTGTACTTAGAATGCTGCAGCTTAGCCATATGGTTGCAAGTATCCAAATATAGCTTCAGGTTAGCCAAAAAACAATACGATGTCGGTACTAATCTCAAACTGTGAGGCACTGAAGAGCGCAAGCGACACTTCGGAGCTCAGTTTCATATTTTCAAGAGTGTAAGGTGCGCAGCAACAACTTCATACCTCACATTCCTATTAGCAAAAACACCGTGTAACTGCTTCTCTATCCTGCCTTGATGGCTTGTATGGGTCATAGCTTGAAGCCTAATTGATGGGCCATACCCCGTAGACGGCAATAATATGACCGTCTACCTCACGAAAACCGTGTTCAACAATATTGCTTTTCTGACAACTCACTCGTGCCGAGCGACAACTTCAAGTTACTACTCAATTTTAGAAGAATTCGCAATTTCATGACCATTTACCAGCTGGTTTTTGCGTACCAAAATGTTGTTGACTTGACGGATTGATATAACTCAATCAAATGCTTGGCATAGAAAGAAATGTTCCTTGCACAAAATATCCGTGTAGTGAAATTGAAAGCCTGTTGTGCTTGCAAGCCGGAAAAAACTGGAATTCAAACATAAAAGAATGGAAAGCGGAATGAATTTGAGAAATTGCAGGCGCAAAAACCCTAAATTTGAACTGTTGCAGACAGAGATTAAATAACAGTGAACGAAGTTGTAATACCCTCATACCCATTACGAACATTATGAAAATGGCAAGGTAACTATACCCTGAAGACACGTACAGGATTAATGTTTATCCTGGCTTCAGAAAATTTCATATATACACTAAACATCCAATAAATAGCTCCAACCAACTTCAAACTATTGATCTCATTGTTGTACTAATCTTGATGTGAAAAGAACATGACTTGAAGGTACATTTGCTTTGGCGCTACCTAAATACACGATCCCATACACAGAGAAGCACAAGTGAGTAGATGAAGAAGAAGACAAACAAAAAAAAACAGTAAAAAGAGCTTAAGAATTGATGGAAATGCAAGGATGACGAAAGATTTCTCGAGATCCTATATCACAAGTGCCCTGAACATACTTATATGTAACTGAATTAACAAGACAGACTGCTATGGGTCACAATGAGGCGCTATTTCATGGTACATACAGTACAACGAATGAAGTTAAATCTGCAAGCTACCACAGATTTCTCTGCCCAAGTTGATTCTGGAAATATTTAGGGAAATTTTTATACGATATTATCCTCAGTCGGTCTTCATACATTGACTACAGGCATCAAATTAATATATATCTATAATGTCTATCAATTTTTGGAGTTGAAGAAACTGAGTTGCCCATTGGAAACGCGACCGAAAGCATGCACGGCATCGCGTGCTGCAATTGCCTGCCGCTTTCTGAATTCGTAATTTGCGTGTCATGGGTAGCGTGGGGCTTGTTATTAGCAGCCACCGTACTCGAAAATGCAAGCACGATACATGGGGTATCAATCATGTCAGATAGGAATAAGATGGTTTTTGTAGGTACCCACGGATCCCTAATTATGTACGTCCAAAGGGGGACATTATCTTCGTTTATTTCTTTCTCATTGTCATTATTGCTATATACCCATTCCAGGATAATACCTACAGAGTTCATAGAGTTTGTAGCAAATAAAAGAAATATAGGTACGTACCATGTCTAGCAAAGCGATAACCTGAACTATGGGAGGAGCAAACATAGAAAGAAGAGGCGAAGCACCGAAACAGATCGTCAGTAGAAGAACAATTAAAATAAAGTGCGAGGAGAATTTAGGAGAACACCGTTCACCCCCGAAATTGAGAAGAATATTTTGATTAAAGAAATCCAGTATTCTATATAGGTTCTGTACCTAAATATACAGAGTTTTGCTCATCTTGCCAGCCTAAGATAGCCGTTTCATGAGAGCAAGAAGTGCATATGTTATTATAAATAATATAATTTCGCTTTAACAAAGAGAACAAGATTAATATAATACAGAAAAATAAGAAACTCTAAGTGTCGGTGTTGGGTAGTGTACACTTTCATCCGTGACCTAGGAGTTCAGACCATAATTATAGTATGCGACGCTCCTGTTTTTACCACAAACTATACACAAGTCGCTGATATATTTACCAGCTTAATAGTAAAAATAGACCTAATTTGACACGCAACGTTTAAGAAAATGATTGTATTAAGAATTCACCTAGTATGCAGGAAGTATACGCTACAATTTTTTGCGTGCAGACAAAATAATACGCATGTGCTCGTACATTCAAATATAAACTATACGTATGTTATGAATGTATAGAATTTGTATGAGAATTAATCAGGTTACTTGCATATATCATTCATAAGTAGAGAGCTTCAGCTGGGTAATTAAAGTATGCGTTGTCGTTAGTCNAAAATAATACGTATGTGCTCGTACATTCAAATATAAACTATACGTATGTTATGAATGTATAGAATTTGTATGAGAATTAATCAGGTTACTTGCATATATCATTCATAAGTAGAGAGCTTCAGCTGGGTAATTAAAGCATGCGTTGTCGTTAGTCTATGTCTGCTGAAGAATCGCAGATGGAATCCTAGGATACTCGGTGCAGAAGGCTGTCATACCTCCGCCCCATGGGACTGAGTTGAACCAAGGCCCCCTAGAAAATCTAGGGGGCCTTGGCTGAACCTTCTACCTTCCGACTCCGTAACTCTACTCTACGAGCAAATATAAAACAACAGCTTCTGCTACATAGACAACATAACAACCAAAAGACTGTTGTAGTAATAAAGTTTTCGTTTCAGTTCATTTTAAGAAGGAGTTTTTTTTATTTAATTTCCCAGTTATTGTATAGTTTTTTCTGTATTTAGCCTTACCAAGCGTCATTTATTTCTCATTTCAGTAAAGCCTGTCTGGTTTCCATGTTTAAAGAGCTCCTAGTGTTTCAAGGTCTCAATAAAGTAGCCAAGAGATAGTTAAACTCTGCATGACACTTTGCTTCAGGAGTCTAGCTCCTTGGAGATTCTCGGTGTTGTCTTTCATAAGAAGCTTACCTTTGAACCGCATATTAGGCGACTGGTGTCACGTGCTTCCAGTAAAATTGGGCTCCTGCGTAAGGTGAATTCTGTGTTTGGTGACAGGGAGG
>LQNS02278187.1:11916212-11931146 GCA_001587735.2 Parhyale hawaiensis
AGCCTTGGCAAATTCCAACGTCGTCGACGAATCAAAATTGGCCCATAAAATTTTGATTGCAACTGTAAAAGCTAAAGCCGAAGGTTGCGTACTCTTTAGAAGTCATAAAAATTTAATGTCGTTTAACTTGCATGAAACCAAGCAGTCTAGCCAGTCTGTATCCTAAGGCAGCTAGAGGCAGCCCTCAACAGCAAAAGATTCCTCGCTAGTTACGAGGCGAAACTAACTGTCGCTACAGGATGAACTGTTTTCCTGTAATCCTACTTACTTATTGTTGTAGAGATGGTAGTAATGGTTGTAGTGATGGTTGTATAGATGGTAGTAATGGTTGTAGTGATGGTAGAGATGGTTATAGTGATGGTTGTAGTGACGGTAGTGTACCAACATCACTGCCATCACTACCAACATCTCTACCATCACCACCAACATCACTACCATCTCTACCAATATCACTACCATCTCTACCAATATCACTACCAACATCACTGCCATCACTACCAACATCTCTACCATCACTACCAACATCTCTACCATCACTACCAACATCACTACCATCTCTACCAATATCACTACCATCTCTACCAATATCACTACCATCACTACCAACATCACTACCATCACTACCAACATCACTACCATCACTACCGACATCACTACCATCTCTACCAATATCACTACCATCTCTACCAATATCACTACCATCACTACCAACATCACTACCATCACTACCAACATCACTATCATCACGCAGTGACTACAAAAGAGCCTGTCTGTGGTTCGTTACTCGCGAGTTACGTGATTGGGCGGAATATATTTGCATACATACGGAAAAATTTAACAATAGTCCAGTTTAATTTTGTCTAGAAACTACAGTTTGTCTTAAATTTTTAATTAGATCACACACTCGGTTCAAATCCTGTGTTAGGAAGACACTCCACATAATTTTTTCAGGCCACCTAATTTAGTTACAGAATAACTCGAAGTATATATGTATTACGCAAGGCACTTCTTCATCATGTCGAACATTCCGCAGTTCATATAACAAAAGAGAAGACCATTCCCACTTCTTGTCGCCGCTGTAATAAGGTGTTCGGAAAGTAGCACTGCATTTTTATACTAATCAGTGGATAACCGAATGTAGACTACAAGGGGTAAATTTGAGCGATAGTACTGAAAATCATTCACGATAGCAACAGCAGGCGGACTGGGTTCGTTCTTACTAAAACTATTGAAGATACACTTATATACCGCTGAAGAAAAGGAAACCCGTTTTACACCAAGAATTATGAAGCACCTCTGCGGAGACGATCACTGAGTACGGGAAAAGAAAATTGGGCAAAAAATCAGAAGCAGAAGTAGAAATTGCACAAGGAATAGCGCGGAAGAAGAAAGAAAACAAAGCTGGCACGTAAGGAATCGCGTTCTTAACCCTGTACCGATCTTGAGAACGCTTCTGGTCGTTTAGTAAAGTCATTCCCATGAAACCGTTTGTCAGCTTCCCGGTAAAGAGTTAATCACTTTTAAAGGGGTTTTATGGCTGCTACCGTTACAAAATATCAACAGTTTATTTACGCCTTACAAAGGGCAATACCTCGCTAAGGTAACCTATGGGGCTTTCTGAAAGGGCAGCCCTCATAACACAACATCGACGAATGCCGTTAACCCATTCGATGGCCAAATCACGTGACCAAATATATAAATATATACGGCTACTTCTACAAAGCGTTTCCAGTCACCCGATAAAGGGTTAACCGTGCAGTATGGCTCATGTTATACCCGAGAGAAGAGGACAAGGACGACTTGCCACTCCTCAATGTCAACCTCAGCGTCGGCACGTCTCGAAACAACTCCATGAATCTGGAGGCACACGCCCCAAGCAGCGTCCAGACAACGGCCATCGCAGACCGACCATCAATGTCCCTCGTACGACGAGGTCTAATATACGGGCACTCGTCAGTTACACCTCCTTTATGCGTTCCTCATAAAAACTTAGCATGATTATCGGCAGTGCCGGACGTCTTTATTTATGCAAATTTAAAAAAAGGCATAATTCTGTACCGTTTTAGACACTTATCAAGTTAAGTAAAGGAGAAAAGAATGCAGCAGACATTACTAAGGTAATCTGAAATACCTTTCCTTGTAAACATGGACTGTAAAATGTTGTTGTTGTCCTACGCAAAAACTGCACGGTTTTCACAGCCGTCATGATTATTGCAAAATGCGTCAGAAACCTTATGCAATTTTATCTTCCAACTTTAACTATCACAATGAATACAATACTACTGTGTTTTACAATTTTGTAAGAGTACGCACATTATTTCTTCAATCTCCATTTGATTTCTGAAGCTACCAAATTTTATCGAGAACTAAATTCTGCAGTACACTCAAGCATTTATTATCTTCGAAAAAAATGACCTTCACTCTATGATACGAAGACAATTCACAGAAACAAATACATCAGTTACGTTGCTTTCAGCGGAATAAATTGCCAACTAGAGCACTCTGAGAGCGCATACCTCCGCCAAGTGAGCCAACGGAAGCAAAAATTCAATTTGGCTCTGAAACCATAATTTTCTTTGCATAAACTCCAAAATCTGATCATTTGTGCCTTTTTATATTAATAACAGCTTGTTCAATTTTTTTGAAGATCCGTTCATAACTTTTTGAGTTANTATATATATATATATATATATATATATATATATATATATATATATATATATATATATATATATATATATATATATATATATATATATATATATATATATATATATATATATATGGCTACTTCAACCAAAGCCTTTTCAGTCACTCGATAAAGGGTTAACCCTGCAGTATGGCTCATGTTATGCCCGAGAGAGGACAAGGACGACTTGCCACTCCTCAGTGTCAACCTAAGCAGTTGTGCGTCACGCAACAGCTCCATGAATCTGGAGGCACACGCCCCAAGCAGCGTCCAAACAACGGCCATTGCACAGTGGCCATCAATGTCCCTCTTACTACGAGCTCTAATATACGAGCACTCGTCAGTTACGCCTCCTCCTTAATGCGTCCCTCGTAAAAAACTTAGCATGATTATCGGCAGTGCTGGACGTCTTTATTTATGCAAATTTAAAAAAAAAAAAAGAATAATTCTCTACCGTTTTAGACACTTATCAAGTTAAGTAAAAAAGCAAAGGATGCAGAAGACATTACGAAGGTAATCTGAAATACTTTTCCTAGTAAACATGGACTGTAAAATATTGTAGTCGTACGCGAGAAATTGCACTGTTATCACAGCCGTCATGATTATTGCAAAATGCGTGAGAAACCTTATGCAATTTTATCTTCCAACTTTAACTATCACAATGAATACAATGCTACTGTGATTTACAATTTTGTAAGAGTACGTATATTATTTCATCAATCTCTATTTGATTTCTGAAGCTACCAAATCTTATCGAGAACTAAATTCTGCGGTGCACTCAAGCATTTATTATCTTCGAAAAAAACGACCTACACTGTATGATACGAAGACAATTCACAAAAACAAATACATCAGTTACATTGCTTTAAGCGGAATAAACTGCCAACTACTGATTACATCCGCCAAGGTTATGTTTTCGTCGTGTTTGTCTGTCCGTCACCAAGATAACTCAATAAGTTATGAACCGATTTGGACGAAATTTGCAGGGATTGTTGAGTATGTTAGGACGAATAGATTATTAACATTTTGTGAAGTTCTGTCCATCCGTTTGTTTGCTTGTTTGTTTGTCTGCCTCAGTTTTCTCAAGGCCATAACACAAAAAGTTACTGAAGAATTTTTATGAAATTCACATGAGTTGATGGGTATATAACGAAGAGAAAATGACCAAATTTTGGTAATGATCGGTTGGTTCGTTCTTTCTTCACAGTTTTTTTTTTTTTCATTTTATGCTTGTTAGCACATTAACTCCAAAAATAATGAATGGATCTTCATGAAATTTATAGAGGTGTTAGTAATGTTAAAAGACATGAATGATTAAATTTTGGTGCAGATCGGTTCGTTCGTTTGTATGTTTGGCGCTTGTTTGTCATAACGTTTGTTAGCAGCATAACTCAAATAGTTAAGGAGGGATCTTCAAGAAAATTGCACAAGCTTTTATTACTATCAAAAAGTATAAATGACTAGATTTTGGAGTTGATACAAAGAAAATCAGGGCTTTAGAGCCAATTTGAATTTTTTGATACCGTTACCTCGTTTGGCGGAGGTATGCGCTCTCAGAGTGCTCTAGTTCCTACATGTGTCCAAGCTCAATTGTAGTAATTTTTTTATAAATTCATTGTAATAACGAGCCGCTGACAATAAAACGTCTGTTGATTGTCAAAGATAACACGTTCCTTCGGAACATAGGTAAAACTACAGTAACCCGACAATAATTGTGTCCAAGAATATCTGATAAAAATCTTATGCTGCCCAGACTTTCGTTCGGTTGAAAATTTAATTGCTACAAGAAATCACACTTAAATAATATAAAACAGGATAAATTTCATTAGCAAATGGCTTGAACTGCCATCGAATTGAGGTGCTAAATTGCGTTAATTGTATATTTGCCGCCCATTGATACGATACAGATTTTCCATTCACATATATGCCACTGATACCCTTAAAAAGAAAATAATCGATGTAAATGCTTGGCTAGTTACATGCAGTGATACAACTCAAGCGCATCTATCTTGAACCTGTAACAAACAGAGAATTTTAGGTCTGCCACACCCAAAATGCCTTGGGTTAAAAACTAGTACATTAAGTTCCAGGTAAAGCAAACATTATAAAAAGCACATCAGACATCTTTATGGCTTACAAGCACCAAGTGCAAGGACGAAATCGTGTCTGAGATCAGACAAAATTCTGAGCAGTTCTGAAAATTGAACACGCAGTATTGTTCTCCCTATGAGTTCGATCTCATAGTCCACAAACTTCGATGAGTTCCCATACACCACCCAGTAAAGATATTCCCTAAGAAACTTTATCAGATGGGAGTTTTGCCACTGCGGTTTCCCAGTTCTCACCGCTATGAAATCCTCAATACATGAAACAAAAACTTGTCTGTTGTACCTGATGCGAACTCGACAGACCGCTAGAGTAATTCTGGTGGAGTTGCAGTTTTCCGAAGTCTTAAGCCCTATGTTGACCACGCTGTGTTATTCTGCTTCTACGGTTTTTATTCCATTACTACATTACTCGCACTGTCATAAAATGACTGTGAAAAAGTTGTGATGACCTTCTTCATTGATCATACATTCGTTATTACAACTGCTAACCTAAGCACCCTGAGATGAGCGTTTACGGCTTCACAGCCGCTCAGTATCGAAACTTTTTTTCTCTGAAATGGAGAAAATACATTGCTGATTGCAGCCGGATCAGCAACGCTCAAAGTAACAGCTCAGATTCGGCATTGTGGACACGGTAGGCTAGCCTACGCAGGTCCAATTTTTGCTCAGCGAAAGCAAAAATAGCGATAAGTACCCTATTCCAAATGTAGTCTTCTTCTGCATTCTGCCTAAAAAATTGGATATATATTATGAGGAGTAGTGAAGTGACATCACCCGTAGCACCGTTGAAAAATTAACATGTCCAGACACTGTCATGCACGCAGGCTCAGGTCCCTCAGCTGGAGCGCCCAAGTGCAACCCCCGTATTCAACATAGGTACCGCCTTCGGCACCTGAATTTTCGCCTATCTATTTGATGAAGCGTGACAGAAAAAGGATAAATAAATACACATCGGTCTTTAATATACTGTAGAATATTAAAAGGGGAAGAGGCGTTTGCATCGAGGCAGCACAGCCTGTTATTTAAAAGGTTAAACCCTGCAGAAGTCAGAAACCTAAAGTGCTGTAACCTTATTGCTCCTGGCATTGTATTGCTCACTCTTTTAAACAGCGTTTCTAGAACCTGTGTATCATACTGCAATGGGCTTATTCCGTCCATATAAGACGGACAATGCTCTATCACCAGCGAATTACATCTGGTATTGTATGCACTACGAGAAGCAATAGCATTTGCTATTGACCATAGTGTAACAATTAACTCGACACCAGGTACGTTAATAAATTTCACAAAAAATTTATAACGTATCAACAGAATAATCTATTAAATTAGGTTCGGATTGTGCTAAAGGTTTCATATTGTTCAGTATTCTGCAACTTGAATGAAAGCGTATCCATATGCTCAGGATTTTATATGCGACCTATATAGCGAACATTTCTAAATTACTAATAAGCAGGCACCAACCAAGTCGCAACATAAGTAGGCAGTTGGTTTACTAAAAGCTATGACAAATTTACATAAGAAAGTTTGAAATTCAAATTACAACGACGAGGTTAATTTTAGTGATCAGGCTCAACTTTTATGGCTGAATCTTTCCGTATCAAGGACGAATTAACCATCCAGTGAGACTTGACAAGGGCTGGTGATTAGACTCTGACTCAATAGAGTAGATGAAAGCCTTTCTTTCGCACTGTCTGTTACGAAAAGGAATCCTTTTCTTATTTCCATGGTGACAAAAGCCTGCCCTAGACCCAGTTCGCCTGCCACAAGAAATGTTCCTGCTGACGAATTTGCAGACCACAGGTTAAAAAAATTTCCAGCGAGCATGCGGTTTGGAGACTTTCTCCATTGATGATTCACAATATGTAGTCCGTTTCGATCTAAGCTAATACTCCAGCGATTGAACACTTTATTCAAAACTAATACAATAAATATATGTTCTGTGATTAGGAAAATTTAGCACAGCAACTCGGCCGCATCCTCTTTTTTTATACATACAGCGTATACAAGAAAAAAAATATGCCATTAAAATGACTCACCACATGGCCGTTATTTATGAGACTATGTTGTCCACCTCACAGCTTCATGTCATTAAGTTGGCAGAAAATGTCACTGTGATTTACTTTCGTCTACCTGCACACACTCTGTAAATCATCTATTTAATTATAGTCCTATCCTCCTTAGATAAATGTGGCAATGTCATTCAGACCCTTTAGCAGCACTGGTGGCGCAGAGGTAGGGCTGTGATATCTTTTTCTATAAGACTCTACAAACAGTCTTTCCTAGTTGTCTTCCCTTTGCTCATACGTTTAAAAGTAACCTAATGACAGTTTACAAATTAATTACGATATATAAACTGGTTGTTTCAGCCTCAAAAATGTGTTAATCTACCCCAGTGGGTGAGTAGAATTCAAAACCTGAGGTAGATAGCTGGAATGGTAGATGAAGGCACGCGTGAAGGCTTCCACAACCTAGTATACGGTAAATAAACGGCCCTAATTTTCACGCTTCATTGATCATCTACTCGCAGGTCCAACATCTACTAAACGTCGAACATCCACCAACCGCAAAAATTATATAGTTAAAGTAATGTTACATACATATTAATGGGAAGTATTCATTTTTTTATTTACTTTACATTAACAGTAATGAGCAGACTTAAAGTAACATTTTTCAATGAATGTATAAGTAAATCTGATCTAGAGCGTCTCTAGTACGTTCATTCAATAATTTACAACGATAATAGAGTCCATCCGGATCACACTGCTCGCCAGCACATGCACCAGTACCCTGACTGAATAAATGTAGAAAACCATCCAAGTAATACAGTTTATAAAACAGTCACGCTTCCGCATAACCTACAGAGGGCTGCAATGACAAGCGTGAATTTCTATCCCAATATTATCATCAAGAAACCTGGCTACAACTCTGGTTTAACTATTCAAGTAAGATATAGGAAAAGAAGTAGTCTTTGAATATAGCTGAAAATAATAAAAGATATACACGAAGTATGACAAAGTCAGCACAAAACAAACACGAAAATTCAACAGTAGATACACGGAATTCATTGAGTGTAGCACACGTACCAGCAGTAATGACCGGCTGAAAGGAGGGAAAGACGATAAATATTGAAAAAGAAGTTCTATTTTGTTGAATTTTTGTAAGCCACGTACTGACATATGAGAAAACCTGCAGAAAAAAATTAATTTTAAGCTATTCGCGCCCAAAAAACTCAGTCACCATCGAAATTCGTTGAGCTGCGGCTGTCTGCCAATCAAAAAACGCTGATCGAACGCTACTTGCAGAACCTATTGGGAACATAAATACAATTAGAGGTGGCACGAGGTAGTCTCTATCTTGATGATCCGGACGCCTCGGACTATGGGGTTACAAACCCGTCATTATCGGCTACATAATAATCACAGAAGATATCACTAGAATGTCACCGCAAATACGGGAAATATCACCGAGACTGAGATGTGAAATTACTTATAAGCAATACTAAATCCATCGCTGACTTACCTGGCTTTTGCGACTCCAACCTTTGGTCAGTAATAAATCAGAGAGACGTACTGATTGAACTCTGTATGGTATGGAGCTTGATTACAAGGGTGTCCGAGGTATGTTTGCAGAACACTGAGGTGCCACAACATTGAATGGCACGCTCCGCAATTATTATTCTTATTGCCTTTATTTACGAGGCACTGTACCAGTGCTGAATTGATTTTTGATTATATACTGATGGTATCATGTTTATCTAGGAGAAGAGACCTGTTATTTCAGTGAAACGCTTCCGCAAACTTTATCACCTTATGGGACATATTTCATATCACTAACTCCACTCATGAGCGAATGCCCGATTCGATTGGCGTAAAAAAAATGAAAAAAAGACAGAACTTGATGAGCTATTGATTTTCATGTGTAGTCATTAGTCTTATTGAACTAGATTATATGTCCGACAGCACTTCACGAACGGAAGGGAAGTGAACAGATAGTCCTGGATAGAACAGCCCTCATTATTTTACTATTTTATGATTTTGTTTTATATAGATTTTCGTTTCATTATTTGTGCTCTTGAGTTTTAAATGTTATTATAGCAAGCACCTGGAAGTAGCTATTTTGAAGCTGTTTGATAAAATTGTATAAAACGACCTGAGCCAATGCGTATCGATGACAACTGCTGCATAGTATGCCAAGAAAAGTTACGGAACCTATGCCGTAAAACACAGCGCATGGGAACATCAAGTCCGGAAAAGAGAAACCAAAATCTGAACGAAGTCTATCAGTGTAGGACTATATCGAAGAGAAAGAAGCAAAGTAAGCATAAAAGCATCTTAAGGTGATACGCCAAAATATGCTCTAGGAATATGAGTATTCCAACTTAACTTTTATATCCTAAACCATCCTTCATAATTCTTAGCAATACTGTTAGCATGCAAACAGCTACAATTATTGCTACATTGCAGAGAAATTTCACTAAAACTTCTCTAACACTGCCCTGGCACTGCCCTAGCACTGCACTAGCACTCCTCTAGCACTGCCCTCGCACTGCCCTAGCACTGCCCTAGCACTGCCCTAGCCCTACCCTCGCACTGCCCTAGCATTGCCCTAGCACTGCCCCAGCCCTGCCCTCGCACTGCCCTAAAACGTTTTTTGCTGCCCAAAAGCAGTTTTACGCTACTAGTTTCTAGGGCGGCCAAGAATTACGCTAAGGTAGCCGTACGCAAAGCTGCACGAAAAAATTGTATATCATAAGGTATGTTATAAGGTATATTATAGTCTGACCATTTTATGAAGGCGGTTCTGTCGTGGTCAAATTCCTCTACAGCGGGGCCAAGCCTATGAATATTTCTGATATTTCTCTATATGCAGTTAGTGGGCGGGGCTAAGATATGGGCCGAACAAAATACTCATAGAATTGGCAACGCTATAGAGGAATTTAACCACGACCGAACCGCCTTCATAAAATGGTCAGACTATAGCCTCTTATAATTTCATACGCACGGTACTAACTAAACTGGGCGAGTATACGCAAATCTCTGTGATATATTGTAACTAAAAAATACATCAGTATGAATAATGGCCGCCGAACCGTAATGCATACAAGGGCGCCGCATTATATTTCTTCGCACGGAGCAGGAATAGCTGTAAGCATTTCTCCTTGAATTCTACATTATACACAATGTGAAAACCTCCAGTCTCAATAAGCATGATATTGAGTTTTGGATGGACCAAGCGAAATCACTTTGCGATTAATAGCCGAACTTTGATTTTAATTAGAGGATCGAACGACCAAAATTAATGTTTTCAAATAAATTAAAAGTAATCAGATTTATTACGATTTATCTTGACATATCGAAGTGTGAGGTATTGACCAGGTATGTGCCGTCAGGCAACAGTTAAGTAACCATAAAGTCAACTACGCGGCAACCCCAACTATGTAATCCACATACAGTGGTTCGTGTTGCATATAAACGCCTGCCATGCCCCTCTGGAGTAAACGGCTGCAGTCGACCATGCGTTGCCAAAGAGAGCAAGAATATCAGAAATGCTGACGCCGCAACCCGGTCAACGCAAGATTTACCTTTCTAGCGGAGAGGCGAAAGCGTAAATTTGAGCATGTAAGCACAGCATTCTACAGATAGCAATTCCCCTTGTTGAGTATTCAAATAGGTTGGTTTTGATTAAATAAGCGTCATAATCAAACAATACGTCCGAAACGATAAAAATCTATAATAGGGATAAATCATATTTTTGAAATTTTCACAACAGTTGTTGCAGTACTAATTTTTGCTGAATCAGCGTAAAATCGCTGCTTTTGTCTCCAATCAATTCCCCGTATGATGCAATGGTGGCTTGCTCTTATCTTTTACTGTTATTTCTACACCTACTGGCAGAAATAACTCCACGAAACGAGGCTAACTACCGTGCGACTATCTTGCGATAGTACCGCGAACTCGACACTTATGGAGGCTGGCTCCTTCAGCCACGGGTCTTAAAAAGAGACGTGCGGTGTAACAATTATCTGACAGCCCCAGCAGGTGCAGCAACACTCCCGCCATGGACCGACATGATTGTTCTTTGTAAAAAGACGAGATAGTGATAGCATGTTGCTTTGATGTGATGGAAATATGCAACAAGTAAGTAAAGTCTGGTTCTTGTCTATGGTAAAAAAGATCAAATGATGACGTAGAGTCAGTATACGAGTGATGACTCCAGTTTCCAAAATTGAATCGCGTAACTCAAACTTAAGATATGCAGTATAAGTAAGTCGACAAAAAGTTTACTTAAAGACGTATGCAGACGAAATACTTTTTCATTGCTTCTGATCGCTTGAAATTTCAAGTGTAGGCTAAAGTTCTTTGATATCGAAATCTTTAAGGGTAAGATTGATGATGAGCTACAGGGTATATGAAACCAAAAATTAGGACGGCAATAATTCAGCTAATGAGAATGTTTTGTTCGAGCGACTCTTGTTTTTACTTTAAACGAGATTTGCAATACTTTTTAACATCACTTGCTGTCACAACGAAGTAGCGGGGAAAACTGGGTCGGAAGTTACGTAGAGTTGCTCGAAGTCCGCGGACGAAAGTACAGTAGCTTTGGTACTAGAACTGTCTTGCTAAGTTCACTCTTCTGGCAACTTCTTCCATGCGAGAGTCTAGTAGAGCATTTGCAAACGAATTGCGACTTGCAGCAACTTTTGGCTCGAGTCCATTAGCCTCGGCACACGAACAGGAAAGTGCAGCATGCCGAAACAAATGCTACTCTAAGAACAGCACACCTTCCTGTATCGCAGCAGGTCGTGAAACATAATAAAGAACAAGATAAAGATTGTCAGTACAAGGTGGAAACAGAATTGCGGCACAGTGGGTTCTAAAGAGAGATTTCCCAAATGCCCACGTATAGAGCTTAGATAACGTAGGGGTGCATCCGCTTACATTCGAGCATGCTATATGTACTGCTTCAGTGGCACTTGGTGTAGATTTTCTCAATAAAAAGCGCATTACGATAGCTAGAACATGTTGATCGTATATCGATGAAATGAGTATCCAGGTGTCGGAATCATTACCCTAACAGCTAGATTTGCTGTCCCACAAGGTGATTTCCAGTTTCAACGTCTGGGACAGCCCGGAATTCTGTAAGGGTAATTATTTGCTGACTCAAGAGCCATTGGATCACGCGCAAAGTAGAGATATTCCTGTGATGACGTTATCTCAATTGTGGGCAGTAGATGGCGATGGCAATTGCTTTGTATCATAACGTAGGGTAAAGCTTTCAGTGAAGATAAAGTCAACTTGACCCCTAATGGGAGATCTACTCGCTCTGGTTCACTATGCAGATATGTTCCAACTGGCCCGCCCCAGAGGAGTGTACGGCTGCAGTCGACAGCATCAAATTGTCAAGAGCTTTGCTGCAAAGGACGGAAGGCTCTTATTCGATGACCTGCGGAGTCCTGACCATCCCCATTTGTGTTTGGACATAGAATACTGACTCAGCAAGCCAGGCGCCACAAAAACTCACCTGCCTGGCACACAGACTTGAACTAACCTTTCAGTGTCTGACAGTAACCCTCTAGCAACCTGCTACTTCGCGTACATTCGTTAATCGCTTGTCAGAAAATTCTAATTTTTCTGGACACTTCCGACTACTGAAGAAAACTATAAGATACATTTGTATGGTTTTAATTGAAGAAGATTATTAGACAGTTTGTCTCCTTCATTAGCTGAAGAAACTGTGCATATTTTCATATTATGGTAGAAAAAATACAAAGTTTATTTTCACGACTGCTGATCGATTTAGATAGAGGTCAGCACACTTATTGAACCTGTCACCGCCTGGCTGGCTGTTCCTTGCAACCGTTTTGCACCGACCTTTTGAGTGAAGCCACTGGGATCAACCAGTTCAGTGTAGCCGCTGCAGATCAACCAGTTCAGTGAAGCCGCTGGGATCAACCAGTTCAGTGAAGCCGCTGCAGATCAACCAGTTCATTGAAGCCGCTGGGATCAACCAGAAGTCACTTCGGCGACCCTAGTTGCAGTTCAGTGAAGCCGCTGCAGATCAACCAGTTCATTGAAGCCGCTGGGATCAACCAGTTCAGTGAAGCCGCTGCAGATCAACCAGTTCATTGCAGCCGCTGGGATCAACCAGTTCAGTGAAGCCGCTGGGATCAACCAGTTCAGTGAAGCCGCTGCAGATCAACCAGTTCAGTGAAGCCGCTGGGATCAACCAGTTCAGTGAAACCGCTGGGATCAACCAGTTCATTGAAGCCGCTGGGATCAACCAGTTCAGTGAAGCCGCTGGGATCAACCACTTCAGTGAAGCCGTGGGGATCAACCGTTTCAGGGAAGCCGCTGGGATCAACCGTTTGAATGGGTTCAGCCTTCTGGTTTCAGCCTGCTAGGTTCAGCCGTTTGTGTCCAGCTATATCGGCGCCAGTCGATTTGGAGAAAGGCTTTCATAGCCCCCACCCCCTTGGACAAGGGCTCTGTTCCAATATTCCGCTATTTGTGTGGCACTTATTAGCTTCTCTTGATGTCATGCTGTGCCCCTCATCCCCCATTCTGCTCTGATATTTTAGCGTCATGCACTCCCCTTCGGGGCAGTACCGCCCCTTCCAGAAACTCATCTACAGCAGAATCTACAATTTGAACTATTAGGCTCCTTGTCTTACTGCCTTAATAAAAGGGTCACATTTTATATGTGTCTTGAATTGTTTAGATTGGGACGCAGGTTATCAGGAAGCAAGAATTATGCGTTGCACGAAGTGCCATGTGGCATTCACTCGTAATATTCCTACCGTCGATGACGAGCCCACCGGCAACAGTAGACTGAAATTAGAACTCATCATCGCACATAAAATCCTCGTTGAGGCCTCACTGTGGCAATTAAGTGTAGTGGACGCACCTTACCTAGCGTTTTCTCTTCTGGCATTACCGAATATCTTCTTAAATTACTGCCTACTATTAGAAAAAAGGAAAAACCGTGTGACTTGTAGAGAGTCCATAATAAATATTAATTGGAAGTCTGAAAAAAAACCGCTTCCAGCTTCTTACCAGCAGTTCGAGTGCTCAATGGGCTACATACGCACTGTGACTTTCACATTCTTACCATATTTGGAGCTCCTTCACCATATACTTACAAGTAGCTCAGTGTGTCGCGTACCCTCCATTGAGACATTAGCTGTATTAAAGTAGAACATTTTGCAGGCCCTACCATGTATTTTTGAGTAACTTAGTGTATCGCGTACCCTCTATCTCTAGTGAGACATTTTAGATGTTAAAGTAGGACACTGAACAATACCATGTATGCTCCAGTAGTAATGGTTGCCTAATATATGAGATTCGCTTTGGTGGTCCATTAGGACTTGCGTCCCTCTAATTATAGAAATGTTGAAAAGAAAATCTGACTGCATGGCACAATGCTTATGGCATTTAATACAATGTTATACTATACATGAGACTACTCACTGTAGAAATCAAGCTGTATTGATTTCTCAAGTATTTGTAGAATACATACTTTTCTACAATGAGATATTAACAGCAATTAAGTCTACACATTTATACGAAATCAATATTAACAAGAAAAAAAGCAACAGGTAAGAAACTGAAATTTCTTATTGTGTTCTGCGATACACCGCACACCAAAATGAGCTTCAAAGATTTAATAAACAACAAAGAAACTGTTAATATCAAGAATATATAGGGGCCCACGTTCCGTCAAGCACATACACAGCAAGGACTGCTATTTGGGTTGGATTTTGAACTGAGAGTTTGAGTCGATTGCCTCCACGGAGATTAATTACTCCGACAAGTTTTAACCTTCTCCAAAACTTCAATTCTGAAAGTTCGGTTCTCCACTTTAGATCGAGTTTCAGACGTTAATCCCAGGTCGACTAGCCTTGGGACTGCCAAAAGCTCAATCTTGCCCCTGCTGTCGCACTCACAATCGGTTTGATAGTGAACCAGAGCCTCTGTCGAAAGTAAAGACAGGAACAATCCGAATCAAGTTCCAGACAAAGTAAAACTGTAAAAAGAATACTTCGAAACTTGTAAAAAATTAGCAGGGATACGGAAGAAGAACAGCAGGAGGGGAAGTTTCTTGGAAGGATACCTAAGAATACGACGACGAACCATGAAA
>LQNS02278187.1:11938131-11952656 GCA_001587735.2 Parhyale hawaiensis
GCCATGATGGTCGTCGCTGATTAATATTGTTTTATAAAGATGCAACACACTTTAGCATAGTTTCAACTTCTTTTTAAAAACAGGTATATATAGTCAAAGCCAGGGCCAACGAGCCTCATGACTATATAAAGAAGTGGTATAATGGCAGATTTTGAATAGTGTTGATGGGTGATACAACTAGAGACATTAGAACGTTCATTTATCTGAAAGTAAAACTTTTTCTGAATTTGATTTTTATGGCAGCACTTTACCCTTTCCATCCCAAGTAATAAATTACAATAGAAATCGACGTTAAGGCTCGAGCGTGTGTAGGCCAAGTGTAACACGTACGTTTGATTGATTTGAATCTGTGTTTTCATGATTTCATATTGATTTCTAATAGCTTGGAATTATTAAGTTAAGTTATATATTGTAATATTATCTTTATCCATCTGTTGTTCTTATTTCCTTACTTTCATGAAAGTGTTGAATACTAAGATGCACCCTCTTAATTATACACTTTGCTTCCTGTGTATTACTCGTCTTTTATGCCGTAAACTCTTAAAAGTCCGAGAAACGAAGAACATAGAAGTTATTGTAAAATTAATTTCGAAATAGTCTACCATAATCAGTCGCTACGAGTAGTGTTTACCGATGACGTTTATTAAAAAAATCTTCAGTCCATATGGCGGCAGTGCGATCGCATCGTGTTATCACAGTCACTACCTCGAGTCTATCGGTGTTGTACTTGGTTACGTCACAATCTCAATTGAACGCCCCCATATGACGATGAGGAGAAAACTAGAGGTTTAAGGTAGTAACACACAAAAGTATTGAATACATATAGTTTTCGTCGGCCCGTCAATAAAACGTTCATACTTCAAATCAACTGAATGGTTCGACGCGTCCATGAAAGCTGAACTATGTGCACCCAATAGATTTGTTAACCTGTTTGCCTAGCAAGAGTCACTAGCAAAGTTTCTGCTGTAGTAATTAGAATTTGGATGGAATTGGAACTCAGAAAACCGTGCATATTTCTGTTATTTTGGACAGACACAGCAACGCCGTCAGATGTTCTGAGGTATGAAGAAAGGGCAAATGACTAACGTGCGAACAGCTCTATAGAAAAAGGGGTATGCATGAAGGTACACATAATCAAACTGAAGCGTTGTGAAAACTATAACATTTTAAAGTGAGATACATTCCGGATACGTTTTAGTTCTCAGTCAAAAAATGAGGTAACGCATAACTATATACCGACATGCAGGCACGAATGTGAATAAACGTTTCACGATAGAACTTTATCACAGAACCATCGTAAAGTGAGGTTCTATATATCTTGTGTGTATAAGAGATGACTACTCTGAATTATCTGTTAAAACTGATGGACGTAGAGAAAATGAGATGGTGAGCGCTATGGTTGTTGTAAAGTATGCTACAAAAAGTTTTCAAAGTCTTTTATTTGTTTTTACTGACAGTAGAAAAACTTGCGGACGAAAGAAGTGGTTACCGGTGGGCAGGTATAAGTGGCGCGGTGGATCTAGAGTCTACTGCGTAGTGTATGTCTAGTAGAGCTCGGGCAGAGAAACTAGAGCAATCTGAGAGCGCATACTTCCGCCAATCGAGGCAACGGTAACGCAAAATTTAAATTGCTTGCATCAGCTCCAAAATTTAATCATTTGTGCCTTTTGATAGTAATATCATTTTATGCAATTTTTGAGGACAGACAGCCAGAATAACAGACACAGAGACAGACAAACCCGACGAAAACATAACCTCCTTGGTGGAGGTAACTATATAAGTATTTTCATCTCATTACTGATATTTTTAATAACACTCTTCGCCTGGGCTTCAAAAGAAGAGTAATGCAACCAACATGAAGTACTAAGCAACCCCAATAGGTCTACAACGCTGCTAAGAAGAATCCCTTAAAAAAGCATTCACTGCTGACTGAAACGCCTGCAAGCCCACACTACCGAACTCATATCAAGGCAATGAATTCAATGTCATCTCAGGTTTATCTATACAACAGTTGCCAAACGGACGAGTTTGACATCTAACAGTCTCAATAAATAAATATCAAGGTTTAGAAAATCGGCATAGTCATAGTAAACGAACTCTACATATTTAATTTCGAGAGTCTTACTTCATAAAGACAAGTGGTATCAACTGGGTTTTAAAGAATCATGCAGTAGGCTACTAAGTATTTCACTGATCAGTTAATACAGCTCTTTTCAATAGATTAGTGCATTTCTTATGTATGTTCTAAAAGATCTAAATAAAGCATTGTTGCACAATTAAGCACATACTCATCTTGAGAAATGAGAAATGGAAAAGTGCAGCTCTAAGTAACAAAATTGCCTACTGAATTCCATTTGTAAAATCTAATTGCACGGTTTTGCAAAATACATGGAAGTTTATTTGCATAAAAGTTACTTTTAGAAACGCACTTTTAAGAACTCTTAAATCTAGCATTGAAGTAAAATTATTATGGCCATACACTATATAAGAATTTTCACGTACAATTATGTTTAGAGAATAAAACTAAACTTAATCCGTTGCGATGTTTTGACAACACACAGAGATTTCTCTAGTAAATGTCGGGAAGCATCTCAGCCGTAAGAGTTTTAGTGCTTATAATGGCAAAGGAATTTATTTTTTGTACTACTTACGCAATAAATATATTTTTCTTCGTGTCCTCACAATCAATTGGGTTTGGTTGAAGCTTTTGGCTATATACTATAGCTAGATATTTCATTTAGGGTAGTTATTACACCTTGTCTCAGATCAGATTTAGAGATTCGGCCTAGATATGATCACAAAATGATTTAACTTGTTGTAAAGTATTTTTGAGTCATGAAAACTGCTGTATCGTTAACTCAGTTCTAGTGTAATTAATTTCATGGCGCAGAAACTTGTCGCTTTTTCTCTTGAATTCGTGAGCTTTTAGAACGTTGGAGTCTTTGAAAAAATCTCATGTCAGTAAGAAATAAACGAATATATTACACTTTCTTTTACAGGTCCTGCTGGATTTTGTTAAAGTCAAGAAAATGCAAAGGATGAATGAGTTTTGTTCATTAGCTGGCCTGTGTAAAATACCCACCCTAATATTTAACGCAATTATCCACTTCTGAAACTTCTTGATCTGTGTCAAAATTACTGCACTTTTGGGGGCAGCGCTAGTTAATTAAGATGAAATAGAAACCGTTTATGGTATTTAGATAGGTTTTTAACGTTGATAATAATAATCTTTGATACACCTGGTCATGCATTATTAAATACATATATTTTCTGGGATTAGGGCGAGTGAAAGCGCAAGCTATGGACAGTAAATTTTAAGGAATTTTTGCCTGAATAAAGAGAGGATGACTCATGGATCAGTGTACTTTCTGCATGTGCAACATTGAACATAACTCCTGCGAAATTCTCACAGACTTGTATCATACATTATACATTGTTATTTTATAGCACACGCAGTTGATACCTCTCATCAGGCATTTCTTTGGCCACTGTTCTACAATGAAAAGTCGAAGTTAATAGAGCTGATCAATATATATATCAAATATATTTCCACCTTATTCGGTCTCTCAGCTAATTTGTCTTCCATATCTCAGCAAACTTACCTCAGGATCAGTCTCAAGATCTGGAGGATGGCTCTTCACAAGCAAAATCTTATCTCATGTTGTTTTTTCTTAGTTCTTAAGTTATATGCTTATATGCCTGTCCTCCATCTATCCAGACTTGATAGCAATCACTAAAGAGTACATCAATGTATACGAAACTACTGTGAAGAGCTGGTAATGTGTGGATAATGTGGATGCTTCGGGTTCGGCCTCCTGCTTGATGTACCGATAATGTTACGCCGCACTGCAAAGACATCGCTCGTCTTTTTTCGAAGTGACCGCGCCACGTTTTTTTTTTTTTTTAAGGTGGCATGACGTCTCTAGCTGTGCCGGTGCGCCGCTCGGCGGTGCAGAATGCAGTCTGGCAAACTGATCAAGTTTTTCATTACCGGCTGACCAGCAAATCGACGCAAAATGCCAAATATTGGTTAGATAGCAAGAACGAAAGTTCACAATATCAAATAAGCACTTAAACGGAAGCCTACCACTCCTTGGCATCTGTTCGGTAAATTCAAGTTCTGAGATCAACTTTATTCTTGCTTCAGATATTGGAATGCAGCGAGAGGAGCAATAGAAATTCAGACGGCTATTTGAAGTGATAAGCAACTGTACAGTATAAGCAACCTACCTCATATGTGTAGCGGTACTTGGCTCAGCAGTGCAGCACTGAGATCAGCTTTAATTTTTACTTTAGATACTGTATTTGGAATGCGGTTTGAACAGCAGTGAAAATGGCGGCATCTATTGGGTATAATAGGGAGCTCAAAAAACCCCATGCACATACGTCCAGGCACGACTGGACGGCAACTTTAATCCAGTTTTTGGTTAAATACCTTAAAGAATTCAGTTATAGCTCTTCGTAAAATCAAAACCTTTCTGTTCTCCAAGAAAGTTGAGATTCTTNGTATAATAGGGAACTCAAAAAACCCCATGCACATACGTCCAGGCACGACTGGACGGCAACTTTAATCCAGTTTTTGGTTAAATACCTTAAAGAATTCAGTTATAGCTCTTCGTAAAATCAAAACCTTTCTGTTCTCCAAGAAAGTTTAGATTCTTACCTAATCTATTTAGTAGCATAAAAATCGCCATTCATAAGTAGAGAATTTAACAAAGGAAACGCTGTTTCAAGAAGCCTAGCAAAAATTTGAATGTAGACTATTGTCTCAATCTGCCAAATCAAATTAAGCCTTCACTCTAAAATGCATGAATTTGCTTCTCCAATAATGTAGCAGGATGGCAATTAAGATGCGTCGCTCATTCAAAATACGTACATGGTGAAATGTATGAGTGTACAGATGTGTCCCACGCAATACGTGAAAAGTTGTTATGTTATGAGGTGTGACCCAACAGAAGAAACCCACAACCGTAATTCCACGCACGTGAGATAATGTGCACGACGTCATGTTGACTTCGTCCGAAGACTCACTAGATAAACAGGTAAAGTCAACTTTGACTGCACTCTCCACTGGGAACCCACTCGCACTGGTTCGTGCAGCAGACATAAGCCAACCGGCCCCAGAAGAGTAAATACAGCTGCAGCCGATCACGTGTCGCTAAGAACTATGCCATCGAAACAGAAGGTTCAACGACCCGAGCCCCCTACCCTCCCATTATTGTTCGGGCAAGTGCCCTACCCAGCTCCGCATACTAAGCAATTGCCGGCTCAGCACGCCGGATGCCACAAAGATAGCTCGGCAGGCTCGTCACTCGTTCCTGGCACTTCTAGCACAAAAAGTCAGACACGCAAACATAGTATGCTGGTGTCGTGGGCACACATTTGGTGGAGCTCAAAATACGCACATGCAGTGCGTGCTCGCTAGTAAGATATTTACTTACTAGAGTGCTCGCGCTGTCAAAAATGACACTGGAGAATTTGTAGTGACCCTTCCTCATTGATTCTATTTTCGTTACTAACATGCTGCTGAAGCATACGCTACAACGGCCCATTCAAATTATCGAAAGATGACTCTTTCTATTTCAATCTATCTGAAAAGCACCCTCCTTCCTTCCCGTCTCTGACGAGAAGGAAGCAGTGAAGCATTGCTTACTTTATTTAAAATTCCCAGGCTCGTAGTACAATATGATACACCTTTAATAGGTCTAAATTTTTAAGCCCAAGCCAAGACTACTTCGTTAAAGGAAAAAAGCAAGCTAAAAATAATTCTGTGTCAACCGTATTGTGAAAAATAGCCCTCCTGTGCTTCGTTGATCATTTACTCAACTTGTACTGGGTGAATTGATAGCCAATAGTATAGATTCAATGTATGGAGAAAGTAATAAATATCAGACTCAGTGGCAGCAGGAAGAGAAGCTGTTAATATCTTCATTGTTCATTGTATTGAAATACATTGAATTATGCGGATAAGGTTTCCGCTTTGGCCAGCTTCTGCACTCTGGTTTAATTTTCGCTTTACTTTACGGAACATAATTGCAAAATCTGAAACCTGGCCTATTTTTTCCATTGCCATCGGTTTGATGAATGCACTGTTGAAACCTTGATTTTCAACTCGAGACAAGTTCTATCATACTTCAGTCAGGCTGTTATTTTGCTACACTAGCGCTTAGTGCCGTCGTAGTCTTACATGAAAATATACTTTACAGAGAAGCAGCGCAGCGCAGAGCAGCCGATCCTACCCAGAGAGTACCGCGCAACAAGATCCACTTTATCGATTTAAGCATAGAGTAAACCTCTATTTCTCATACGGAAAGCACTACTCGTTTTATAACCGCTCGGTAAGATAACCAGTACGAGCTAATGGTTTATGCTAAACTCGTGAACTTAAACGTACCCTGCATTTCAGATACAGGTGTTGGTTTCGCCACTTAATTTGGATCGTATACCAAATGTTAGTCGCAACTCATTTGGCTTAAAACTTCCGAAACTCTGTTTGCGGAGCAGGATTGAATTTTTGATGGTCTCAAAAGTAATTGATTTACGTCTAGCACAAAAAAAATATATATATGGCAAAGTTGCAAAACCAGTGCTCCTGTCTGGACAAACTTGCTCTCTCCGTACCAAACGGTTACGTCTTATTATCTGTGAACCAGCCTCCCATATGTCAGTAGACTCTGAAGTACTGGTTAACTAATAGTTCAATAAACCTTTGCTCTATAGGGAGTTGCATGCGCTACGGGTAGGGATTTACGAGAAAGTTAAACTATAGTCACTGATAGAGAAATACCTATACCTTAGGCTAAATCGATTAGGCCGTCGAAGTTGAGGAAAACCAAGTCCGCTCGACTAGACTTGTCCGGGACATCAAACAGATATGCTGTCTTCGAAATTTTGGAACACGTTGCAGTTGATAAAAGCGATACAAGTGCTTTTGAGATGCCTGAGAACTCCATTTTATGAAGCAAGATTGAGCTTCTGTAGGTCTCATAGAAAACAATTGCGGGTTAATATGCCTGCAATGTGACTCATCAGAGTGAAACCAGCGTGCCGCACGGCCCGAAGATCCTGACCAGTCCAATTTCAAAGGTTTAATTTCACCACTCAATCTTTGGCAGCATTTGATACTAACGAGAAGTCAAGTGATGAAAATGACAATCAGAGATGCAAAGGCCGTACAGTCTCATCATCTGAACCAGTGCCATCGAAATAAAATAATCTCATTACCTGTATCCCCTTACCGGGCAAGTAACCATCTATGGTCTCTTCCATAACTAAAACATTCTGGGACCATATACCTCCGTCAAGAAAGACCACGAAAAATTCAAATTGGCTCGGAAACCATGATTTTTTGTAGTAACTCCAAAATATAGTCATTTTTGCCTTTTGTTAGCATTAATTAACAGTTTCCTATAAGTTTTTTGAAGATCCGTTCATAACTTTTTGAATTATGCCGCTAACAAGCATTATTACAAACATGAGTCAAACATACAAACAAACCAACTGATCTGCATCAAAATTTAATCATTTATGTCTTTTAACATTACTAACAACTCCTGTAAGTTTCATAAAGATTGTTTTGAAACTTTTTGAGATACTGTGATAGCAAGCATAAAAACAAACACAGTTACAGACACACGAACAAACAAACAAATCCTCACAAAAATATAGTCACTTATTCTTCATAAAATACACAACAACTCATATAAATTTCATAAAAATCTGTCAATCACTTTTTGAGTTATGGCATTGAGAAAAATGAGGCAGACATACAAACAAACGGATGGACTGATCTTCACGAAAAGTTAATCCTTTGTTCCTCCTAACATACCTAATAATATATACCTGTAAATGTTTTCAACATCCGTCCATAACTTTTTGAGTTCTCTTAATGACAGACAGACAGAAAGACAGTCAGACAAAGTGACAGACAGACAAAGCCGATGAAAACCTGACCTCCTTGGCGGAGGTAATTATACTCCTACGAAAGTACGTTTAGCGTTAAGAGTTCCAAACAAGTTAAGATATCTTGATGAAGCTCTTCCAATCAATGGCACTGTTGACCCTCCCCCTGCTGAAGCCTCATTCTGACACGTAATTGTTTATTTTCATGTAGGTATAAAATGCTTTAAGCCTCTGATAAGTGCTCATCTTTGTGGCGGTTTCAACATCCGAAAAATAGCTACCAATACACCTTTTACTACCAGAATTTTCCGTGGAAGAAACTACTGTTACTGACTTTTACAACCTGACAGCGATAATTGCTGTTACCACTAAGAGTTAAAGTTCATACTTTCAGTACACATTGAGGTCATTTCAAGAGCAATCGGTTTGACATTAACTTCTGAAAATGCAATCAAAAGTTTGCAAAACCATAGCTGAGAAGAAAAAGCTGATTAAATTAGAGTATCTCGATTAAACTGATCCAACAACCTCTGCAATGATGCTCAGAAATTATCATCCTGGACAGTTGTGGTGATGAACACAGATCGCTATATTCTGTTAATAGTCCTGTTTAATCGCTGACACATTCAGGTCTGTTAGGCTAGCTGCTTGATCTTCAAAACAATTTCGATTTTAAAGCCCATTTCATCGGAAAGCAGAAACCACTTGGCAGAAAAACAATCCTGTTCCAGATAAAATGTTCGATTTGTTACTTGCTCATAAATAATTTTACATAATCTTAGCGCTTACACTCAGATTGCTGTTAAGCTAAACGAGCAATGAATACTGTTAATTGAGTAACACAGGCAACTTTCTCTCTTGCATATCTGAGTATTTCTGTGCTGTATATTGTATAGTACAACAGATGACAAGTGATTTTCAGGCGTGACCCTCTTGAAGAAGTAAATGCGACACCTGTTAGACAAATGTACACCTGAATTCAAGTTATGTCGTCCTAGTATAAGAAGAGGGCAATACATAAACATCTATTCATACTTTGCACATCTGAGCCTGTACGAAACATTATAAGCCTATCAGAACTACTTCCTTCGCCAACCTACAATATTGCTTAAATTTGTACTAGCAGTTAGGGTATTTTTCATTGTTATGCTTATGCTTTCACTACTAAGTCTCGCTATTGGTATGTATTGTTTTTCATCTTGAAGCTGAAATCAATATGAATGACTTGGACTTCTTTCTGTGCTGAGTGTGTCGCAAAAACCCCAGCGAAGCAACTTAATTGTCTTTCTGAAGGGAGTAGTTCTTGTGGTGTAGACGGCGCTGACTTTAAACAGTGTTCATCCAACCCAATGGAAGCTGCAATCGCAGTTTGAATCCTGTTGGTCCCACCGCCACCGCCCCTAAAATACAAGCACCTGCTGGAAGGCATCAACACTCTGCCTCCACCTCCCCATCCACCTTCGGCGCGTAATTACAGCATAGCCAGGGCCTATTTTGGGGGAAAAAAGGGTGCTGCCAAGTCAAGCAGGCCCAGATCAAGCTTACACTAATTCAAGGACATTGGACAGAAGTTCAATAAACGCAAGACTTTTCTATAAGTTAAGCTTCTTGTTTTGTTGGGGCGTAAATTCTCTGTACAGTTTGATAAGAAGCTACGCAGCAGTGAAAATGAAGACTTCTCATTTGCATTGATAAAGGCGTGTCCCCAGGTAATTAGTCTCCTAATTGCAATGAAGTCTACTCTCCCAGCCTGCCTCAGTGGCAAAGTATTGCGTTCATTGCTAGAACCAATAAAAATTAATTAGTTTGCTACAAATAGTTCTGCCCTGTCCTAAACGACATAATGTAAGCAGTCCAGTTCTTTTCTAATTTTATGTTGATAGATATATTACTAGCAAAATTTTCTCTCTTGCTTTATGAAAAACAAAATATTCTTAGATTATCCGAAAGTATTGGTGAAATCGCCTTCTTTTCTATAGATCAAATTTTTTGGCTAATTTTGTACATGTGAGTCAAAGATACAATATCAATTTTCCAAAATACCCTACTTCTAATAATTCATCAGCTTTGCCCAAAATGGCTACATTCGTTACAATAAAATTGTGAACTAGGAGTTTCACGAAATCATTGCATTTCCCTGAGGTTTCTAAGTGTTCTCATAAATTCTTGATCAAGTTTATTGAGGAACGGGTTGAAACTGTAAAAACCGTTGAATGCCAGGTGCTTGAGGTGACTGCGTACTTGATTAAGTCCATATCTAGTTGTGCAAAATATATTTTCATTTTTCAAATTTCGGAAGTTAGAAAAATGAAAATATATTTTGCACAACTAGAGATGGACTTAATCAAGTACGCAGTCACCTCAAGCACCTGGCATTGAATTCCAGGAATATTTCACTTAGTTATGCAAAAAGGGCGTTGTATAACTTCACATGACCTTATCAAGGCAAGAACACAGACGTATATATTTATTGTTACCAATATGTTATATAACAGTCATAATGTTCATAAAGTTTGTGCTACCTTGAGTTAAGACTTTATACGAATTTCTTTGCTAATCAGATCAGCCTTATCTTCTGTTTTCTACCTTCTATTATATGCTTCTTTTTTAGTCGTGTCCCTATTTTGATATGTAACACGCAAGCATTCAAAATCAATATCTGTGGAAACCGTTGGTGATAAGAGTGTATTAGCTGTACCAATTGTTCACTATTTTTTTGTACGGAGTGCAGTAATTTCTCAACTGCACAAGTTTTTTAGACTTCATCACAGACATCATCATTTCATAAAATCAGCAACAAGCGCTGGAACTTTTAAAGCCTAGTACACTGACGAACGTTTCTCAGCATACAACAAACTGCACTGAGCAGGGAGCCCAGCAGTGTGTTCGCTGTACTGCAGACCTTTTATGGTTGCGGCCGTTAACTTTGCAGCCGCCATCAGACCAACATTAGATTAGATTAAATAGGCGGCAGTAGACGGACTAACAGCTCCATTCCCACAGAGACACCGGGACTTACGCCCCAACCCTCTATGAGCTATTGCCATTATGTTAGCATGATATAGATGACAGAAGAAAAAGGAAGAAGATAACATAAGGAAGATCTCAGCCACTCGTCGATCATGCATGCATGCAAGTGCAATTTCTAGCCGCTGATCTGCGGAGCTTACGAGTTTGTTACACTTCGTTTATTAGTGTTTAAACATTTTTTAGAGATTTTCTGATCGTGAAAAACAATCCCTGTGACAAGTACTCAAAAATATATGCTGTTATCGTTTAGTGTATATACACATTGAAAAGCTGAACCAGCATAATCAATGTAATTACAAGCTATGCCACTGGTGCATGACAGCATCACCATCCAAACATTTTTCTATCTTCTAATGGCACCCCAATGTTTGCTGCATAGTTTCCTCCAAGCGTTATTTTCCTTTCAACTGACTTTGTTCATCCATGTACTGCGGCCTTTGTTGTCATATCAGCGCCCGTGCCCGAGAAATGTCCAAAAGACTTAAGCTGAACATCCGCTAGCAAGCTGAACGTGCGACTGTCTAGTATGATCCA
Source organism: Parhyale hawaiensis (assembly GCA_001587735.2). Lineage (NCBI taxonomy): Eukaryota > Metazoa > Arthropoda > Malacostraca > Amphipoda > Hyalidae > Parhyale > Parhyale hawaiensis. The sequence continues at coordinate 11,949,598 of LQNS02278187.1, forward strand.
GGCACCATAGGACGACAGTCGGGCGTCCGTAGAGATTTGACTGATTCGCCCTAACCACATCCTGCGTCTGGCGTCTCGTCCATCGCTGCCTAAATACCAGTCAGGAGTATTGGCGAGCTCCACCTGATGCGTATCACTGACAGAACGTTAACAATCGACCTCCAACGCTTCTGATCCTAAAAGGTTCATCTTTTTTTCTGAGATCCTCAATCAACCCGCTACTGCCTGTCATGCCGTTTATTTCGGTCTACATCAAGTGTTAGCGTGGTTATGAACGCATATTTTTAGCCACTTTTTTACACAAATGAAATATTTCACGGCAAGTACTGCTATAAATAGTCATTATGATACCCATATTCTAATTACTACGAGTTAACGGATATATGTATAATATTGTATGTAGACCATAGCCCATTTTGCACGTCGCTTATCGAAAGAACTTCCAGCTTATACCTTTCTGTTACGACATTTTCATGCAGTGTGACTTTTTCCAAGAGACGTTATTAGTTGTTATATTTTATGACAATTACTATTTATTGCACTGATTGTTTATTGTGTTGTTTTCTATATTCATGCAAAAAAGTGCTGCTTATATTTTTCTCATATGGCATTTAAAATTGGCTATTGTTCATCTTCATTTCAGTAATTACACATCATATTCCCCAGACGGCTGGTATGTATAAAAACGCAGTAACAGAGTTTTTCTTATTCAGACGAAGCAATAATGAATTTCATAAAGATTATTACTTTACTGGTATTTTGCATGCATCCTAAAAGTTTCTTTTTAAATAGACTCCATTTGGGCTGGACAGCGCGGGACCCGTGCCATGGTGGGTGTAGCGTAACGGCAGCTGCGTCCTTTATAGCTGCCCAACACTTTCCTCGGCTCCTCATTCTTCCGATGAGTAAGATACATTACCACTAACTCTTTCGTTTTTATTTTCCTATAATTCAACTCATGCTTTTATTTCAGCTTGCCTAGTGTTTTTTATGTTCTAAGGTTTTTTAGGTTGAATGTCTTTTAACATTGCTAACAACTCCTGTAAATTTGATAAAGATTCATCCATAAGATTTTGAGTTAATGTGCTAGCAAGAATAAAATCAAACACAGCTAGAAACAAACAAACGAACAAGCGCATCATCATGAAAATTGGCCATTTACTCTTCGTATTATACCTAACAACTCATGTAAATTTTGTAAAAATCCATCCATGACTTTTTCAGTTATAGCCGTAACAAACATTAGGCAGACAAACAAACAAACAGATCAACGGATTTTCACCAGGAGTTAACATGCCGAACAATCCCTGTAAATTTCGAAAAGATCCGTTCATTAGTTTTTTCGTAATCTTGGTGATAGACAAATAGACAAACAAACAGAAAGACAAACACGACAAAAATATAACCTCCTTGGCGGAAGTAGTAGCGTATTTTTGTTATTTGTTTAAACGTAATATTTCCTCTATTAACTACAGCTTTACTTTCTCTACTCTGCACTGTTTTGAAGCAACTAGTTCATAGTAGTTGGGTCAACCTAGTTAACTCGAGTACTGATACAGTCGAAACTTCAGCAATGCTTACCCTAGCCTCTGGATTTTTACTTGAACTATTTCTCTTGGAAAAAAAATCGATTCCCCACCCCCAAATTTGCTTCACGTTATTGTAATTCTACAATATTATATCGATATTACTTTAACGGTAGTCGCTAATAGAAGGTAGGAACCTGAGTCTCCGCTATTCTCTGCATGGGAATGCGTTTATCGGTCGGGCTTCGGCCATTTATTTAATCTAATCTACTCAAGTGTCTCAGTTTGGAGGCAATAACCACATCGCAATGCAATTACTAATCAAAGCACTTTTCCTTCAGTACAGTCTATGTAGAAATATATGTGTAAACTATGTTCTCGTCTTTCACCGGATTGGACTGTACCCCGTTAAATTCTGGCAACTGTTTTATCATCTGCCGTTCCCCCACAAGACTAACGCAATGGCAAGTACCGTAAGATGCAAGGAAATAATCTACGGCACTTGTCTGTTCAGCGACAAATGTGCAAGTGTTCAACCTAAGATTTAAAATTTTGTAAGAGCGAACATTATGTGAGTGTAAGAAATTTGAGTGAAGGTTTCAAATTTGTTTATTGTTGTAACATTAAATGGTTAGTTACCATGATATAGAGTTTAATATTCGTTGGTTTGTGCCCGCTGCCTTTTCAACTGCTGCATCTTACCTGCACTGATAATACATACACTAGCACGGTACGATTCTTTCCGATAAACTTCCCATAAATTCCACCCTACCTTTGCAATACTCTTGACATATACTTCTGCGTTAGTGATAAACTGCCTTATTTTTACGAATATTTACAATGAGACAATGTAAATAAATTAATATTCTCCATCTACAACACTATTGCATGCTCCTTATATAGATGAATTTTATATCATTTGTGAGGCAGCAGCATCGAATTTCTGAAAACAGCATCTATCGATGAAATTTAGGTCCGAACAGAAGGATTTCATACAGTATTTGAAATACCTCTGTACATGTCCCTGACGCGTTTCAAGTCAGAGACTGCAGGGCGAGTGTTATCGGTAGAAATGCTGTCAAGATAGCTTATCAAATTGTACTATAATAAATTATTGAATTGACGAGAAAAGTACTCGAAACAGGAGGCTGTGTAGTTGAACTCACGTTTTACGTATACTGTACTATGGCCGTCTCAATTTTGGCTCATCCCTGAGTAGTCCAGTTTTCATTAGTATAAAGACACGCTGATTATACTTTAGATAATGTCGAGATTTTTTTTTTCTTGCAGCGTTTCCTATTGTTTTGAAGAGTAATGTAAGGCGCTGTCTTAATTTATACTTGTTGACTATTGATTATAAATTCTTAACAATTCAGCCCAATTCACTGTGATAATCAAGGGTTAGCTTCTTACTATTACAAACGAACACCCAAGACTTCGTTATGCTCCTCCTACCTCTATCTTGATTACGAGACAATACTTATCTAAGCAAATCGATTTGAAATGTGGGAGTTTAGGAAGGGTGTTAGGCTC
>LQNS02278187.1:11952699-11973620 GCA_001587735.2 Parhyale hawaiensis
CAAGGGTTAGCTTCTTACTATTACAAACGAACACCCAAGACTTCGTTATGCTCCTCCTACCTCTATCTTGATTACGAGACAATACTTATCTAAGCAAATCGATTTGAAATGTGGGAGTTTAGGAAGGGTGTTAGGCTCGGCTGTCCAGTGCATCTCAAGATCAACCTTACCGGCACTTGTTAAATGGTGCTAACCGGCACTTGTAGAAAGATTTATTGGTTCAAACCACACACTGCAATCTAAACAAAGCCAACCTCTTTCCTCACCACCTCTGACGTACGTGGATCATGAAGAGCAAGCATCTTTAAAATTGGCTATAATTCTGCACGAGATCTATTTAAGAGCGCAAAATATTGCTTTTCAGAGCACGATCTCGGCGTCTTCTCACACGGCGTTTCTGACAAGATGTGCTACTTATTACAAAGGAACGGTGTGGAATTTTTTTTTTTTTGCAGGACTTTTTGTTAAAATGCGTTGCACAAAGCCCTGGTTGTTATCGGCGGAACACACCTGCCAAAATCATCGTTTTATTAAATAAAATTTGAGTTGGTATGTTTAGTTTTGCATATCGAGCGGATGATTAGAGGGTGAAATTATAGTTGCTCGATATTTCAGTAATTTAATTTGTTTCAACTTTAATTTCTTTGCAGTGATACTGACTCTTGTAGAAGACGCGTCCCTTAAAATGGTCTCAAGTTTCCGTTTGTATTATACAGAACTCCATACTACGCAGTTGAGGAAGGCAATTTTTCCTCGCCATATCTATATGATTTGTTTCTTTGCAGATCACCGTCGTAGTTGGACTTTCCTCATGGAATTATTTCACCATTTGTGACTAACACACTCTGATTTTCCTCGTATTTTGATGAAAACTCCAATGGATAATGATATTAGCTATTCACGTAACATATTTTATAGGAAAGTGGTGCATATTAGAAAAGATGGTCCGTCGAATGCTGTAGATTTGAAACGTACATCCAACTTATATTAAAATATCATCAACAATAGCGTATATTGTTGCTTTATACTGCCTATATAAATGTGAACGAAATTCCAATACGAAGATTTATAGGCGTTAGAAAGCAAAAATGTTAGAGCAGGACTGTGAACCCAATGAAAGCACCACATTCCAGGCACTTTAGTAATTTCGTGTACATTTGAAAAGATAAGGAGCATTAGGTTAGACCCGATTCATTACAAGGTAGATAAGATGGGCTAGATCCAGCGAAAAACGTAAAATTAGCTCAGTTTTAACAAATAAGCACTAAGTAAGTATGTGCATACACGAAATCCTTAAAATTGAGGAATTTTGAGAAATTACTTGTCTGATAATTTCACTGAATCCACCCTGCCCGTGCAGCATGTACAGGGCAATTAAATAGGCTATATAGAACAGTAAACTAACACCCAATAAAATTATGATCACAAATGACCGTTGCCGTTGAATTATATACAGTATAACTAGAGGTACCTACTGTAAATTTTTTGAAAGCTATACAAATATTACCAGGTGCACCAGTGCCTTTGCGTGCACCTTTGTATTTCCCTTTCATTCTGGAAGTGTTCTGAATGTGGTGGTCAACAATGATTAATATATGTAAGATGTAGCTTAGGCTGGAAGGAAACTCTACATAGTCTCGCTAAGCAGGCTCAAGAAAAACACGAAGCACTACATTGTAAAAATTACTAATTTCAGTTGCTTGGAATATATCATTTTGCCTGGTCAACATCCCAGGTAGACACACCCACCCTTTTAGAAAATCCTAGACATTTATCCGACGGCTATGGGGACGGCATCTGACAATAGTCTGGATATATCCGATTGGGACTGATGCAGCGAAATGGCCTGTACAAAAAAAAAAAAATAGCAAACGCTCCTGTCGTAATCTCGCAGGCTATGAAGATTCCAACTCCTGGTTCCTGAATTCAAGTTTTTCTCACTAATATAAGCCACAGAGCGCTGTCAAGGGCAAGGAGTCATTCGCCTGCCAGGAATCCTCTTCTCAGAGATGGATCTCGACTGCATGCAAGATTAATTTATTTGTTTGTTTACCGGTTGTCAAAAATCACACGAGTTGTTACCGAACCACTTTGCGGTTATTTCTAGGTGTTGTCGATTGACAATTGGCAAAGTTGAGTTATGCTCAGGCCACTGGGATTAACTTGTCGGGAATTTGTGACAGCAGTATTAGTTTGAATCTAGTAATAGGCGATAAGTTCGAATTATTTACCTTCATTGAGACGGCCAAAAACTCAATCCTGCACCGTTAAATGACGTTTTGGTCCGTCTCAAACATAATCGGGCTGCTGCCAAACTTCCTGCAACACGATTTAAGCACGGAAATTAACGCTCCATTCCGAAGTGCCTCACAAGTCAAGCCTGATGTGGTTAGTTAGCTTTGAACGACTCTGGAGTGCCGATCGAAAACACTTTTCATATGCTTTTGGTGGAGATTCTCTTATGGAAGAAACATTGCCTCTACCTTGTTAACCTTCAATTTAATGAAGGCACCAACAGTGGTGATAAGGGTAAACCTGCATCGGCAGAGCATTTTCATACTCTTTCCCGCAGGTTCAACCTAATATGATGATCTTAAATATAAATTTATTTTGTACCGTGACAAATCGCTTCAAAAATTTATATCAGTCTTTTGAATTGACCAGTAGCTTTGCTTAACCTTTCATCCCTTTACCTTCTACATTAAATATCAATTTTCTTAAAAATAACACCATTCGGTCGAGGACCCTCAGATCCACCTGGCCGATAAAGGGTTATCCTATGTCCAGCCTGTATCAAAGATACACGCCTCAATCATTTCCGCAACCGTACCACTTGATAAGAGAAGAAATATGCATACCTCACGAATGTCTCGTTTTTAGCAGCGTTTCCGTTTATCCCTCCCCAAACAGATGAACATTAAACGGACCCCCAGCAACACACAGTTATTCTGCCACAATTGTCTCTAGTCTGTTTCAGCTGTCAACTTTCAATCTGTTGGTGTAATACCTCAATGCTAAACCAAAGATATCAAGTTCTTTTTGATTAGTTATTCTGTCACCCTGTGCCAAGCCTCCTCCAGTTGTTAAGTTCTCTTCAGTTGTTCTGTCATCCTAGTGTCACGTCTAAATTGTTAAGATCTCGTAGGTTGTTCTGCCAGGCCAATGGCAAGGCTTCTCCAGTTGTCAGGTTGCCTACAGTTCTCCTGTCAACAAGTCAGACAAAGCCAGTAAGATGCGTTCTAAGCTGACAAGGACTGCCCCAGTGGTCGCCGCTCGGTGACAGGCGGGACGCATAATGGATCACCGGTCGGCGCTAATGGCAAATTTGCACCGCGTTCAACTTTGGAGTTGACGTCCCATAAAAGTTTATCCGTTGTCGGCTTCCGCTCCACTGCCGCTAATGAAAGCCCGAGGACAAAAAGTGTTTTGGTTGTGGGTGAAAAAAAAAGAGGTCTGAAATAAATATTGGCTGAATCTGGTGCGGCAATAACAAACAAATTAGAAGACATTGCACAAAGTAAGAAAAAGCTAATACTGATGCCATGTTGTCGTGGAATTGAAACAACTATTTCATACCCGTAGCATCTTACGACATATGCACTCATAAAATATTACTAAGGATGTACTATTGACTGTAAAACTCAGATTCAGGTTGATAGAAGTCTCGACCGCGTACGATGATCGTCGAATATTATACAATCTGAAGACAATCATAGCAGATGTGCCTCAATGAAGTAAGTCCAGAGTTCCATATCATTTCGAAAACCCAAAATTATAGTTTGCAGAACGTTCTTGAGGATAGAGTTGCTAAAGTATATGATGCATAAACGTGCTTATATATAGTATGTTAAGTTGCTCACTTCAGCGTGAATAGGATTAGAAAATATATAATAGAAGTGTTGCGGAGCATAAAATGAGACATGTACGAAATTGAATGCGATGCTCAATTGAGGCACAAATATGCCAAACATAAACACCAATATGCGAAGCACCGTTATGTGCATGTTATACGATCGAAGTAAAATTGTTACCATTGAATTTTCCCTTTTCATCTCAGCCTTCATAGGGTAACATGTCTGGTACCCGTCCACCATGCTAGTAGCCGTCCACTTGACTTTAAGAACTTCCTGTGTGAAAACTAGCAGTGTTAGAAAGCCGTATATAGACTTAAAATGTATGCTAAGTAGTACCCTACAGTTTAAGCCTATGTACGGCTCTCTAGCACTGCTAGTTTTCACACAGGAGGTTTTTAAAGCCAAGCCGACTGCTACTAGCATGGTGGACGGGTACTAGACATGTTACCCTAAAAGCATGAAGAACATAATTAGGATAAGTCTGCAATATAATACAGTAAAACATTACCGTATATTATCAAGTTAAAACAACATATCTAACTTTAATTCAGTGATAGCATCTAGGGCAGTTGCTCTACACAGTCCGGTACGCAGTAGATGCCTACTTAATTAGTTGGAGTTGCAGTCGAGAAAGATAGGTACTTCAGAAGCAGTTGGTGTTGTGACTGAAGAGCAACTGCGGACGTATCTTACAGGCATTCTCTGAAACTGCAAATCGGTTTTTGCTGAAACATTTTATGCGAGAAAGACTGTCGTTGCTGCTAATGTTTTTTTTCTTTTTGCGAACGAGATATAAAATGCTAATCACATTTGTGAATTGTAGGTAATCAGTAAAATTCCTGAAAATTATTGATTCAACTTTAACTAGTGCGTTTGGTTGTTAAATGTCTGCCCTATTTTAATTAAAAAAATTTTTTGCAACGAAGTTACTTGAAATTGATGATCTTTATATCGCTAACAACAATTCAAAATCATGATAGCGAAAGCCTTTAACCTTCTGCCCGCATCAGAACTTCTCTTCCCTTCAAGAAGACATAGGACCGATAAGTCTTCTTTGTCCTAAGAAATTGAAAGACAGATTTCAAACCCCTTGAGACCTATGCAATTTTACCAGCAAGACGAATCACCTGCAACCAACAGTGACGTTATGAAACCAGCCGTACGTGTCGACTGATGCTAGCCATGCATAGATAATTACCCTCTTCTTTGACGAATCAATTATTCGCTATACCTTGTTTTCAAAACAACTGATGGCTTCCATAGCGAGGTCGTAAGTTCATCATGCAACCTTCTATTGTTAAATTAGTACGCCATTCAAGCATGAATTGCATGCTGCATGCGATACTGGTGGTCAGGAGGCGAGATTAGCATGCCATTCAACTCAGTGAAACCTAACAAGGTGAGAAGCTTTGAAAATGGTGGTGCAACAGAAATACATATGACGCGTGAGGCGTTTTAGTCTAAGCTATGGAATGTAAGTGCATTGAACAAGACTTTAATTCCGTAGGGCATATGTTTTGCATCTATGTTTAAATATATATTTATATGTACATATATATATCTATATTATTATGTGATTTTTATGGGATAGTCGGCCTCATCTGATTGATATTTCATCCGTATGGCCAATGCGTTTCTCTTTTCGTCATTGCTCTTCACTGGTCTCCTTATCTGCCCCGTCTACTCTCTGGGAACGGGCCTGTTGGTCCGTCTACTGCCTGCTATCTAATCTTACGCTCTTTTAACATTTTTTCTCTTCTTCTCCTTTCGCCTCTTCTATCTCTTCTTTCCTTTTTTCTCGACTCGCCCCTCGCTATCATTCCATACATCATTCATGCCTTCTCTCCAATTCCACAACAATCAGGTTCTTTTAAGGTTTCTTCCCATTTCTTTTCTCATCGCGTTGCAATCGCACACGTTGTCATTTGTTGTATCACTGCTAGACTCGCGTTACAGCAAACCGAAGCAGGAGTTAACAAACACATCTTTATCTAACTTACACAAACACACATTTAGCCTTAGCAGTGTCTTCGTTATTACAGTAGTTCTCTATCCATAACCAAAATTTGCATTCTAATGAAATTTACTGCAACATTTTTTTTTCTGTCCTTTGTTTCTACCGAAGGTCAAGTCACCTTCATCTCTTGCACGTTTGTACCTCATTCAGTAAAGGCCGTTAGGTCACATGGAACGAATTAGGTCAGGTGTTAGCGTTAGTTATCCACCTTCATCAGGCGCAATAGCCCTGTGTTGTGTACTGCAGCAAGCCCCAATTGATTTCAAGGCAGAATTAATTGGCTTATTCATGTGTCATTCCAAAGAGAAATGACATGAGTGCAATTTCGGAGGGACAGTTTTGTGGAGCTCAAAACAGGGGAAGTTCTTTGTACTGGTAATTAATCGGTTAGTGCGGTAAGACAAGCTTTTGTAAAAATGCATACTAAGAAATTTTAATTTCTCATTGTGTACATCTCAATGAATTCTATCGATATCTCACATGCAGTTTTCCGATGTTTAGAGGGGGTGACATCGCAGAGTGTCCTACAACCAAACATCAAACAAAATATAATTAACACCGTCGTGCGTTAATTTGTGTTTATAATTATATGTTTGTATCTTTGTAGGTTTCGTGTCCCCCCTCTTAAAGAAATGGATTGTCGAAAAATAGGCCTGGTTACAGATTTTGTAATTAGGTTGCGTTTTCAAGGAGATCGATGACCAGGTAGCTGAAGATGGTGAAAGTGGGATCCTTATTCCTTTATCGCAATGCAATTCTTGCTTGAAACACTTCTAGGAATCAAAAAATAGAGTTATTATACAGCTTCTCTTAGCGCGTCCATGCAGTCTTATTTTATAACATTCTCCATACATCGAAACATATGTTTGTTATCAGTTTACCACGTACAAATTCAGAAGCTAATCAACGTGGGGTCTACGAAGCGCGATGATTTTCCACAAGCAGTAGACATTATTTCTTTCAGCTTGCTGTTTTCGTTTTGACGGAGCAGATTTCATTTCAACTCAAAATATTCGATGTACTGAAGCATTCTTCGGTATCATGGATACGCGGCGGGTAAATTATTTAAATTCACTGAGGCTTTGTTGCTTGCTAATGTAAGATTCTTTCCGCATGTGACCTATGGCGGGAGACGATTGTGCTTCTGACATGAATTGAAAGAGAGAGCACTTAGCTCTTACTACAATTTGAGTTGGCTGTTGTAGTGCATGTTTCAGAAGCATTTAGCAACAAAGGCATATTAAATGAAGACGGATCATCTCGAATTCTTCGCTGTCATTTTTGACTGCGTGGGCACCCTAGTAGCCTATTAATTTCCGACATGGTTTGACTTACCTATTATTCTTGCATCCCATCCATTTCTTTCATGATATATCAAGTACACAAAGTTCCTAATAGTATTATTTCTACAAGGAAAACTAAATAATAACATTAAAAAAGGTTAACTAGACGACAACGACATGAATTGCAGACGCTGATCCCACGCCGATTGCTCTTGAGACTGCGTCATACTAAATTTTGAGTCCCATAATTGAATTTAAGATCATAAGCCTTTTCTTTCTTGCGATGCAAGCCCTGTGAGCCTTTCTGGGATGATTTGGCCGCAAAACCTGCCCATGACCTGTGATCACCTAATTAGCCAATATGGCCTTGCAATTCCCAAGAAAGAAATACTACTGGGCCAACCTCACATCCTTGCGACCATGCGACAAGGCTGTTAATTGCATTTTCCTGTAATTGATTTGGACAGAAATTTCTCAAAAGCCTAAGAGCTGGGGAACGCTTCGATGTTTGGCGCTTCCACGGCGAACTTTTTAAATAGTCTGCATGTAGGTCATGTAACAGTATTTACGACACTATTACTAAATATAATAGCCTGTAGGTTATTATAACAGGAGCTGGAAACCTTCACTATTTAGTGAAATAATTGAATTTGTCTCGTATTTTAGTTTGGACAAGTCTACAATCGCCCGGGCGATACCCCCGCAACCCCATGCAGCGTTGGAAGTGTTCATATATAGGTACATAGAATTAATTATTCTAAAACTGGTCCTCGTTTGCTTGCACAAACAACTTGTGTGCTTAATGAGTTAAGTTGCCTAATGAGATTAGTAATATACCATAAGATAAATTGCTTGCATTTAATCAATGATGAATGAAAATTGGTGTCCATTCTAAGAAATGAAACTTACAAATCATGTATCCTATCGACACCTGAGTTAAAGCCCCTATATTATTGTTAATTGGCAAGACCAAACTGCAATTTCCTTTACACTTTATCAATATCTTCTGCGAATTTGGCATTTTTTGTTAATTATCCGAGCAATAATTCATGCAGGAGTAATGAAAACGTACCATTATCTTAAAAGCTATCAAATGAGCGAGTTTATGCTAGAGTTTTGTGAGTTACTTGGGCATATATTTTCGTGTGATGATGAACTTATGTAGGACCAATTCTTCTACTCGCTTGCCGATTCATATTCATTATGGTGAGATTTCACTTTTTCATCTCCTATACTGCTCGTAAATAGTGCAACCCTGATAAAAAATACATATATAAATCAACCAGACCGAAGCCCTCACCGGCGCATGAAAAAATCTAATGCAACATCTTCACTCTCCTCCAGCCGACTGGGAAATGCCTCCCGAGGAATAGCATTTTGAAGTAACCATATGTGGCCACTGGCCCGATAAAGGGTTTACTCTATTCTGTCAAATCAATAAAACTGGTTACTCATACGAAGAGTTTTACTTGAAAGTCCTCAATTAAAGATATTGGATAGCATAGGGTTGGAATATGCCTAATTCTACTCTAAACAGGTTCCTAGTTTACTTTCTACCCTGACACTATCCTGACAGAATTTCCATATACTTATAGCAAATAGCAAATTTTACTAACCAGAAGAAAGACGTTTCTTTTTCATTTCTTTTTTTTTTCGTACGTCGCTTAGGCACCATCATTCAAATTTGGGAATATATTTCAGTTCGCACGTAGATGTATCAATTTAGCCAATAAGTAGTCTAGAAAACTTATGCAATTGCATTGATTTTCAGATATATATACAAGTTGATGCGGCTGGTATTAGAATTCAGACAGTTCTAATGCATCTTGCAACTCAAGGAGCAACTTAAAGAGATGTGCCTTTATTCTGTTAGACAACAGACGCCTTTAGGTTAGGACAGATAGATACATCTGTTCATGTTAAAGTACAGTATCCATCTGATCCTACAGATACCAATATACTGAGCAGCATGGTCAGCTTCTTCACAGTTTTATAATCCATTTCATGACAGAAAATATATGAATGTTAGCGAAAAACTGAAACATATTGTTCATACTCTTCGTTCTTTGACTACGAACCTTAAATTCGCATATCCCCCCCCCCCCCTAAAAAAATAGTGAGAGAAACTCACGAGCTGCAGCTGGGGTCCATCCCTTCACATTGGAACTGTTAACTATCAACCTCATGAGTTCGGTCAACGCTTTATCCCCTATCTGTGATGGCACAAAATCACTGCTTGGATCCGTGTTCGGCAATGTGGACCGACAAGAGCTGGAGTCAACAGTGAGCGTTTTGGGAGAGGTTCTTCTAGGCAACGTTACGAGAAACCTGCGTTTGCCTGAAGTTCCACTTCGATTCACTCGTCTCTAAGCCTGACGTCCAAGATTTTTTCGAATAATAAATACAGTATGCTACGTTTTTCTGTTATTGCAAGCTTGCGTCGATGAGCTTCGCAAACGTAGCAACGTTTCACTTCTAATATGTTGAATTGAATAGAAGTCCTAAGATCTGAATTTAATAAATATGTTTCAATCTTACTCTTTAATCTCACCTGCAGGCGCTATCATCCCTTACCTCCGTACAGCTTGTTTTCATAATGGAAAAACAAATAGTTACATATTAGTTCATTGCAGTGCACACAAACTCACCTGTAATACCACCTATTGCTTCTCTTACATACAGTATAATTACGACTCATATTTCAGTTTCATGTCCATAAATGGATGCAGTAAGTTATCAGTGTAGCCATCGTAATCTTCAACACTGGCTGGTCAAGACATGCAAGCAGTTTACAGCTCTCCCCATCGCCGGCAGTTTTTCAAATTAATGCAGTGATTCCCGTGAGTAATCATCGCAAAGTTTCATCGCAGCTGCTAATGCATACAAGCAGTTTGCGGCTTTGCCCACACCTTCTGCAATAATGAGTTGGCTTTGCCCACACCTTCTGCAATAATGAGTTGATGACTTGGCAAGCTTTTTAATGATGGCCTACTGTAACATTATGCCGGGGGTGCCGGAGGGCCGAGCGCCTGGCAAACAAGGTGCTTCTTCTTAGGTCTTCATGTCTGTGTTGGGAATATACACGATCTTATTGCCTGCATTGTGTATTTCGAAAAAAAAATGCACTTTGGTAGACTAGACGCTGAGTTGGGACGAAAAGTGATATGGAATTGAGGGATGCCATCTTCAGAAAATATACGTATTACCTATTTACGGGAGGCTACAGGTAGAAATTGAAACCCTTTCCTGTATATGTACTCAAGTTGACTCATCTTTCGGATGTAAATATAAGGAAAAAGTAGTATGGAGAGTTTCTCTCACTTAAAAGTAAAAAATATAGTTATATATATACGAATGCATAACAAATATACATATATCAACATTTATATCTGTTAGTACAGAGCTACTTGTTACCTATGAGCCCGTCTGCATGAGTTATGCTATAGACGCTATACACAGTACGTACTTTTTGGGGACATACTTTTAGCTTGAATTGATGTTTATGTGATGTTTTGATATATTATTCGCATAGAGTGCTCCCACCAAAATACTGTAATAAAATCAAATGTGTATCTGTATTGTATATACATTTATCAAATCCTACAGACCCAATAGGAAGAAACCTGGAAATTCAATATAGCTCTCAGCCATGTTTGATTCACCCTATGCAATCAAAATAATCTAATCCGATTATCTTTAACTTATGGGGAATTTGAATCCTAGGCATTCAATTGGCCAAATTGGATCAAATTTCAGGAAGGTATTAACTGGAAATTAATTACGCTTGAGAGGGCCAATGAGGATGCCTGGAATGGAGGATGGAACACGAATAACACAAGGAAGAGTTATTTTACTTCTGTTCTCGTTGCTACCTTGAACTCGTAAAGTCGATTAAGAGAACTCATCAAATTCTTTCTTTTTCTCCATTAATAATGTTTATGTTGCTCTGTGCTCGCGCATACTCTCATTATTTACTATTATTGCATTTTGCTTACAAAAACGACATCAAAAAAGTACGGTGTATGAGGCGATCAAGAATATTACAATAAATTTTAATGAAAACTAAAACTACGGCAACGTTTGAGTTCATTATCTTGATGATTTTTACTAAATTTAGATATACTTCATCACCGCCCTATAGTATTAGCATTCATTACAGAAACTCGTTTCCCAGCAGCGAAATCTACCTTACAAAATTATATATAGCAGCACTATGCATTTCTTTTCCGAGCAATCATCAAAAACGATTGGTACACAGCGTCAATGTTGTCTAAATCGGCGAACACGAGACTCAGCTCAGACGTGGCCAGAGGGTAGACTTGAAAAACTGTACTCACATAAGTAAACCTGGTCTCCAGAATACTTGTCAGAATGATACCGGTTGAACTATACGCAGCCGAGTGCTGCGGAGCAGACAACGGTATAAGATTTACCCACTAAAGTAGAAAGATTAACAGATATGATGACGCTTGAAGTTTCTGTGGCCAAGTTAGTAAGTACGAGTAATAAGCTGAAGAAACTGGCACTCAAAGGCGCGCAACAGCCACTCATTGTGAATGCAGTCGTAGTTCATACGGCGCTCTTGGAAGACTTTGGGTACTACAAAAAAAAAGACTTATGAGAGTAAATGATTGCCTTGGGGTGTAAGTGAAGCAACTGGAAAAGCAACTCCGAGCTGCCTTGTCTAAACGAACTGAAAATGATAACTTTGTTGGTGTTAAGGATAGTTCGCCACTCAAAGGTTTGGACGGGCCAAAGAAAAAAGCTCTGAAAATAGTTTGGTCAAACCTGAGATGAAGAAATTCAAGGTTACCGTTGTAAGTCATCACCGTCAGTAAATCCTTAGCCTAAAGGACGTGAAGAATAATAATAATAATACGTGGTCCTGACATTTTTCATCTCTTGGACGTGTCTCATACAACCGTATTGGAGCGGAGCCTATATTGTTTCCCAATTATTCCTTATTCTCGATTTTTTGGCAGTTTTCGTGAGCTCTATTTGAGTAATGAAGGAGATTCCGTTGTTATTGTTACTGTTGTTGTAATTCTCATCAAATCTGCCTAAACTATCTTAGCACATATATTACAATAACACAAGTTATGACACAGGTTCACCATGGTATACTAATATTCTCGTTTAGATTAATCAGAGTACGTTCAGGCAGACGAACTTTTCTATTACAGACTGTAAAGAATTTGATATTTTACCGCATCCAACAGTTTACTCTTAAGCACCAACATTAGTCTTTTTTACGACACAGTAGATTATATTATTCCTCTATGTGATCTTTTACTGACATCACACGCCTTTGAAAAATAAAAATGTCTTCGGTTAAATTATGCATACAAATTATACGTACTCGAGGGAGCGGCGTGAGATCACGTGTAGTTTGTACGAATTCCTACATTATTATTTTTCTCGGTAAACTATACTCTATGCTGTGAGTAAAAAAAATCAGGAATGCTGCCTGACTACTCAGATTAAGGGAGGCAGCGCTCAATAATCCTGTCACAATGCCCAGCTGATGTGCCACATCACCCGCCATCCCTCAGTGTTGTTGATCCAGACAAAATCAATTGACACCATAAATATTTACTGTGCTGAACCACTTCGCGCTGAAATGACTAATTAACTATTATACTATCGGAAAGTATGCTTATAGCACTGAATTAGGCTACTGAATGGTTTCAAATTACGACATAGCTAATTCGTTGTTTACATACCCTCATTAAAGCTAGCTATCGACATGGGTATTTATATCCGTTCACCCAAATCACAGTTTGCCAGAATTCAAGCGTCAGTAGTGATAAGAGTCACAAAATTTATCGGCATCTAACCTTACGAAGAAGTTAATAATATTTTATGGCACAGCATAGATAGGAGGATTTGGCAACGGAGTAACGGTTACGGGACTCGCACTCAGGGCAGTAATCAATAATAGATCATGGCATCCTCGGGGACTCGCTGTCGGGAACACACGCTCTATTTCTTGAACGTGCTTGTGCGTCGAATAACAGGAAACTACTACCTCTTGGTCTAATAACGTTAAGATAGTTCTCAGTAGCAAAAATTGACAGCTTATAGTTTTTTCCCATTCTTTTTGACGAAACGACTCACCAGTACCACTGTTTATGCCAAGTGGAAGATTCTTTTTGCGTTTCAGAAGATTACACAAGTTTTGCAGGTTACTCAAGAGTAAAACGTATGACTATCCTAAGATAACTTATCCTATCACAAACTGAATATAAATTTTTGTCTCCGAACTTGTGAAACATGTTTTTTCGTGCGCGGTCTTGTCATTTCATGAGTGTTGCATGTTCTGTCAGTTACTAACAACTTTTCGTTTACATCGTGCGCGTCTCCAAACGTACTAGTCGCGTTAAATGCAAGTCTTGAGGAAATATACAGGACGAAGCTTTAAAACCTATCATTTCGTGAATGCTGCACGCGTGGCACGTGCTGAGTAAGCCGTCGTGTGATTGGCTGAGGGATATGGCGGCAAAGCTTCTCATTGGTGAAGCCGGACGCCAGGGTGGAGTCGTGGCACGCGCATCTGGCTTGAATTTCTGCTGGAAGCGGCAGATGTTCCAACCTGGAACAAAGAGTACTATATCCGCTTCCCTTTTGCGGAACTTTCAGTTTACTCACGTTGCTGGTTGTGTGGTGGGCTAAATAACGGGCTGTGCATCTTTTACTCATAGAATTCATTTACAATATTTCCTCATATTTCAAAAGCAACCTTAGAGAACCGTTGCCAGTGTGTTATATTTGTTATGTGTTACAATAATGACGTTTCAGTGCAATTGCTTGCCTGAGGCGTTGGCATATTTGTAGTGAGAGTTTCTGCTCTTGGACACTTTGCTGTGCTTCTGCCGCTGGCGGAAACTCATGCCAACGATACTTTGCTTAGGCCACTATATAATTCAAGCGAAAAGTTTGTTGTTCACAGTACTCCTGAGATATAGTTCTGGTGTCGTTGGGTGGAACTCATTATACGTTACTTATGTCAGCGTTTGAAATAAGAAAGACATAAATAACAGCACTGACCTAATTTCAATTAAATTTGGCACATTCATATACCCATATCTGTATTAATATAACACAACTATCAATTTTAACATAATTCTGGAAACTGTTGCGGTACCTTTACAGTAGGGTTATTTTTCTCCAATTCGCCCTAAATTATGCGTCGTACTCATTCCGAAGTAGAATTTTATTGTTCCTTATTTTCAGTTAACGGTATAACATCTGTTAAATATAAGGTTCTATAGCAAACTTTAATGGTAATAATCACAAACACCTTTGTAAACAGTGAGTAATATGTGAACGTCGGAAAGTGATGGCGACCCACTGAGTGCTTTCCAGGTCGTAGGATGTGGTCGACAGCTCGGCGCGATCTGGAGCAATTAGGCTCCACTCTGTGATTAGGACCACAAGCCGCTGCGCCTTTTGGCTTCTAAGACAATAGTTTGCGCTTATATTCTACTATTTAAATTATTTATTTGTAGTATCAACTTTTAGTACTGGTTATTCACTTTGTGAGCTATCAAGTAATAATAACATATTCAACTCCTGCAATCGGCAGAGCGATATACATCAGTAGTATTTAACAAGTTTGCGCAAAGCGTTTCTTACAGTATAGCACTGTGTTCAATGTTGACACTGAAATCACTAATGTGGAGTCTTAAATAACCGATTAGGTGATTTTGCTCCTTTATTCTACAGCGCGCTACCTTCAAGCCAGCATACTGCTCGTAGGAGTTTAGTAGAAAATGGATACGCAACCAAATTGATGCAATTTTTTTAGCTGTGAATTACAAAAAGTCTTGTCTCTTAGGCTGAAGTATTGAAAGTTACTTGCACAATACACTTCATACAGTAAGTGAGTTAATACTTCGGAGCCCCTGCTGGCAGAATTTATGGAATTTATGAATCTTTGCATCCGTTGTATCGCAGAACTTCCAGTGGCATGATATGATAAACTTCTGATGATCACTCATACTTTAACTATTAACCACAATAGAGTTTTTATTATATGTTAGCCCATATTCAAGTGTTACTTCTTTTACAGCCAGATTTCATTTATGAAAAGAAAATAGCAGAGCCATTTTCACAATTGCTGAGTTATGTTTGCCTCAATTTGGCCCCATTTTCTATAATGCACGGATGAAGCTGTGAGAGGAACGTAAAAATTGCACAATGAACACCATCGGCGGACCCTTGCATGAGATTAGCGTAAACCGAGTGAGAGATTCGAAAATTTTTCAGAAGCAAGTGAAACGGATTGCACCGAAAACTTCCTCATCAGCAACAAGTGGCAGCTTGTGCCTTGAGACGGCCTCTAAAGACCGCAATTTAATTGAAAGAGATGGAAAAGAGAATTTGTGCTCTGAATATAAATCACCGTCCAAAGCTGTCAAATCCTGGTTGGCAGAGTCGAACATCAGCCAAAATGTTGGTCTTGCTAAATGTTCTGAGCTCCGTACTGAAATTTTGGAAGCGAAGAAACAAGATAAAGAAACTAAAGTAGGTTGTGGAATAGAGAGAAATACGGAAAGCAAAGCAAGACCGTCCAACCTCAAAGAGCCTTGTCATGAAGATCCTTCTCAAGTTATACATGAGAGTGAAAGTGGTGCCACAGAATTCATAGACTCCAATATAAGCATAGAATATATCAAAGAGGAAAACGAAAGTTCGGATATAAGCGTAGAAACTGCGAAGTCAGCAGAAAATTTTTCATCGCCAGTTAAGATAAGCCAGGAAATTTCCACAGCACAACTATGCGGCAATACTAAAGAGGATAAAGTTACAGTACTGCAAGGTAACTCAGTGATTCCGCCTGTAAATTTATCACTGCCGGCCAAGTCTGCTGCTTCTTCTCTCTCTCGGCCACAACCTATTGATGCTTTTATTGACACTGACCCCAAGTCGAACTTATCATGCGCAACTTTTCATTCCTTGGTAAAGCAAGAAAGCTCAATCCAAGAGAGCTCAGAAGCTTTAGATATCTCGTTGACTTCAGAGACCATTGTCTCCCATCTGCGGGATACCAACACTTTAGGTCTAATCAGCAGCCCTTCTTTGAATGCCAATCCCGACAACAACGCCCAGTTACCGGCTCCATCAGAAGTCCAACAATTAGGAACTGCCACTACCGCCACGCCAATTTCAACAGCCGAAGGCCCTTCAGAAGTCCAAACCATCGCAACACGCACATTAACAGAAAGTGAGGCGCTATCTGGAGGTATCGCGGTCACGTCTCAGCCTTTTCAGTCACTCTCCTGCCAAGCCGTCTATTGCAAAAACACCACGCCGCCGCCAGCCCCATTGTCTCGGAGGAATGCAAGGGAGCGGAACCGAGTCCGGCTGGTACGTTCTTTTGAGCACCTGGTAGATGTCTGTTTCCTCANGCCAAGCCGTCTATTGCAAAAACACCACGCCGCCGCCAGCCCCATTGTCTCGGAGGAATGCAAGGGAGCGGAACCGAGTCCGGCTGGTACGTTCTTTTGAGCACCTGGTAGATGTCTGTTTCCTCAAAGGGGTTCGTAACACAGTTCTTTGGTAACTTAGATATCGAGAGTCTCCTCTTTAACGTGACTTGGAAAACAGTTTGCAGCTTTTTGGTTTTATTAGTTTAATTTTGGTTGTTGTGAGCATATTGGTTTGACTACTTCTATTATACTGTACCAAACCACCCATAAATTATTTGGGAAAAACTGTTAATTCTGCGACTCCAATGAGAAAAAGGTTGGAAACAGTGAGGTAAAAGCTGATACACATATGTGGAGGCCCAGAAACATAAGGAAACTTCAACGACATGTCAGTAGTTATCCATTCGTGAACTTTTTCTCCAAAGAACTTGTGCCATATTTGAGAAATGCTACCTACTATAGTCAAACCAGCGTAAGCAGTCCTTTAAGGGCGGGGCTGAATGGAACGCAGCAGTGCCAAATTTAATCTATTAAATAAAGCACTTTGAGTATTCAAATATATAAATATATATATATATATTTTTATCGATTGAGACAAGTTAAACCACGCGCTTAAGTGATATTTGTCCAAGTTGTTTTGCGTTCTTAGCCACGCCCTTCGGACTCCTTACGCTGGTTTGACTACAGCTCCGGTTATATACCAATCATCGTTGCTAATAACATAAAACGCACTAAGATTGCAGTTGTCAACAGCTTTCTTACGTCTCTACGATTACGTTGATGTTACGTTTCTATACCCACGAAGAACGCAACCTATCAGTAACAACCATTTACCTGACATTCGAGGTACCTAGCGGCTGCATATTAGAGAGCGTTACAATGAGTTTACAATAGCTATCGTAATTCAACTGCTTGTTATAGTTGCTGAAATTAACACTTCTTGGGTCATTTAATGATAATAACTATTTATTTAAAGCGGAGACAATTTTGGTCTCGTTTGCAACTGATTAACGCCCCATTCGATTTTTTTTATTTTTACCTCCGCCAAGGAGGTTATGTTTTCGTCGTGTTTGTCTGTCTATCTGGCTGTTTGTCTCTTTGTCTGTCACCAAGATAACTCAAAAAGTTATGAACCGATTAGGATGAAATTTACAGCGATTGTTAGGTGTGTTAGGAGGAACAGATGATTAACTTTTGGTGGAGATATGTCCATCCGTTTGTTTGTTTGTCTGAATCATTTTTCTCGATGCCATAACTCAAAAAGTTATGGATGGATTTTGATGAAATGAACATGAGTTGTTAGGTATATAACAAAAAGTAGATGACCAAATTTTAGTAATGGCCCGTTTGTTCGTTCGTTCGTTTGTCACTGTTTTTAATTTTATGCTTGTTAGCACAATAACTCAATAAATAATGAATGAATCTTTATGAAATTTATAGGAATTGTTAGTAATGGTAAAAGAAATAAATGGTCAAATTTTGGTGCAGATCGGTTTGTTCGTTTGTATGTTTGACGCATATTTGTTATAACCTTTGTTAACAGTATAACTCAAAAAGTTACGAACGGATCTTCAAAAAAATTGAACAAGCTGTTATTAATATAAAAAAGCACAAATGATTAGATTTTGGAGTTTATGCAAAGAAAATTATGGTTTCGGAGCCAATTTGAATTTTTGCGACCGTTGGTTCACTTGGCGGAGGTATGCGCTCTCAGAGTGCTCTAGTGTCATATATATTTCGTTTTTGCCAATGTTTCAATACTTGGCGAGATTAACTATTAACATATTGGTATGAGATTTTTCCAATCATTTGTTGTACATTCCTTCATAATCGACTTCACAAACCCTATACTACGCTATGCTTGATGGCCCACCCCTACAAAAAAAAGCCCTGCTGCTAGTTGATGAAACTTCATGAAAATGTACCTATTATATTAATAATAGTATGGTGTCCTTAAGCAGAACAGAAATTGTTCATGATGAATCAAAGAGTTTTATGCTAGAAAAAAACTCACATTTATCAGACTAGACCATTGAAAGAAGAAGAAGATTAGTTCTGAAACCATGATTTTCTTCGTATCAGCACCACAATCTAAGCAATTGTGCCTTTTGATAGTATTAACAATTCCTGTAATTTTCATCAAGATCCGTTCACAATTTTTTGAGTTATACTGCTAACAAACATTATGACGGCTCTAAGTCAAATACACGAACAGACCAACCGATCATCACCAAAATTTAATCATTTATATCTTGTAACATACGTAACAACTCCTGCAAATTTCATCAAGATCCATCCATAACTTTTTGAGTTATTGTGCTAACAAGGATAAATCAAGCATAGCGACAAACGAACGAACCAACAGATCATCCTAAAAATTTGGTCATATCCTCATTGTATTATACGCAACAACTCATATAAATTTTATGAAAATTCATTCCTTACTTTTCGAGTTAGGGCCTTACAAAATAATAATAGGCAGGCAAACAAACAGACAGATGAACGGATTTTTACCAAAGTTAATCGCTTGTTACTGTTAACATGCTTAGCAATCCCTGAAAATTTCGCAAAGATCTTTCCATAACTTTTTGAGTAATCTTGGCGATATACAAACAGAATAACAGACAGACGAACACGACAAAAACACAACCTCCTTGGCGGCGGTAAAAATCATGACTTCATTGTGGTTTACTAGCTTGGTTTATTATTAATCAACTGCTCTATAGCACCTCATGCAATTTCATTGCATGTACATCTTCAGACAACATCACGTGCCCTATTCAGTAACACCAACTAAAACCGGAAGCAGTCCTGAAAAGTGGAAGATTTACCCGCAGAGGTTAGGAAAAGATAGGACTTCAACGCATCATAAGTAGTGATCTATGCTTTTAACGACAGCAGTAAGCCTTTCTTACAGATGTAATTGAGAAACAGTAACGTAGCATATTGCCCTAATTTCATCCATGTTTATTTCACTAATAGGGAGATTACTATAGGAAATCTAAAGTTGAATAAAAAAGAGAGAGAACCACAGTTAACTTTTTACTGTGGTTCTCTCTTGTTTATCCATGTTGATTCCTGATATGAACTCTGTCTGCCCAGCTACGCATGTTGATTCCTGATATGAACTCTGTCTGCCCAGCTACGCGTCTGCCGATCACTTTCAATCTTGAAAATGAACAATAAACACACAAATGTTAACTGAACTATAGAGGTACCAGAGTAGCGCAAAAATTTTCTTTGGGTCATATCATATGCAAGAGATATGACAACAGGGGCCGAGAAAAGAGAAAATTACAGACGTGCAACATTAACAGCAAAACCCACTAAAAAAAACAGAAATGAATCAACTTCCTTTTCAGCAATAGTATAGTCCAACTCATTTATCTCTGAAAATCAAATCCTAAAGACGCTTTCTACAAATTTTTTTATGCAGATTACCGGTTTGATTGGGCTTAAAAAAATCTCTTTTCTCTACAATGTCATTTACGAATGTACTCCATACTTATACTGTTCTAAAGCTGGAAACCCACAAGCTGCATCAAGCATGGAAACACATTTTTCAAAACTACATACAGTACTGCTATTCAGAAGACCAGGAAAAAATGCTGTCATCAGCCATACATACCTCAGTGGTACTATCAGAAAGCATGTAAGCAGTCATTGTAGTCGCTGTTTCTACATACCTGCTGAATCATTTAAACTCTGGAATCTGGATCATGCGAAATGATTTCCAGATACCAAAGAACTTATTGAACTCCCTGTAATAAATGAAGTTTGTTTGCAACTTTTAGATACTTGATTCACGTGTTTTGGGGTCTCGTTCCCGCATGACATTCGGTGCAAACCAGTTAGAAAGTTTGGTCGAGAAAAATCAATAACTTAAGAGAACTCCAGCAAAATACCCTACAATTATGCACAATTTATATCGATTAAACTACCTTGTGATCCATGATCTTCACCTATCTATGAATGGTATCTGTGTTCCCTTTAAAAACACTTCTAATAGCCCGCCTGCCTATTTGCAGTTCATTTCTGAGGCAGCGAAGTAGATTCCAGTATAGCCAGCTCTAATACCAGCCTGTAGAGGCTATATCGTATCAATCTCAGACACCTAATGGGTGAAAATTAACCTAGTGCGCACTCTACAGAGATGTTACCTGCGCTCGACGCTTGGCGTTTATTACCATAGGACAAGTTTCAAATTTAGAGAGCTATCATAACTGCCTTGCTATAAATATAATATTCTCATCGCTGTCGAACGCCTTCGTCGTAAACGGGTTTGTGATAATCATCTACAAAAATTTGCGCAGTGGGTGACTGCCCCGGAGATTTA
>LQNS02278187.1:11975939-11986432 GCA_001587735.2 Parhyale hawaiensis
TTTTTTTTTTTTTTTTTTTTTTTTTTTTGAGAACAAAAAATTGTTAGTTAAGGATGTTGCTGGTACGTGGTGACAGTCGGCTCAGGAACAACTACTGTATAGCCGTCTGTCAGTTTCTCCATGCATTACAGAGGTAAGCGAGGCTCAGTGACGCTGTATCTTATCAGTTCACCAAGATTCTGAAAGCAAAGCTTAGTGAGATATAGTTCCGTGACGCTAATAATTATGCCTGCATCCGTAGCTTCCGATCTCCAGATTTACTAGTTCAGCGAAGCAAAGTCAATTAGCCATTTGTCTTATAAGTATAGCGGTAAATTGAACTGCCGTATTTATGACTTTACTTTTTTACAATTTTGAAACAGAAAATAGTTATTCGATGCCACCTACAGTCTACATATAAGCAAAGTGGCGTAAAGGAAAGAAACGAGAGCTGAGAAGTACGGCAATCACCCTACTTATGCCGTGGGTATAAATGACGATAATTTTACATTTTAAATCCAACGTGTATCTTTTCATGTCACTTCTGTTTTGGACGACTAATGGTTCGGCTAAGCTTTTGTCCTGTCGGCTGACAGTATCATGAGCGGTATTATGAACACTCGTATATAACTCAAGTTAGTCAAAGTACTGATCCGGCGGCCTTCAAACGCCCTCAAATCGATTGTCGGTGGCCCGTTGCATTGATCTATTTTGCACACAGTCTGTTACGTTTAATATATTATACACGATACAACTGTAGCCTTCCATGTGCTGCAGTGGCTGATGATACCGAAATTATTTCATTACGCTAATCTTAAGTCAATATTTTCTTTTTCAACGCTACAGGACGGGTGATGTCAGCCAGTTGCCTCTGTCGTTGCTGCAGCTGCCTGTCCCTTCTGCCGCCAGTGCTTCACAAATGTCAGCAGCTCCTCTGGTAACGAGTGTGGGAAACGCGACCCAAGTCCCAGTGCCTCTGGTGCCAAGTGCCACGTCCCAGGCTCCAGCTTCTTTACTCTCATCCGTTAGCAACATGTCGCAAATCCAAATTCCAGTAATCCCGAGAATAGGTAACTCTTCCCAAGTCCCAATGTCAATAGTCTCATCTGCCGGTAGCGTGTCCCAAACGCCATATACGTTGATCCCAAACGCGAGCAGCGCCCAGACAGTCCCACTTTCGTTCGTCCCACCGACCCTCGCTGCTAGTACTGCGTCCCAAGTCCCAGTTCAGTATGTCCCGATAGAGACCAGTCCCAGTCCCGCGTCTCCGAATTTCGCTACGTCGCCTACAATAACGTCCGTCAGAGGGATCAGCTTCAGCGGGTCTTCCTCTGGTTCCGACGTGTCCAGTCTTATGGACGACCAGAGGGATCTTTTCGATGGCAACGATACGGAGGAATCAGAGTTGATGGACTGTCTTTCGTGGTGGCAGGAGATGCCATGAGTGAATAATATAAAACGAATATCTCGAGTACAAGTGCTGTATTTGCTAGAAATGTCACAGATAAAGTCATTAATATAATTACGGTAACTAAAGAGCCAGAGCTATGCGTTGCTGGTATCATTTGCATTGGATAAAGCAGCGATCACTCCACCGGAGATAATTTTGATAATTACTCGATTTTGAGTCAGAGGCGTAAAGCATGTCAACATTTATTCAATTTTTCAATGAAGACTTCAAATAGGGGTTTATGTTACCTGGCTCATGGAAGACCAGGAAACGTCATGATATTGATTTCCAATAGGTAACATCAACTTAATTTTCAAGAAGCAACGTCAGATAAATATTTGAGTTACCAATCCCTATTTCATTCGGTTGACTGATGTTGCATCAGGGCTCCTCTCTCTGATCCGTGACATAAGTCTGAGTTTACCGCAGATGCTTAAGCACCACCGTTTTCGAAGGAAGTTCACAAAAGAGTCTATTGATCCTTATAAGTAGCACTAAGGCCTGGTTCGAAGGCGTTGATGAGTCCATTTAAACGGCAACAACTTTCTGCGTTCTGATTCCCTCCGGATTTAACGAGATATTGGAAACTTAAGCATAATGACATTGACAAGCCATCTAACGAGAAGGTTAATATACACGTTAGTTAAATCGTATGGTAAGCACTGTTGCGTCTACTTTACTAAGGCCCAACAAAATATTCAGACGACGGGTAGCCCGAATAGACACCAAAAGACAGTCTTATACGCACGACTCTTGAACCTCAGCTTCAACTTTGCAAAGGTTTTTTCTTTTATTCTCTCTGTCATTGGCTGTCTGCCGAATGTATAACATTATAATGTTGAGCTCTGTGTTGCTATTTATCGTAGGAAGGAACATTCAAATATTTGCATTTCGTAGAAATTATATCAGGCAAACCCGAGTTATTTTATGCATTAGTAATAGCGAGTTCAAATAGAAAATATCATCGAGGCTGGTCTTTAAGTTGCTTTTCACGTTTATTAACCAAATAATATCGGCATTTACTGTAACTAGTCTATGACCAAAGTTTTTGTTAAGAGATTTGTAGTTATGTAATTATTGTTTTAGGAATATCATCGGAGTCATCTTCTAGCAGCTGTACTTCCAATAATTTCTCTTCTTCATTCCTGGAACTGAAAATTTTTGTGTTATAACTTGTTCATGATATTGTATGTAGTTCTTACTTAGCATATTTCATGGTCTTATATTAAACATTAAACTATATATTGCATCTGGTCTTAATTGCACAAGTGCTCAGAGGAAGCGAATGGTTCTCTTTTTTTGTCGGTGAACAGCATTTTATGCACGTGTTAGGTAAAAAGTTAATATCAAGCCTATGCCGGATTCTTGAGGGCTTCATAAAATTGTGAGAATCTAACTAGTCGTACAGCTGCGGCAAGGAATGTATTAATGTAACAGCTAAATATTATTTCTTCCTCTTGAATTGGTGTACTAAGTATTGTTCACTTACCTACTTAATTATACATTGTTTGAACGTTAAACCCATTTTAATCGTAACGTTGTTAAGATCTGCATAAGAAAGTGACAAAATCAGAGCTGATCTGTGAAATTGCCCGTTGAACCTGGGTATGAGAACGCCAGCACTGAGAAATTACAATCCAAAAGCAGCACGCCTTCCCGTGTCCAAATAGGAAATACCTACCAAGGCGTGCTGTTCCAGCTCGGAAACTTCAGTTTTTCCCTGGAGATGCAGGACGCCGAAGTTGAAACGTACATGCCCTCGGGCTCGTCGATGGGTGCTGTTTTTGGGGCAAAACTTTCAGTAAACTTTATGATCTTATAGACTTCAATATGAATGCCATAATATATCGAAGTGTGTCTGTATGCAGGACCGGTAGTGCTGTGCTGTATCAGCCGTTAATGGCACAGCTAGCTTATCTATATTCGTATCCTTGTTACAAAAACTTTTTTCCAACACTTAACGTCACACCCTATTTTTTAATACTCAAAAAATCTATATTATACATCATTCATCTTTATGCATCTTAACAAGCTGAAAATCTTATAGTTTCTACCCCCAGACAAATGTGTAACGTTCTGTTACGAAAACAGTCGACAACAAGAATTGTAGAAGCTTCTCAAAGCTCAAACTCAGGAAGTCAAAAATTTTTTCTACCGTTAAGAATGGCTTTCATATGCGTTATTTTAACTAATAATGTCATGTTTCTGCTCTCTCATTCTGGCCAAGAACCTCTGGAGAGTGTCTTGAAGTGCCGACCCAGAATTTAGTTTAGTTTTCTTGTATAAATACCATTGATTGAAACATTGAGAAAAGTTACCACTTGGCGCTGTATCTATAAGAGAGGGTACACAGTCTAATATGTTTCTTTCTCTCCGCTCCCCAGCTTACGTTGCCTCGGGCACGGTTTTGGCTTTTCTAAGACCATACTGTTGAAAAACATAGCTTACAGTCTCCCCTGCCCCTAGTTTTTTTGTCACTCAATAGTAAGCGCCAATTACAGTTTTCGAACATTTCTCCTAATCTCCAGTGTAAACGTTTCATTTCACAGAGAGAAATATTATTTAGCAAAGTTCGAACATGTGCAGTCACTAATACAAAACACGTGAAGCGTTCCGTAGTTCTGACTCTAGTGCAAACGTTCCTCTAACCCAACCCTTTAAAAAACGCCAAGTTTCGCCCAAAGTCACGAATATGCCCAGCATATACATGAGCGTCGTCAATTTGGCGTAAATACGGGGCTGCGACTGGGCAACTTGAGTAACAATTCCAATAAAGCAAACTAAAACATTGCATTCAGCCTGAAAAATCGGCCGCTCGTTTGCTAAAATGCCCACAAGCTGGTCAAGGAACCGTAATTCAATGTTAACAAATGAGGCATGTACATCTTCGGCGGTATCAGTAATAAGTTAGCTGCCTCTCTGTACCATACACAGTTTTCCGCTTGCACTTTTTATTTTGAGTTGTCGTTTTTCAACAGTTACCATGCATGTCACTGCGTAATTTAGTCCTGAGAACCAAGTTATATTGTGTTTAGTGCACCGGAAATTTGATTTTTATTTACCTTCTGTCAACTTCCATAAACTGTTTTCTGTGCAGGGTAGTAAACTAGCGGAACTTTAACCTTTATTCCTCGTACCCCTAAAAATGAATNATTCCAGTTTTTGTTTGATGAAATCGTATTTTTTTGGATATGCCGTATAATATAAGGTCATAAAAAAGTCATAAATATTTATCCTGAAAAGTCATAAAAAGTCATAAAATTTTCCTAGCAATCTTCAGTAGACACCATGTATATATATTAAGAGAGGCTACACTTTCAAATATGTATGTTTCTCTCCGCTCCCCAGCTTACGTTGCCTCGGACACGGTTTTGGCTTTCCTAATACCATGCTGTTGAAAAACATAGCTTACAATCTCCCTGCCCCGACAGTTTTTTGTCACTCAATAGCAAGCGCCAATTACAGTTTTCGAACATTTCTCCTAATCTCTAGTGTGTTTCATTTCACAGAGAGAAATATTATTTAGCAAAGTTCGAACATGTGCAGTCACTAATACAGAACACGTGAAGCGTTTCGTTGTTCTAACTCTCGTCCAAACGTTCCTCTAACCCAACCCTTTAAAAAACGCCAAGTTTCGCCCTAAGTCACGAATATGCCCAGCATATACTGTATATGAGCGTCGTCCATTTGGCGTAAATACGGGGCTGCAACTCAGCAACTTGAGTAACTATTCAAATAAAGCAAGCTAAAACATTGCATTCAGCCTGAAAAATCGGCCGCTCGTTTGCTAAAATGCCCACAAGCTGGTCAAGGAACCGTAATTCAATGTTAACAAATGAGGCATGTACATCTTCGGCGGTATCAATAATAACTTAGCTGCCCCTCTGTACTATACACAGTTTTCTGCTTGCACTTTTTATTTTGAGTTGTCGTTTTTCAACAGTTACCATGCATGTCACTGCCTAAGTTAGCCCTGAGAACCAAGTTATATTGTGTTTAGTGCACCGGAAATTTGATTTTTATTTACCTTCTGTCAACCTCCATAAACTGTTTTCTGTGCAGGGTAGTAAACTAGCGGAGCTTTAACCTTTATTCCTTGTACCCCTAAAAATGAATGATGTTCTTCTCCCCCCCCCCTCAGGATACTGAAGGCATGTTTGTGCTGAATGTTGTGTATATTTAGAGGTGTGAAGTTATCTCTAGCTTGCTAGTCGTTGAAAATAGTTATGTCCCGAAGCCGGCACGCGTTTCCGTGCTGTACGAGCACTCTAAGGCCGGGGCCACACTGACACAAGCGATGCAATACGATTTTTGCGGCAGACGTAGCAACTGCAGAGAATGAATTATTACCCAGTTTTGCTACAACTTATCTGAAACTTAAAACACCAACTTTTAATAGGACAAGAGAAGAAAGGCCAAAGCAGAACTTCGTTGTACACTGAGAGACGCAGCAAATAATCAGATCGTTTGGCAGGAAGCAAAACACTTGTGGGTTATAGGGCGTTTCAAGGGCGCTGGGCGCTCGGTGAGTTGGAGGACAATGTTCTTCATTTTGTAGGAAGGAAAAACTGGGAAACACATAAGTATACAGTAGAGGTGGTACCGTGATGGTGTGGTTGCACTAAGGCCGCGCCCCCACTGACACAACAAGCGATGCCATGCGATTTTTGCGGGAGATATGGCGCCTGTGAGCGATAGCGTGTCGTGCGATGAGGGTTGCGTCGGTGGGGGACAGTAGATTACTGTACCCGATGTTACGTTTTTTCAGGCAACAAATTTTTTTGTGTCGCATGCCATTTGTTGCGTCGATGGGGCCCTGGCCTAAGGCTGGCAGTTCATGTTACTGCACGGACAAGTGTGCTGAGTTTGCGACAACACTTGACTTGCTTATTTACTCGCATAACCTGGTACGGCCAAAATTAGTAACATATTGTTGGGTCACGCTAAGCAGACAACTTGATGCAAGGATGTGAGACTCGGGCATCATTTATGCCACGGTATCTATGATACTGATTTTAATTGGGTATGTATCGAAACGGC
Source organism: Parhyale hawaiensis (assembly GCA_001587735.2). Taxonomy (NCBI): domain Eukaryota; kingdom Metazoa; phylum Arthropoda; class Malacostraca; order Amphipoda; family Hyalidae; genus Parhyale; species Parhyale hawaiensis. The sequence goes on from LQNS02278187.1 coordinate 11,982,409, forward strand.
ACGCAAGCTGCACATCAGAGCAATCAGTTGGGAGTAGAAATGCATATGTGTCCCAGGTATAACAGAAGCATTTTTAAAGTCAACTTCTCGTACGAATAGCATCGCTTGTAACATCGCGTGCTGAACTCCGCTGGCTGGTCCTTGTAGAGAAACCAAACCCAACCTACCCAAGTGCAGCTGACTTAGGGTGCGTTCGACTGGGCGTCGAAATCAAGCCTGAAAGGCTTGACATATCCGAAATTTTTTACAAGAGCTTTGCCTCTGCGAATCGTGTTGCAAGTGTTAAGAAGCAACGCGATTACGGTCGCTGCGGAAGCTAGAAACCTCCTTTTAGGAAACAAAATTGAGGTTCTGGAAGTCTTATGACCTCTGCAGACGATAGTCTTATGTCCTGTGCTTTCACTTCACTGCGTTCGAATACGTTGCTGTGTCTGTGTACACAACAAAAACGAGCACTGCTTTCTGAGACGACATTCGCCAAAATTTAGATTAGTCACAAGACACTGCAGTAGTGACACAGGCTAACCAGAGAATACGACGGTAAACATTTTATCGAAAGTTTTGGTAGACACGCAGTCGTGTTTGCAATGACAGCACGAAGTCTTCAAACTCGGTGAAGTGAAAACATAGGACATAAGACTATTGTCTGCAGCGGCCTTAGGAGTTACCCATTACAGACCAATGCCTGTGTGGAGTCGACTGAATCGAAGCCAACGCATCTGCCTGAAGTTCCAGACAAATCAAGCTTCGAAAACTTATTTTCGACCTCCAATCCAGTGCGACCTTTGTTGATCCTTTCTCTCCGGGCTGCTGTGTGGTGTGTTAGGTTAATAATAATTATGACGGAGGAAATCAGCCCCACTCAGATAAAGGGTTAAGCTAGCTCTCTACTTACTGTATTTGCGGGGGGTATCCTGCCAAATTAAAATATGCGAACAAGACACACACAAAAATTAGAGACGACCTCCAATTACCAGCTGTGATGATAATTTGCCAAAAGCCATTAGCCGCTAAAGGATACAGCTCCGCAATAATCAAAAAATCCAATTTCATAAAATTTAGACCTCCACTCATGTTGGCCTTTTATGCAAGCATTTCCCCGCTGTCTGGTGGCAGCTCAGACGCTAGCTAAAATAAAAGAGAGAAATTTTGGGAGCATCGTATTTCTTCCTCTGCAAATTAGCAAAGTCTCGGCCCGCCCGATGGTTAGTAAGATAAGTTCGTATGACAATATTCCCGTAGTACTAAAACTGGCGACTTCATTGCATTGGATAGCCTAAAGTGTAAGTGATACATCTGCGTCCTTTGTATCCCACAGCAGGTAGTCTGTATTGCACAAATGCTTTCACTTTCATTACTATATTATCTCTGCTTACATTATTTTATAACAGAACGTACTTAGCCCTTCAGTGATACAGTGCACGTGCTTTCCGAACAGTGTGTTTAGATGGAGAAAATAAAAATACCTTTAAGTTATTCGATAAAATGCAGGACATATCACGCAATGGCGTGAAAGAAAAATACTATAAGTTACTTTCAGTAATGGTTGCAATATCCCTACCAGACTATAGCATCCTTAAAAAGTATCACCATTTTTAAGGGGAATTGCGTCACTTTTTTAAAAAATTCAAGAACGTGAGAAAATGTGAGGAATTAGTACATGAAATAGCTTTCTGTTTAATAAATTTCGATTAAAGCAGTGCAAATTTTTATCATGTTTATGTTTAAAAACTGTAAATCAGCATTTATTTTGCAATTCAATTTAAAAATTCTTTCCGCCTTTGTAAAACTTGCAAGATAGTCATACGTCAACTTTCTTAACACAACTTTGTAATGGCATAAAACACTGTATTAAAATTCATCACAACGTTTCGGCCAGACACGCTGGCATCATCAGATTCTCGAAGTTAAAAGTTTTAAATTTGTCAGCTGCGAAAATAAATGAAAAGTAATTATACATAGGTGTCATAAAGAGTAAACTTATTACCTTTTTTATTTAAAATGCACAAAAAATTTTTCATATGCGATCCTAATATTGCACCGAATGAATAGGTACAGAGAGACAAAATTGTACGGTAGTCTACCTACTATATTGAACACTGAACCAGGTGCTGCAGTACTTGTGCACACCACCAAAGCAAGAAACAGAATGAAAGTTGCCCGCCAACGAGTGCGACGGGCTAACGTGTCCTGGCCGAAACGTTGTGATGAATTTTAATACAGTGTTTTATGCGGTTACAAAGTTTTATTCCGGCATTGTGCTCTGAAAGTTGACATGTAACTGTCTTCCAAGTTTTAGGAAGGTGGAAAGAATTTTTATGTTTGTGAAAACACGGATTCGAATAAAAGCCGCGCGTAGCACGTCATATGCACAGAATTTATCATCGATTCAGTTTGCAAAAATAGCTGACAAAATTCGTGAAAACATTGCCACTCGTTGATACATGATATCCATCATAATGTATTCTAATATAAAAAAATACGAGTAGAATCGACCCAGTTTTCATTTTATTTTACTGTAGCACAATAAACATTCTTCTTGAAAAATTACCTCAACACATTTTTAAAAATTTAGAAAAAGCTATACACAATTGTTAATTTTTCATTACATGAAATTTGCATCAAAAATACTAATAAAAAATAGCCATGGTACCGGTGGTTTCGAGAACTAATGAAAACTGCTCCAAAGATCATGTTATTAACAAACTCAATAGTAAAGTTTGCACCAGAAAAATTTATTGCAATAACTGCGTTATTGCAACAGGAATGGTTCATCGATTGCACGACTTTCTAGCGGAGTAGTAATCTAATATGCCTATTTGAATATCGACACTAGTATCATCATTCTTCGATTCTCTTATTAAGATAAAATAAAATAATTAAAATTTATAAAATGCTACCTAGTGCTTGGAGTGTAGTAACAATTTAATTACAGCGTGCCTCATACCTGAATATGATTGATAATCGTCACCTTCAAATAGTTCCCTTGAAAGAGTAATTGTCACTCCCGGTGGTTTCTCCATGTTGTGAATGGCTTCTGCGTGAGGTTGGTTAGTACCACTTGCGATTCCGCTTGAATCTCCTTAATGGTGTCATATCTATGGGTCTTTAAAATGATTTCACTTTGGAAATATGAAAGAGTAACTGTCTTTTTATTTTCACCAGAAACTCTTGGACGATGAACGGAGTGTGTGGTAATCCATCTCATGATCACTTGGTCGGAAAAGTGTTCCGATACGTCCTATACGACAGTAAAAACACACGACTCTAAAAATGTGTTCCGAAGAACGGCGACGTTCTTAGGCGATGTGCGGTTGACCGCCGTCCTAAACAGGAATCATTGTTAATCGCTGGTCTACGATTTTTGAAACGTTTAAACTATTCAAAAGTCTGACTGTCACCTGAAGCGTTTTCTCCATTTGCTTGCTTAAGCATTTGATGTGTGATCATGTGTTTCTGCAGCCGGTTTCCGGTGTTTGGAACAAATACTTACCCAGGCATGTTGATCTCCCAAATTAGCTTTCGTTAATTTCTCATGTAACGCAACACATGGCAGTGGGAAAGCTAACTGCTATCACCTACCACAAAGCTCTTTGATGTAATGACGAACAAAGAATGTATTTTTGTTTCCTCGTATTAGCTATATATATATATATAGACTTCACGAGCTACATAGACATTCCGGGAACTTAGAATAGTACTTCGCAACATAGCAAATCTGCAACACAAAAGCATGATTTATTTAATCTAATATTATGTTTATCGAGTAAAAATACTCTCCACAGTCCAGCTGGCGGCCATATTAAGTTGCTTTGTCGCTGAACGCCCATCTTTGCCCTAGTTTTCTGAGAGAAATTAAATCAATTACGTTAGTCCTGCTGTAGCAGTACACTAATGAGCAGCTTGAGACGAAGCTCCCTAGGTAAGGAGACGGCCAAATTACGCCACGTCATCACTTCTGCCCAGCGTCATCGTTTTAATTATAACTAATACGTTGATGAGTCATGCACCATGGCGATGACTT
>LQNS02278187.1:11986465-12007676 GCA_001587735.2 Parhyale hawaiensis
AAGCTCCCTAGGTAAGGAGACGGCCAAATTACGCCACGTCATCACTTCTGCCCAGCGTCATCGTTTTAATTATAACTAATACGTTGATGAGTCATGCACCATGGCGATGACTTGATAATAATATAAAGGGACGTTTCTGCAGGGCCCCACGCAATATTTATGAGAGCAGCGTCTCACAAGGGGACAAATCTTGTCTCAGAAATTAGCCGCTCCTTTGCCGCGTCATTATTGATCAGAAATTGGTAATTAAAAGCTTGGACACGCGACAGCAGGTCAAGATTTATGGAAGTGTCCTCTTCTTTCAACAAAGAGTGATGCGATCCTCATTTTTGGGGGGCTACCGATCCGTCTGGCGCGGCCGCTCCCTAAAAAACCGAACGTTTTTGCAACTGATGTCATCGAAATATAAATGGCGCTATTAGACAATTGGATTTCCCGCAAGTCTGGTCCAGAGCACCGAAAATTAATGCCTAATCATTTGTACAGAACTTAGCCGGATAATTTAACTGTCAGCGTTTCTGGTATTTGAGGACTTTTTGAAAGATCGTGTTTTGGAGTCAGAGGCTGTCTTGGGCTGTCTTGTCCTCGGGCGTCATCCACTGGCAGGCTAAACTCATTTGCCTACACTTGAAAAAAAAAATTAAGAAAGGAGTGTTGGTTTCGCCACTTGGCTAATATTACAACTTGTACTTGCCACCCGTTTAAGATTGAGACAGCTAAACCTCGACTTTTCTTACTAGGATTGAGTTTGTGGATATCTCAAGAGTAGTGCTTTTGGCCTTCATGCTTGGAACTCAAGTCAATGTGCAAAATCTGAATTTATTAGTGGAGCTCCAAGCAAGAAAAAGCTAATGAAATTTCCTCAACTTGGCCTTGCGATGCCAATCGATGACGTCTTCCGGTTTTCGAATAACTCCAAACTACTGTAACAATATATTTTAAGAGGGTAAGCAGAATTTACGAATGACTGCAAATCAATCAGCACCGAAACCCAAAGCTAATATAATTAGGTATACCAATTGCGCCGTTGTCAGCACGACCACGTGTACATTGAGCTCTACACTATAACTATTTATAACTTATAGGAGTAGTATAATAAAATACGGGTCCGAGAACACTTATTGAGTTTTTGTAAAACACACATTGAGTTTTTACGTATAGGCATTAGGTCCATTTCAAGGGACTTATAGTCCTCCTTAAACCATAATAAATTCCTAAGCACCATATTTTCCTGTAGTTTCATTACAATATATGTGTATATTTAGAATAGTGCACACATGCACACTCCTGGGGCTAAGTCCTCTTATGTACAATCATAGTGACGCTAAAGCTATAGCGCATACGTAATACAATCGACTTCTTAAGGGACAGCATTCTGCAATTGTAACAGGCTAAGCCCTGCCTGGGGTTTGATACCATGCAAGGTTAGAGAATAAAGAAATACAAAGTAAATAGCAATGATTTTGGGTAAAAGCTGTAATTCAGCGCTGGGTAAAAACTGATATTGCTGAACTGGTCGGTATTTATCACTGTTATTATTAAATCACCCAGACTGGCGACGTGGGAACGGAGAAACTCCATAAGGTTGACAAACCCCACGCAACCAGCCCAGCGAGGTGGAACGATAATATGTTTGTGAGCTTCGCAAGTACTAGTCAAAGCCAGTCACAAAAGTGCTGTGATAACGAGAGGGGAAGTTTTGTCTTTCAGACTTGTTTTAAACCTGTTGTTCCCAACTGTTATTATTACTGGCACCCCTAGTAAACTTTTGACGTGCGCTCGCACCCTTACAAAATTAATAAGTTATCGGGTGATAAAAAGTTACATATTCCACCAAATTTTGTGCCACATATTCAATTGAGCTAACTTTTGACTGACATATATTTAATGCAAGGCTTCGCACCACCTAAAAGCTCATCTCGCACCTCCAGGGGGTGCGACTGCCCCCTGTTGAGAACTCCAGTTTTATATTGTTAACAATGCTCTGGGACCCATCACTGGATTTTGAAGGCTCGATGAAATCTAAGCAGGAAAAATACCAAAAAAAAACTTCTAATGACCTGGGCTAGGAGTTGAACATAGCTGCAAAAAATTCCCTGGAAAGCTTTGTAAGCCGAAGCCAGAAAATTAAGGAGGATGGAACTCGTCAATAAATCAACTGCTGAGTCGAGCAACAGCTGTTAAGAATCCGTGCACAACATTATTATACGAAGCCAAGCACGCAAAATTAGCCGCCAGTCAACAGGAGAAGAGACTCGCCTGCAACTCAATTTCTAAGATTTTTTTTTTTTTGTAAATATGCCAAACCTAACAATGCTGCAACAGTTGAGTACAGCACCTTGAAGATTTTAAAAGTTTTGAAGGAGCAGGTTGCAATGCAATGAAGATAGAATTAATTAAATATAATCAATTATTGATCAATTATCGATAATTTTATGATTGGTTTACGCCAAAGTAAAAAGGCAAATTTATAGTAAGTTATAGCTAAGCAGAAGCGGGGCTATATGGGCAACAGTACTGTGTGTGTTGGCAATTTCTATCCGAGAGCTACCCCTCAGTATCAGCCAGGGTGTTGAAACGTGAGGTTGTACTATTCTGCTCGCTGTGAGTTTCCTCGAAAATTTTAGTTTACCGTAATTACAATTTCCGCTTTAACTGCTATTTTCAGACAGTACAGTGGCTGAGTGCCAGACAGTACAGTGCCAGAAAGTGCCAGACAGTACAGTGACTGAGTGCCAGAGCGTCTAGGTAAGATGGAACAGCCTCGTGTCCGAGTATCATCAGTGCAAATAGATTTTCACTGCATAAACAATTCGTCATCAAGACCGACTTTGAACAACAGAAACGCTGACGCTGCATGGCCGAGCAGCAGCAGGACTTCTTTCCTGGCTTGAGAACAGAACGCCCGCTCTTGTGACAACGTGTAGTGATTTACTCCTAATCATTCAGCCACTGGAGGAAGGGGGGCGTCCAAGAAGCTGATTAACTGCTTAACTTCTGGGGCGAACTAAGATACTGCTAGGAAATTCCCACTATGTAAAAAAAATGTTTCTCACTCAAATTTTTATCGAAGCTCTTTCCCCACATTAACCAACATTAGAAAACAAAACATCGTAGTGCTTGCTCACTACAATAAATGCTTAGACGATACGTGAAAATACACCTTTCATATGCAAAATAGAAAATAAATAGTTAACCAGGAAATATATAGAAAATGTATTGATTAGTAAAAATTTTTTTTAATAACCTATGCGAAAAGGAAAAAATAATCGGAACCAGCTATGACTGACAAATATACAGACTAACATCTGATGTATTAATACATTTACTAGTTTTTAGCTAACTGCATAAATATTTTTTACATTTCCTAAATCAAATGACGAATTTTTTATTGAAATTCTCTTATATAGGAGCCATAACTCACGATATCATTTAGTTCACAAACATTGATAGGAACTTTTTCTCTTACTCACACTGCCCTATGCTCTGTATTATTACAGTACATACATAAACCGCAACAGTACTTGACAGTTAGGTCCAGTGGCCTCTGAAGCTGGCGGCCAAAATGGGAAAAATGGGATTTTCTCATGAGCTATTATGAACATGTTCCGACACGGTCATGCAGGCAAGCGCCCAAGTGCGTCCCCGCGGTATCCAAGATACCTTCTCCGCAAGAAAAATGTTGGGTCCCTTGGATTTTTTTTCTTCAGTATTTGATAGCGGGAAAAGCATAGCGCTTGAGAAAATCCCGTTCCGTTGCCGATTGTGGCCGCCAGCATCAGACCTAAGAGTCAAGTACTCTTGCGGTCTATGGTACATATATTATACAGTGCTGTAACTCCCAGACAGACTACAGCACTGCCCTGCATCGAGCGCTATCTGTCCAATCTATAATCAACTTTTATTCAGGAGAATGACAACCAAAACCGGTAATTTGACATCATGTAGATTAGATGCAATCCTGATATATGTATATCAAGCGGAGAAATAAATGCATTGCTAATGATGTAAATTGTATATGTGCGGGTCTGCTTCAATACCACAGCCCATCAGCGGAACCAGCAAGACCAGAACAGCTTTCAGTCCATGAAGCAAATAAGGTCTAACGTCCGATAGAGAGTTGAACAAGAAACGAGAGAAATTTTATATCTGCCAGATACTGGAGCAGAGGTCATTAGCATGACCCATGTTTTTGCTTTACCTTCCTCACACTTCATTCCAGAGTTTGTGCTCCTTAGGTCCAGGAATAGTTAAGTGATTCTGTTAACGATAGGTTAGGATAGGTTCGGTTTAGCTAGAATAGGTAGGTACCTACCCTAACGTATAGCCGCCGAAGTTTCGTGTCAGCATCGAGGTGCTGGCAAGATAACGAAAAAAATAAAAATACCCATCTCATATCAACACAAGTTTCAGCAAATTCACTATATTATCTACAGACTGAGAAATATCGTGAGCAAATTGTGACATCTCGCAACTAAATTTGCGAATCCCCAGTCATGAACTACAATTCTAGTTACAAAACTTCTACACAACTTCTCTATTCCCGGTGACGGTAGCCTCTTTTAAACAAGTTTACCTTAAAAAACAAACACAGAGCTGTTTCACTTTCAGTAGCCGGAGAGCAGCCGTGATCCTATGTCGACCGGAAAGCTCCTCCGTGAAAGACGCCTGAAAAACTTCCCTGAGTAAACTCATTGCAGGGACGAAACCTTAAATAACCAGCCTCAAATGGATGCTGTCCAAGTTCATGGGATGATCAGGAATGTTATTGGCAGACCTGGCTGAGTTAAATTTACATAGCTCTGACCACGATTGTTGCACACACGCGAGTGTGTTGATAGAGCTAACACACGTGTTTGTGGCTTGTAATGGCAGTGCGTGAGCCAGCTACTGGCCTGCTGCAGCAGGGGATAGGCGCGTGAGCCAGCTACTGGCCTGCTGCAGCAGAGAATAGGCGCGTGAGCCAGCTACTGGCTTGCTGCAGCAGAGAATAGGCGCGTGAGCCAGCTACTGGCCTGCTGCAGCAGAGAATAGGCGCGTGAGCCAGCTACTGGCTTGCTGCAGCAGAGAATAGGCGCGTGAGCCAGCTACTGGCCTGGTGCTGCCGTCATGAATATTCTCTGCCCCAGCTGATAATTAATTAAATATAATGATGATAAGGCAGAGCTCATGAAATCCTCAGACATGATTTGCAACCTGTAACTTCTGTGACTATCCTCTTATTTACAACATAATTCAAGCTACAGTATTTACAAATTTGATTGAGGCTACAATCCAGCCTTCTAACAAGAGAACATTGAAATTAGTGTAGGAAACAAGCGGATACCTAAAAATTTGCTCGCTTACTCAAGAGTCAAGAGGACCCTTCATACATGTCCATGATTGTCTCTATATTATGAGTTACAATCGATACTGACAGTTTGAGAATCACTGCACTGAGGAGCCACCATTATCTTCACTGCATTTAGGGCTTCTTTACTCGTTTTTGTGGAACAGTGAACACGGAGAAGTACACAACGTGTCAAGTAAAGCTATTGCAAAAAAAAAACGAGATATGCACTTTATGGACACCACTTTAATTGAGATTATTATTTAGATTAGATAATTGGCCATAGACGAACCAACAGGCCTATTCCCAAAGAGCAGCGGGAACTGTCGAAGACTCAGAGACGTTCGTTTAGTTGAGGCATGAAAGGTAATGGCTTAGGGTGGCCGTGAAGTTTTGGCCGTTAACAGTTTGTGACTCCTGGAGGAGTTCGTAGATGTGGAAAGTGTTACTCCAATTGTTTATCAAGGCGGATTGTAAACACGTTGATTGTTTCTGCCCCCACAACTTCGGAGAGGAGTTCATTCTAAATTTTTATTATGAAGTATGAGAAGAACTGCTGGCGTTGAGTTGTTCTTCGATCCTTACGTGTGAGCTTTTAGCCGTTGTTTCGGGGGCCATCGTTGACTTTTCTGTCATAAAGTTCCGTTGTAAGCACGTCATTGAAACCCTTCAGGTGCTTGAATGTTTCAATTGGTTGCCTCCTAAGTCTTCGTTGCTCACAAGATACGAGTCCGACTACCTGAAGACGAAGCTCGTACGGCATCTTTCGCAGCTGAGGTATTAATAGTATTGCTGTGCACTTGATTATTTCTATTTTATCGATATGCTTTCACTGATGTGGCAACTAAAATTTAACAGCAAATTTTAAATGCGAGCGCACTAGCTCTTCGTAAGCATTGTCGAACAATACTCAACATTGAAATGAACCTGCTGCGTTGCGGCCCATTCTCTAAGGCTGCGAAGAACTTCTTGTTGCTTGAGTATATCGTCGTTCGAAACCGTACAAAATGACATAGTTCGGTGACATCCACAAATTTACTTATTTTGCTGCTAATGTTAAAATGGAGATCTTTAATGTAAATTATGAACAGGAGTGGGCCACGCACGCTACCTTGTGGAACCCCAGATGAAACCGGCATCCAGTTGATCGTCATTCCTTGGAGTTTCACTCTCTGCTGCTTACCAGTGAGTCAAGCTCAGCTCCATCGTAAATAACCTCCATGAATATTTAAACTATCACGAAAGACTGGCTCAACTTCAAATGTACTCAATTCAAAGGAGATTCGAGCGCTTTACGATCATATATATTTGGAAAATTCTAGAATTAATTGCTGTCAATGTCAGTGGGCGAATCCAGGCCAGACACTGAAACCGTATTGGTCGCACTTGTGAAGTGCGAATTCCGATCAAAACTGGTGGTGATGCGATAGCCACAAAGTAATCTAATAGTTTCCTGGTTCGAGGGGCGAGATTAGTCAACAAAATGCCACGTTTTATCCGAAATGTCACCGGTACAGAGACTGCGAAATTTAAAAACTTACTGGACGCATGCTTACTGAAAGTGCCAGATAAACCTGCTGTAAGCGGCTATGTGAACTGTAGGGATAACTCGCTGTTAGCCATCCCGCTGGTCACGGACTGCAGCATCACCTCTGCACGAGATGGGCGGCGTGAGTAACGTCGCGTGGACCTCGTCCGAAGTATCATCAAAGGTATCAAAGGTAACGTAAGGTAAGGTATGGATTCCTTAAGCTGTCTATTTTTTCATTGACCGTTGATAAGAGATTTTGTCAAGCGCTCTTGGAAGTCTAGGCAAACGAACTCCACTCCTTTTGTTTCGTCGCTAATTTCCGTAACTTTCGAAAGGAGTCAGTAAGTTAGATAAGCAGCTTCTTCTATCCCGGATGCCGTACTGACTGACAGAAATGAGCAGGTCCAATCTCAGGTGGTGAGTGATGCGCTTCATCAGGAAGCGTTCGATGGTTTTGCTGATAACCCAGGTATAACTTATGGGTTGACAGTTGCAAGGGCTTTTCTTATGCCACATCTTATGCACTGGGGTCACGTTGGCGTATTTCTAATCCTACGGAGCTTCTCCCGTGCTAAGAGACTGATAGAATATTTCGAGCAGTGGCGCCGCGATGACTGAAGTTATTTCGCTTTAAACGAGCCATTGTGAAGCTAGGATTTTATTGCGTGATCGAGGCTCTTTTACGATTAAACATTTAGTTTTCCTGTAGTGAAGGAGAAAATTTATTTTGTAGAGTCAACATTTGATATTCTAGAATTAAAAGTGAAAGGCAAAAAATCCAAGATTGCGAACGCGAGTGTGAAATTTACTAAAATTTAATAAAAATTCCTCGATCGCACAGAGTAGTCCACGATCGCCAATTTTTATAATTATCTTTTAACTAAATACATATGTACTCGCAATCGCGACCTCAAAATTTTTTTTAACTAACTTTCAATTCTGAGATCCAACATCTTGATTTGTAAAACACAATTCTTTCAAGAAATACAGGAACGCTAAAATTTCGAGCGCTGAATAGTTTCCAGCGCGGAATAAACTCCCAGAACAGTGAACCAGCATAAGTAAACCATACACCAATCTTAATATATTTTTTAATCCAGACTAGCTTAAATATAACAAAAGCCATTTGCATCCATATATGCAAGCATCAACTGCAGCGCTCTTAAAAGGCCTAGGACAATGGTATCTACCAATAAGTACTACTTACATTTGCAAAGTCTAAGCAAACCCCTTTTTCAGATTCGGCGATGTCTGTCTATAGCAGTGACGAATTGTAGGGAAGCTGCATGGTTCTATGCCCCGATATTTGTTATTCCTTTATCTTACTAGACGATGACTTCTAACAGACTACTATTAGTACTAACGGAAATGTTAGTGGTTATCTGATGAATGAACTGCAAATTTCCCTGCATGGAACTGTGTATCTTCACCACCCAGGAGTCAGCAGAGGTCCGCACACAAACAGAAGAACAAGAAGATGCCACAAGGTCCACAACAAAACTCGGCCCGAGTGGTAGCACGTTAGCGTTTCAAGCACTTCGGTTGACACGCGGGGCCGAATATATCGCACCGCATTTAGCTACTGCACTGCTAATGAAGACATAAAAACGAGTTGCATTTCTCACTCGAGGCGTCAGTTTAAACTGTGTGGACNTGCAGCAGGGGATAGGCGCGTGAGCCAGCTACTGACCTGCTGCAGCAGGGGATAGGCGCGTGAGCCAGCTACTGACCTGCTGCAGCAGGGGATAGGCGCGTGAGCCAGCTACTGACCTGCTGCGGCAAGGGATAGGCGCGTGTTCTTCAATCCTTACGTGTGAGCTTCTAACCGTTGTTTCGGGGGCGATCGTTGGCTTTTCTCTCATAAAGTTCCGTTGTAGGAACGTCATTGAAACCCTTCAGGTGCTTAAGCGTTTCAATTGGTTGCCTCCTAAGTCTTCGTTGCTTGCAAGATACGAGTCCGACTCCACGTAAACGAAACTCGTACGGCATCTTTCGCAGTTGAGGTATTAATAGTATTGCTCTGCGCTGGATTCTTTCTATTTTATCAATATCTTTGCACCGACGTGGCGACCTGAATTTAACAGCAAATTCTAATGCGAGCGCACTAGCGCTTCCTGAGCATTACCGAAAATTGATCAACATTAAAATGCACCTACCTGCTACGTTGCGGCCCATTCTCTAAGGCTAAGAAGAACTTTTTGTTGCATGAGTATATCGTCGTTCGGAACGGTACAATGACATACTTCAGTGACATCCACAAATTTACTTATTTTGCTGCTAATGTTAAAATGGAGATCATTGATGTAAATTATGAACAGGAGTGGGCCATGCACGCTACCTTGTGGAACACGAGATGAAACCGGCAACCAGTTGATCGTCATACCTTGGAGTTTCACTCTCTGCTGCCGACCAGTGAGTCAAGCTCAGCTCCATCGTAAATAACCTCCCTGGATGCCTTGAGCTACCTATTTCTTCAATGACCGTAGATGAGAGACTTTGTCAAGCGCTCTTGGAAGTCTATGTAAACGAACTTCACTCCTTTTGTTTCGTTGCTAATTTCCGTATATTCCGAAAGGAGTCAGTAAGTTAGATAAGCAGCTTCTTCTATCATGGAAGCCGTACTGACTGACAGAAATGAGCTGGTGCAGTCTCAGGACATTAGTGATGAGCTTCATCAGCAGGCGTTCGATGGTTTTGCTTATAACCAAAGTATGACTGATGGGTTGACAGTTGCTGGGGCTTTTCTAATCCCACTTCTTATGCACTGGAGTCACGTTGGCGAATTCCTAATCCTGCAGAACTTCTCCCATGCTTAGAGATCGATTGAATATAATCGAGCAGTGGCACCGCGATGACAGAAGTTATTTCGCTTTGAACGAGCCATTGTGAAGCTAGGGTTTTATTCCGTGATCGAGGCTCTTCTACGCTTGAACATTTGGTTTTCCTGTAGTGAAGGAAAACATTTTTTTCGAGTCAACATTTGAGATTCTGGAATTAAAAATGGAAGGTAAAAAAATCCAAGGTTGTGATCACGAGTGTGGAATTTACTAAAATTTAATAAAAAGTCATCGATTGCACAGGGTAATCCGCGATCGCTGATTTTTTTTTTTTTTTAACTAAATATGTTCTCGCAATCGTGACCTCGGAATTTTTTTCGACTTTAACTTTCAATTCTGGGATCCAAAATCTTGATGTGTAAAACAAAATTCCAAACCACAGGAAAGCTAAAATCTCGAACGCTGAATAGTTTCCACCGCAGAATTGATAAATTCCCAGAACTGTGAACCAACAACATGCACCAATCTTAATATATTTTTTAATCCAGACTAGCTTAAATATAACAAAGGCCCTTTACATCCATAATTGCAAGCATCAACTGCAGCGCTCTTAAAAGACATAGGACAATGGTGGACAATGGTATTTACCAATAAGTATTTCTTACATTTGCAAAGTCTAAGCAAACCCCTTTTTAAGATTCGGCGATGACTGTCCACAGCAGTGACGAGTTGTAGGGAAGCTGCAGGGTTCTATACCACGATATTTGTTATTCCTTTATCTTACTAGACGATGACTTCTAACAGACTACTATTAGTACTAACGGAATTGTTAGGGGTCATCCACTAACTGATGAAAGAAGTGCAAATTTCCCTGTATAGACTGTGCATCACCATCTTCACCAGCCAGGAGCCACCAGAGGTCCACACACAAACAGAAGAAGAAGAAGATGCCACAAGGTCCACAACAAAACTCGGCCCGAGAGGTAGCACGCATCGCAAAGTTCGTGAAGCCAACTGTGCGCCCCGGCTTATATAGCGTGGCGTAAATCGATGACGTGACGATTACTTCTGTATTTTTGCTCAACGTAAAGAGTGAGCTCCGCAGTCAAATTTGACTGTGGACGCTCGATCTCCGTGGCACGATCTACGAGCTTCATGACACTGATGAATGCAAACTATTAGGACATGCTGGGGGCGGTCGCTACTGCAGTGCGTGTGCTTCTTCTTGGCTAACTTTGGTTGTTGCCCGCATGCGAATGCCAACACGATTTTTTTTAGTGGCTACTGAGTTTCAGATCGGAACTTGATGCGATCCCTATCTGATAATTTTTAAGTAAGTAGCAGATATTAGCCTATGGATATCGTCCGTTGGCCTAAAATTTCCCGAGTGGAGCTTGTCGTTTACTATTCACACTCTGAATTGAACCTGTGATTCAGGAGTCGAGCCGTTGAAGCGGTCGTATACTTTAAATCTAGTCAGCGTTAGTACATAAGGACGCTGTGAGAATCTTGTACTTGTATTGTTATTTTGTTAAAAACTACGTTTACTAAAAGAGATAAAATTGCCTATCAACAGAAATGATCACGATGTACTTCTACATATTATAAAGCAACATTACTGAGCTGTACGAATATGGGTATCGGCGGACTGCAGACGGACATGATATTTCATGCAAAAGGCACCCTATTCGATATGCGATGAAGAACCAGCTACTATTGACTCTACCAGAAGTTACATGTACTAGCATGCAACATTATTATTTTCTTCTCAAGAATTGCAGTAGCAATGTCTAAGTTATTCGTGCCCACCGTTTCAATAAATTCTCAAAATTTTTGTATGCTGGCCAATCTGGCCATTTAGCTGCACACCTGTTTGGAAATCTTACGATTATAGTAATGATACACATGAAGAAATGGCAGAGTACTCTTGGACAATATTAACTAATTATATATTTATAATTATCAAATGCGAAAAAAACTAAACTGCAGGATGAACTCAGAAAATAACTGAGTTCTATAAAAAGCTATAATTAATAATGGCTTCAGAAGATGCTTAGTAAAAATTTACATTGAAAGACTTAAACTTTGTTTGCCCCTCCATAAACGGTAACACAGTAGTGATGCCTTGAACCTCGGAACGTCCCAATATTCCGGCTAAATAAACAACAGGATCTTAAGATCCCACTTTACACTACTTTATAAGGCTGATGCGACAGGAGACAACCCCTTAAATGTCCTCGAGCTATGCGAGTTGCCGTACGCGATACCAGCCGATAGCCCCTCCCATGGAATCTGTACAGCTGGACCTGCCAGTACTGGACCCATCATCCGCGCCGAGCGGTCCCCCCCCGGAATGTGTCCCGCTGGACCCGTCACCCAATATAGCAAAGTGATTGAGAGCTAATGGGTGCTTGGGCAAGCGCCTCTCCGATAATGGAAGAACTGCACTTTGGCCTATGCCTGCAATCAATCCTTACCCACGCACCAAGAACGCGCTTTGGAAGCGAAAGGCGTTCATTGTAAACATTTCGGTTTTAAGAGCCTAGAAAAAAGCACTTGAGATTGCTTGACCATTTGGCTGTTGGAACTCTGACTTTTTTTTATGTATGAGGGTGGGTTCACTTGAATCGTATGGCTCTCGTGTGTGGTACTGAGGATCGGTGTATGTTGTTGCGTCCTCATACACACAACTGTGAATCTACCAAAACTTTTACTAGTGTCAGCCGTCACGCTAGCTTACCAGGTGTCATTAATATATTTTCAAAAATCTACCTAAATTCAAAGTAAACGGACAATGTTAGGCAGTTTTCATCTACTGAAAGGGACACGTACACGTAGCAGCGTATTCCGATACTTAGTAGCATGTATGGGATCCAAACGACGGTCGCAAGAACCGGCGTTTGGAAGTTACTCTTCACCATCAGTAATACTGTAGATAACTCTTGCTGCCTTCAGAATGAGCAGTTATTGAAGCTGCCACTGTGTGTTGTTTTTTTTTTTAGAAAAATCACTGCGTAAAAACATAAACTGAAAAATAAATAAATAAACTTGTTACAACCTAAATTCCACAGCAATGTTTCTGACGCCCAACCACTAAGCAATTGTATGCTCAACTTTAATCCGACAGACAGCTCACACGTCAACCGGTTACAGAGCAAAAGTCGATATCCACGATACCCCTAGAAAGTACGCAAATTGAAGGGTGTGTGAGCCGAACGTGTGCTCATAAAATGAGTGTGTGATTGAATAGCGTGGGCCTCGGCATTAGGAAGTCCAACATTCATACATACGCTAAGATGCAAAACAGTGGCACATACTGAACTTTTTCTTTAAATGGTGAATGGAAATTGCTACATAGCCCGCCTTAATTGTGAAGTATGCATACGCTAGTAAAAAATAATGAGCATAATAAACAGATTATAATATGTATACATTCCGTTTGAAAGAAAAATATTTATTCATGGAAATTAGTTAATATAGTCAAATGAGATTTGAGAGATCAGGGATCCCTCTATGTTATCACTAAAGTTCCTCCGATTTAACGTATTCTCTTTTTCACCAACCCTCTAACTAAATCTATAGCAATATCAAAACAGCTAGCTATTGAGGGCACTCCATCATATCTATTGATGTCGTAAAGCATATATTTAATCTAATAAATCCAGACGCCCAGTGGTATTTAAATCCGCTGCAGTTTTTAGAACTACCGACAATCCAAAAGATCTACCGAATTTGGTCGACGGTCATCCACGCGTTCCAATTAGTCGAGTCCAAAAATGGTTGCAATGAACAATAGGCTGTTTTTATGCCCGTGTTAAGTACCTGGACATAATAGATCGGACAGTGTTATGTATGGCAGATACGAACCATTATCGGTAGCCACATAAGGCTGCAACTTTGAATCGCGGTCAAGTTACTTTAAGGGTAGGCTTGGATTATCAGTTTTATGGCATCCGAACTGCATTTTTTCAGCCATGCTTTCAAAAGTTCCATAATTTATTTGGCGAGGCCGTCGTACTGTAAAATTCGCTGAGGCTTTATTTGGAAGCAATATCGATATTGTCCGCATATTGAAGGAGAAATTTTTAATCTTTTCAATGCATGACTCCCCAAGAAAACTTTTTATATGTTCTCGCACCCGTTACGTAGTTAATAGCTCATATGATAAGAAACAAGTGAATTACAATTTACAGTAATTTTGTGCAACCAATTTAGTTTAGTCTTCCATTTCTACGCCATCTACATTAAATATATATGTATATCTTAATATTCAGCGAGTATCATGACAGGTGTTTGTACGGCTGTTTTTATGCCATTATTCTTCTCTGTTTCTAGATTTATAACTAATATGTCTCTTTTTCAATTGAACACAGCTGCCAAAATGCCTGTGTGTCTATTGAACATGTCAAAAGGAACCACGAGTAGGCTACGTAGTGCGTCTGGATCGAGTTCTCAAAGTTCTTGCTGTCCGAATTGCTTGCAATTCCCGCCGTTAAGAAGTTCGACTGCAGTTGCACTAATAATAGCTATAAGTAAAACAACTAATGGGAATCAGTAAAAAAATAGGCTACCTCTTGAGAGACTGAATCAACCGTTTATATGCTGTTGTGCTCAGCCTCTATGAATTGAAAGAGCAGGTAGTGGGTATACTATTGCAATTACCAGCCACATGTCGGCCTTATACTCCGGTTTCTTGTCAATGATGGATGACCCTCACACCTGCCTATTACTGGAGCTCCTTGCAACATGAACTAACACCAGTAAATGTGATTTTATTATTTTATTTCCGTCAATAAGAGCCGATCAGCATCGCGCAAGCAATTTTCATCGTTGTTGCCATTCAATTTCACCGCCATGTGTGGTAAAAAAATCAGAGACGCAGACATCCCTGTTTTTCGTTTTAGTTCTCCTTCTTCTTCAGGCGGTTCTAATTTAGAGGGCAGAGAAAATCTTAACAGAAATTAAATTGAGTTTATCAGGATTTATACCTAACGTCTAAACAAGGTGTCCTAAAATAAAACATACTAGATTAGATTAGATAGGCGGCAGTAGACGAACCAACAGGCCCATTCTCAAAGAGACACTGAAACTTACGCCCGGCCCTCTATGAGCTATTGCCATTATGTTAGTAGAATATAAAAGACTAGGGAAAAGAGAAGAAAAAAAAGAGGAAGAAGAAGAGTCTCAGCAAAAGAGACGATCATGAATGCACGCAATCATGATCAATAGCCGCTGATATGCGGAGTTACAGATGTTAGACAGTATAGTTGGAGCGGAAGAGAGAAGAAGACGGATTTAGGAAGCCTCGGAGGCTTGGGCCGTTAAGAGTGTGCGACTCCTGGAGGAGGAATCCTTAGCCGCGGGGGCGTCTCTCCCAATGTATGTCAAGACGATTTTTAAACGCGTTGACTCATTCTGCACTAACAATGTCGGAAGGAAGTCTATTCCAAATGCTGACTCTGAAATACGGAAAGAACTGCTGACTTAAGGTCGTTCTTCGAGCTTTGTGCTTAAGTTTTTGACCGTTGTTTCGCAAGCGATCATTGAGGTCTCTTTCAAAGAGTCCCGTTATAGGTATCTGGTTGAAACCATTCAAAAACTTGAATGTTTCTATTAGTTGCCCCTGAGTCGTCTTTGCTCGAGAGAGATTAGACCCAGTTCCTTTAGGCGACACTCACACGGCTTGTTTCGCAGCTGAGGTATCAATTTCGTTGCTCTGCGTTGGACTCTTTCCATGTTATCGACATCTTTGCACAGATGTGGCAACCAGAACTGAACAGCAAATTCTAAGTGTGGCCGCACTAATGACTTGTACAGGGGAACGATGATGTCCTTGGACTTGTATTCAAAATTTCTGGTGATGAATCCGAGTATTCTGCTTGCCATTTTCACACTCATGTCAACTTGCTGACTGTTCTGTAGTTTGTTTGTAATAGTGATTCCCAAGTCACGTTGTTGGGTGATAGGAGCCAAGTCCATCCCATTCAATTTCAATGGAATTGAAGGGTTCACCAGCCCTACGTGCATTACTGAGCATTTATCGACATTAAAGCTCATCTACCACGCTGTGCTCCATTCCATGAGGTGGTCAAGGTCTTGTTGGAGCTCGGCTCTTTTCGTGGCAGGATGACATAGTTTTGTATCATCCGCAAATTTACTGATTTCACTACGGATGTTAAAATCCAGATCATTGATGTAAATTGAGAACAGAAGTGGGCCAAGCACGCTACCTTGTGGAACCCGTGATGATACCAGCGTCCAGTCGCTCATTTCTCTTTGGAGCTTCACTCGCTGCTGCCGACTCGTAAGCCATGCCCCGATCCATCGTAAGTAGTCTCCCTGGATACCATGGGTTTCCAATTTTTTCATTAGCCGTTGATGGGGAACTTTATCAAAAGCATTTTGGAAGTCTAAATACACAAGGTCTACACCCTGTTCTTCATCTTTAATATCCGTAACTTTTGAGAAAAAGTCCAGAAGGTATGTTAAGCAGCTTCTTCCATTTCGGAAGCCATGCTGAGAGTCGGTATACTCGACTACGTAGGAGTCCATCAGTCATTACGCGAAAACGTTCTCCGCAAGCTATCAAAACGACTGCTGGCTACATTCTGACTAACCAGCTATCAACGACCTGCTGGGGCTTTTCTTGTCCCCCTTCTTATGTATCGGTATCATGTTGGCTAGTCTCCAATTCTGTAGAACTTCTCCCGTTCACAGAGACCGATTAAATATTTCGAGCAGTGGCTTCACGATAACTGGAGCCATTTCTCGTAGTACACGGGGAGTAAGATTATCTGGGCCAGTGGATTTGTACACATTTAGGCGGGTCAGTGCTTGAAGGATCTCGATCTCCGAAAAAACACATGTCATTATAGGATCAACTTGCATCGGTGCTGGTTCAGGAATATTCGTAACATTTTCAATAGTAAATACAGAGGTGAAATAGTCGTTCAGGATTGTGGCTTTGTCTCATAGGTCATTGGTGATTGCACAGTCAGGTCTTCTGAGCGAACCTATGGATTCTTTTTTAATTCTTCTTTCATTTATGTATTTATAGAATGCCTTTGGGTTGCGTTTTGCAATAGTAGCCACGAATACTTCTTTTTCCCTTTTGTGGTCCTGACTATTTTCTTTACATCCCGACATGCCCTTATGTGACTGGACCTGTTCTCCTCTGTTTGATTACGTATCCAAGCATTGTAACGCACTTGACGCCTTGCAATGCAGCATTTGACGGTCCGATTCATCCAGAGAGGATCATTACTGATACTAACTCGTTTATTTGGGATGTATCGTTCAGCTGTTCTCAGGATGCTCGTCTTCAAAATGTGTGAGCATTGTTCAACACTGGCGTCTCTCATCGGGGTTTCGAAGTCAGTTGTTCCTATATCAGTTGCCATTCCCTGAAAATTCGCTCGTCGATAGTCTGGCCGCTTGAGACGACTCGTATTAGCGATGAATTCATTGTGAGTTTGGAGCGTAAATTCAATCAAGTTGTGGTCTCCAAGCCGGTCTAGGATGGCTAGGTCAACAATTTCACAATCAGGAGTGGAGAGAACCAGATCTTGAATATTACCGTATCTCGTAGGTTCATTAACGTGCTGGGTCAGGTGGTGGTGGCTGACGAGTTCGAGCAGTTTGCTGCCTGGGGCTGGGCTGCACAAGGTACTCCAATCAATGGGGGGGGGGGGAGGTTGAAGTCTCCCATTAGAATTGTTTCATTCGGAGTATTCAGCGCATTTTCGATCTTGTTGTAAAGTGCTGCATCAGTTTCAGCGGTACTGCGAGGGCTCCTATTGGCAAACATAATATTTAACGACTGTCGAATGCCGAGACGAGCGTGGGTAGTGATAAATCACCCGCGGTGGGAGCAAATTTCATCGTCCTCAATTTTTAAGGCCAGCAAATCCTAGTTTTCTGGCATGGATCACATCGAGGACAGCCCACCAGACTCCCTGCAAAAAATCAAGAACATAGTTCAACTCTTTCTACCTGTTTTTGGGTGGAAAGCAAATTTCATAGCCGTCATTTTTATGGGCAGCTAAACCTATTTTTTTTTCTTTTTTGCATGGGTGACATTGAGGACAACCGACCAGACTTCCTGCATAAAATCATGTACACAGCTCAACTCCTTCTAACTGTTTTTGGGTGAAGAACAAATTTTATCGCCGTCATTTTTTATGACCAGCTATTCCGAGTTTTTTTTTTTGGCGTGGGTCACATTGAGGGCAACCCATCAAACTCCCTAGAAAAAATTGTGAAGATTGCTCAACTCCTTCGACCACTTATTGGGTGGACAGACAAATATATATACAAATATCTATAGTTAAATCTTCGACGAAAACATTATCATCTCTCTCACTTTGTTCGCGGGTTATAACTAGAACGCCTCGTTGCGTAAGACCAACACCTGAAGTAGAAGGCAAATTCAACGAAGTCATTTGTGATGAACGAGTTGAGCGCACAGCCCCATGCCAATAGCCCCCTCCCCCCNGATGCATCCTCAGGTAGTCAGTAATGCGCTTTTGCAAGAGGCGTTCGATAGTTTTGCTGACGACCGATGTAAGACTGATTGGTCGATAGTTGCTGGTGCTGGGGCTTTTCTTGTCCCCCTTCTTATGTATCGGTATCACGTTGGTTAGTCTCCAATCCTGTAGAACTTCTCCCGTTCACAGAGACCGATTAAATATTTCGAGCAGTGGCTTCACGATGACTGGAGCCATTTCTCGTAGTACACGGGGAGTAAAATTATCTGGGCCAGTGGATTTGTACACATTTAGGTGGGTCAGTGCTTGAAGGATCTCGATCTCCGAAAAAACACATGTCATTATAGGAGCAACTTGCATCGGTGCTGGTTCAGGAATATTCGTAACATTTTCAACAGTAAATACAGAGGTGAAATAGTCGTTCAGGATTGTGGCTTTGTCTCATAGGTCATTGGTGATTGCACAGTCAGGTCTTCTGAGCGAACCTATGGTTTCTTTTTTTATTCTTCTTTTATTTACATATTTATAGAATACCTTCGGGTTGCGTTTTGCAATAGTAGCCACGAATACTTCTTTTTCCCTTTTTGTGGTCCTGACTATTTTCTTTACATCCCGACATGCCCTTATGTGACTGGACCCGTTCTCCTCTGTTTGATTACGTATCCAAGCATTGTAACGCACTTGACGCCTTGCAATGCAGCATTTGACTGTCCGATTCATCCAGAGGGGATCATTACTGATACTAACACGTTTATTTGGGATGTATCGTTCAGTTGCTCTCAGGATGCTCGTCTTCAAAATGTGAGCATTGTTCAACACTGGCATCTCTCATGGGGGTATCGAGGTCAGTTGTTCCTATTTCAGTGGCGATTCCCTGACAATTCGCTCGTCGATAGTCTGGCAGCTTGAGACGACTCGCATTAGTGGTGAATCCATTGCCAGTTTTGAGCGTAAATTCAATCAAGTTGTGGTCTCCAAGCCGGTCTAAGATGGCTAGGTCAACAATTTCACAATCAGGAGTGGAGAGAACCAGATCTCGAATATTACCGTATCTCGAAGGTTCATTAACTTGCTGGGTCAGGTGATGGTGGCTGAAGAGTTCGAGCAGTTTACTGCCTGAGGCTGGGCTGCACAAGGTACTCCAATCAATTTGAGGGAGGCTGAAGTCTCCCATTAGAATTGTTTCACTCGCAGTATTCAGTGCATTTTCGATCTTGTTGTCAAGTGCAGCATCAGTTTCGGCGGGACTGGGAGGGCTCCTATAGGCAAGCATAATATTTAACGACTGTCGAATGTCGAGACGAGCGTGAGTAGTGATAAATCACCAGCGGTGGGGGCAAATTTCATCTTCGTCATATTTTAAGGCCAGCTAATCCTAGTGGTAGGATTTTTTAAAAAATTCAACGCCGTCATTTTTATGGCCAGCTAGGACTAGTTTATTGACATGGTCACATCTAGGGAAACCCACCAAACTCCCTACAAAAAAATAGGAAGATTACTCAACTCCTTCGTCCACTTATTGGGTGGACAGACTTACAAATATATAGTATATATATAGTATATATATAGTATATATATAGTATAGTAAGTAAATATATATATATATACATATTTACTTAAATCTTCAACGAAATCATTATCACCTCTCTCACTTCGGTCGCGGGTAATAATAAGAATCAACAATAAGAAATGTCAGAACCAGTAAGAGCTCAACCCTGTGGAAAGGGAATGAGTTTTCGGCCATTTAATGCGTAACGAGCTTACGATTCATGCCTGAAACTCAATCCAAAGTTGTGAATCAGTCAGGCCTACTTCGACTAAACTTTAGGACTATCAACAACTAATAAGATTATTTATCTACCTCACTTTTGGCGATTGAAGACTTTTGTACCCCACTAACTACAGTGGACCTATAAATTAGGGAGTTTATTGTTGCAGTTTCATTCCAGTTCTACCAAGAACGGATCCAAGGGGTGGACCGCACAGGGCCATGGCGCCCCTGAAAGTTTTAGGAGTATCATTTGTCTTCCGAAGCTCTGGAGCTATTTAGAACTCTATCTTAGTTCAAAAATGTAATGTAACAAGAATAGATGTGCTATTTGCAAATCTACATTTTTCTTCTTTTGTTTCTGATTGTCACCAAAACTGCCCTCCCCGACGAGCCCGTTGTTCGTCTCCAAAAACTCAGGGCGAAATCCGTCCTTGACTACTGCATACACGTGCAAGGCAGCCAACAACATGCGGGCATGTATCGACATACGAGAGTGACTTATTCAAAGTCAGCAGGGGCCCGCACTAATGACTGGAAATTTGAACACCAGCAGTGAACAGTACAACAGTATATATACAGCGATTGAAGAGTTAAAGTAAAAGGTAAAGTCAACTTTGACTGCACCTTTCACTGGGAAACCTACATGCACTAGTTCAAGCTGTAGCTATAGGCCAACTGGCCCCAGAGGAGTAAGTGCAGCTGCAGTCGACCACAGGTCATTAATTGCAATAGCGGATGGTTCAACGACTCGTCCCCTGCCCCTACCCCCAATCTCTGAGGAAGTTAAGTGCTCCCACGGCAACTGTGCATACCTATTTTGCTGAGTCAGTGCAGTCAGCGTCGCAAAGAGCTCGCCTGTCTGGCTTGGCATCGACTCTAGTTCCTCCGGCGTGTGACTTCAGTATGCAAGGCTGCAACCACAGTGGTATAGGTATAACTGATCTTTAGAGGGTTTGTGTGTTTAATGTATTTTACATAACTAGCAAAGATGCCAATAAAAATTTATCAGATTGTTACTTGAACCTAACCTTGTCTTTCCTAACCTTACACAACCCAGCATTTCCAGTTTATTTGTTGGTCAACGAGATAGCAAAGTCCTAACCTTATTAAACTTTCTTGTGCCGATTAGCTTAACTTTTTCAATTGCAGTTAATGAGAGGAAAATGTATTTATTGTTGCATCTCGTTCAAAACAGCTACAGTTAAACCCCCAATAGCTATACATAGCTATATAATGCATATATATAATACAAATGATAACGTTAAGACTGTGGCAACATGAGTGGGATCAAAGCGATAGCTTGTCGACATCAGATAC
>LQNS02278187.1:12065520-12085758 GCA_001587735.2 Parhyale hawaiensis
CAACTCCACTACCATTAAGCCTGTTATGAATGTCATCAATAAATATGTTGAAAAGCAACGGTGAGAGAAGCCCACCCTGTCGGATTCCATTAGAAGTACGGAAGCCCTCAGAGAATGACTTACCCCAGCGCAAACTGCACTCTTGATTCCTGTACCAGAATTTCAGTAAGCCAACAATAGGCCGAATAATGTTGCGGTATAAAATCCATGACAATTATAGTGGGCTTGATGACTGGAGTCTTAACAAGCAATTACGTCATTAGTTGGAGCAAATATTTGTTCTTATGATACTGTATTTCCATTACAAATTATTAGGTAGGCCAGATCTCATAAACTAGATCTTGCGTGAGACCAAAACTGCACTCTTGTATCGAATCAAATTGTCTCAAGGACATAAGTGGCTCCATTGCCGACTGCAGGTAACTGAACTCTGCCTTCCCATTATTAAATTCAATAGTTATCAATGTCTGCACTGTGTTTTTTTTACTGAAACTCTCATGCCATCTCCTTTTATCAGTTCAAATTACTTAATAACCTCTCTGTGGATTTCATAGTTGCTAAATCAATAATTTTTTTGACAGTGAGAAATAACTTACACGAAAATGTGACAGACAGTTCCAACAGCGGATTTTTAAACGGAAGCATGGTTATTCGGTAACTTACAAAATGTTTATGTGTAAAAACTAAAAAATGAAAAATTTGAAACAAAAGTTCCATTCGTTATGCATAAGTAGTTTGGGGGAAAACGGTTGGTTGTAGATGACACGACTTACCCACCTGCCTTTAATAGCTAAGAAGTTCTTATGGAAACACAGAATAATAGCTTTAAAGGTCCAACCCTTTCATTCCTAATTTAACCATCCCTTTTTTTAAGAAAACCCCTGTCCGTTACGTTCTCAAATGTGTACAGTAGTTATGACTGGGTAAACATCACATAAGACAACATGGAAAAACTAGAGCACTCTGAGCGCGTATACCTCCGCCATGTAAGGCAACGGTAGCAAAAAATTCAAATTGGCTCTGAAAGCAATTTTCTTTGTATGAACTCCAAAATTTAATCATTTGTGCCTTTTAATAGTAATAACAGTTTGTGTAATTTTCTTGAAGATCCTTTCATAGCTGCTTGGGTTATGCTGCTAACAAACATTACGACAAACATAAGTCAAACATATAAGCAAACCAGCTGATCTGCACCAAAATTTAATCATTTATATATTAACATTACCAACAACTCCTGTAAATTTCATGAAGATAGATTCAAAAGTTTTTAGAGTTATTGCGTAACAAACATTATGACAAACACAACTCAAAAATAGAAACGAATCAGCCGATCTGCCCCAAAATTGAATCATTTATGTCTTTCAACATTAATAACAATTCCTGCAAGTTTTATAAATATTTACTCGAGGCTTTCTGAGTTATTGCGCTAACAAACAGAAAATCAATCACAGCAACAAACATACGAACGAACGGATCATCATAAAAAATTGGTCATTTATTCTTTATAATATACCTAACAAATCATGTAAATTTCATAAAAATCCGTCCATAACTATTTTAATTATCTTAGTAACAGACAAACCCGACGAAAACACAACCTCCTTGGGGGAGGTAAAAATCATTGATTTATCCGAAACCTTCAGAATTATAGGTGTTATAGTTGCAACATTTCGTCAGCCGAATTCACTTCATTTCCTTAATGTTTTGGAGTTTTAGTGCGTGCAAACTTCCCTAAATCTTTGAGCGTTTATTTTTTTGAAGATCCCGGCAATGGTATTCCTACGATCGGGAACAAATATTCGCTCGGAACTTCAGAATTAACCCTTAGCTGACTCGGACGATGAACCTGCAAGAGCTCTCTTTCCTGTAGGGCTAAATAGGCTATGCATAGCGACTTGCTTTATAGAAACAAAAATAGATATGTTATGTATCAGGATCGTGCATGCACATATATGTAAGTATCTTGCATATATAAGTTTGAATAATACATTTTTTAAAAGACTGAACGTTGTAGAAGACGAGTTTGAAATTACAGTTTCGCTGATATATATATTCTAATAAAATTCATGTTTTAAAAATACTTTATTTTATGGAAGAGGAAAATAGTCATGTTATATATCTAGTTAGTACCTCACAAAAATAATTTTGATAAATGGATGTAACAAATACTGAAATTTCATCAGTGGCTGCTTGTGGAGCACCGTGTAGGAGTAGTGTGGAAGAGACGCTGAAATGCAAGACCCTATGTCGCCATTACCGCTGATGACTCGGCGATAAATACGTTAAATTATCACGAAGAAATCCTGAAATTATCAGTCGGAGATTGCACTAGAGCTGGTGAGTCTCATTTCATCTTTTCATAAGTAGCGTTGAGAAATGAATCCGTTCTAAAGCGTACCCTAGCAAAAGAAATCTAAGTTATATCATTTTTCTCATTCGAAAAAATAGAAAATAGAAAAAAATTGGCTTCTCTAAGCAAGCACACACGCGATATTATGTTGCATAATTTTATGCGGTAAAAAAAAAAAATAGGCAGTATGTTGGCGTTCTTTACAACGACTCGAAACTCCAAGTTAACCCAACCTGGTTATCACAACCCAATTTCAAATGATAATTTCAGGTAATAACTAAAATAGTAATATCGTCAGTAAAATATGGGTTTAAAATATACGGGACAGTTCTCTAACTACAGTTGTATATGGTGACATGGTTAATGGAATCATGCTCTAAAATTTTCCTCATAGGTTGACAGAACAGCATTCAGAAATCGATGTGAGACGTATATAGTGTTCTTTTTCTCAAAAATGAGAATAAGATGATTGTAGGTACGATATCATGTATAGATTATGCAACATCTATATCGCTCATGAAATTTTTCTCAATCTTGCAATTCAATGCTGCCGGATGGGAAAAAATTTCTTCTTTTGTTTACAATTCAAGTATAATATTGTAGGATTTACTTACTGAAGACCTTGAGAATCAAAACAAGGTTTTTTAACAAGCTCCGAAATTAGTTGTCAGTTTTACAATTAGACAGCGACAAACAAGAAAGCATACTTTTTATTCCTACATATATACATACATATACATTATCCATGCTGGAATGTACGCTTAAAAATCTTTGTCCGAACATGCCAGCAGATATTCATTTGCGACAAATTTCAGTAAAGAATCGTAGAGCGTCTCGTAAGACAAAATTCCACAACAGCATCTGCATTAAACGCGCATGTGTTTGTAGCCCGCAGCTCAATTAGAAAGTGTAAGGGGAAAATTTGTTAGAGGGTTTGAAGCGCATGACTTTTTTTTACACATGATGAGGCCGTCGCAAAACCGATCACCGTTTAATGGTAAAAGCTAATGGAGGACCTGAGCGTAAGTCCCTGGCTGGTCTCTCGGAATGGCACGGTTGGCCCGTCTACTGCCTGCTATCTAATCTATTGAAAAATGAACTACCGGGTGGAACCAAAGTGATCAACTGTACAAGTAAATCATTTAACTTGGTACACACGGAACAATTAATCACTGCAATAATTGGTACCGTTGTATTTAAAAAACTTCTCAATTTAGATTTATTCTCAGACTAATCTATACGTACAATTTTCCATTCATACTTGAACAGCACTCTCTATAAAAAGACACGCATTAAGTTTTGAGTTCTTCGTACTTCGTATACTACCGTTCTCTATTACCTAAGGAGTTCCAGTTATTTTGTGTGCGACCTGAAGTATTCACGACAATTTTTTTGTACTATTAGCTATATTAAATTCCCCTTTTATATTTAGAATTAGTTGACTGTATGGTCTTATCTTCAGAAGTTCCCTATTTTACCTTTATTTGCCGCAGGTTTTTCTTCTTTTCCTATTGCATTAACATTGCATCAATTGAAAACATTATATGCAGTACATTGGCGGTAGCATAAAGTAATATTTCAAATATGTTACATACCACCAGCTTTGCACGTTTTGCCATCAACTTGATATGTACATATATAAAATATACCCTAGCATTGGTTTTCTTACTTAAACTATGTAACATATCCGAATTAGGTATGTAGCATATCCGAATTAGGACTTCAAACCACAACAAATTTCCTACAGCTAATATTTTTGAAAACAAATTTAGCCACTGTGGTCTGGCAAGCAATGCAACCAATTCATGTTATGGCAAGTCCATGGTTTCTCCTAGCAGCACCTGGCGCTGACTTCTGACCCCTCACAAAAACTTTAGCAGCAGCAGAATCCGGAAAATTTTGGCTACTTAACAACGGCTATCGAAGCTATGCAACTAAGGCATTCCCGACTTTGAAACTAGTTATCACTGTCATTTTACGCCACTTATACTTATATGATTATGGCAGGTAACAGCCAGTGAAGAATCGGCGAGTCATAAGGGCAGTGATTCTCCACAGTGGGCAATTGGTAAAGGGTGGACACCGCAACACGCATGTGGCCACACGACTTCGGGAATCCCCCCTCCAGTCGTACTTTGTGGTCGGACGCTAAATTTGGTAATCGATGTACGCCAAATTGGAACCAGTCGCCACATACTAACCCAATGCCATACTGCGACACAGTTGCAAACTGTGCGCAACTGTGTGCATACTGACTCGAGCTCCGTAGTGTGGTGCAACGCATAGCATCCTCACTCTGCCCTTAACCAGTCTCATGCTTCTGTTCATACTTTTATCATTGCAGGATACACAGTATTTTGAACATCGTATGCAAAAGTGATTTATAGTTTTACGAAACTAATAATGATATTTGATCATCTTGTAAGCAGTGAATATACATCTCACGATGTTTTCTTTGACCTTCAGCTCAGAAGTAGTGTAAATAGCTGGTGAAGTAGCTTGGTACCAAGTGACAATCAGTGAATCCTTGTCTTAACTTTCTCCTGACCTTTGAATGCAGAAGTACCTACTCCTTTGAAAGGATATGTTCCCAATTTGAAACCCGAACTGCAGCTGCTATCAGACTTGGAGACACAATCTCCTACATCAGAATTACGAGAACCTCAACTATCTCATGGGCAATCCAAAATTGTTACATAGCTAATAGAGTCCACCCACGGAGATGAATACCTTGCAGACTTCATCGGGGGCCGAACGATAACCACGCCCTCTTCTGTCAACATAGTAGCTGTTTCCGTGCAGATGTGTTGTTTCCCTGCGCATGAGACCATCAATTCACCGGACAACCCGAGTACTGTTCTTCTTTGTCACCTTCCTTCTATTCGCCATTGCCGTGAATGAGGGAGTTTAACCCCAATCTCATCAGAATTTAGGACGTGGAGTATTTTGCTAACGAAATAAATAATAGACTCTGTATTATTATACCTCCGCCAAGGACATTACGTTTTTGTCGTGTTCGTCTATGTACAGTATTATTTTGTATGTTTGTTTGTTTGTCTGTTACCAAGATAACTAAAAAATTCTGTACGAATTTTTACAAAATTTACAGGCATTGATAGGTATGTTAATAGTAACAGATGATTAACTTTTCGTGACGATCCGTTCCACTGTTTGTTTGTTTCTTTGTTTGTTTACTTGGCGGCGTCTTTTTTTTTTTCTTATAGTACCATAACTTGGAAACTTATGGGCGCAATTTTATGAGCTGTTAAGTATTATATTATGAAGAGTGAATGACCCAATTTTTGTGATAATCTGTTTGTTCGTTTTTTTTTTTTGTGCGTGTGTCTATGTTTGATTTTATGATTGTTAGCAAAATAACTCAAAAATTATGAACAGCTCGTCATGAAATTTACAAGAACTTTTATAAATGTTAGAAGACATAAATGATCCAATTTTGGTGATGATCGGCTGGTCTATTTGTGTGTTTGGCTGGTGATTGTCAGAAAGTTCGTTAGCCGCATAATTCGAACAGTTATGAATGGATCTTCGAGAAAATTACAAAAGCCCTAATTACTGTGAAAAAGAACAAACGATTAAATTTTGGTACCGATACAAAGGAAATCATACTTTCAGAAACAATTTGAATTTTCGTTACTTTTGCCCTGCTGTTGCGGAGGTACATATGCGCTCTCAGAGTGCTCTAGCTGAAAATAACTTTATTAAATGTCCAGCCAAACATTGAACACACAAAATAGTATGCGATAAAGTTATAGAGTACATAATTTTGAATGAGCGATTATGCCACTGAAGTTTCCGTGGAAACTGGCAGTTGCAGTACAATTAAATTAAGCTATTGTTGCCGGCCGTCCTTATCGATATGAAATATTACAATCTGAGTCGTAACCCGAGCAGTTCTTCGAACTTGTCGGATGCTTAGTTAACTCCAGGTACTAAGGTCTCCCCAGCACAGGTCCGAACCTCCTCCCTCCAAGTCCAGCGGCAGCCAGTGGCTGCGCGGGTGGTCGTGATCGTCCAATCATGCCCGTGAAATGAATTTATTTTCGGGCTATTGACTGGAGTTTCTTTTGATTAGGGCAATTGGCCAATCTAAAGATTTGCTTACCGTGATCAGCTAACAAGGAAGCGGCCCCGCTCGTTTCATCCTGAAGAGAAAGAAAAAATAAATGAGGAGCAAACGAAATTTGCGGTACTTTGGAAAGGGCGAACGCTCTTCTGTCGAGGTGATACTCACCCAGTTGGGTAGACCTCAGATAACATCTTCATCATGAACCAAACGGAATTACTGAAGACAGAATATTATAAAAGTTGCATCATAATGTGGTGATTTTAAGTATAGATCAATGCTGGTGAATTCAAACAGAGCAAAAGTAAAAAAAAAACTAACCACTACACGAGGAAAGGAGAAAAGGTGTAGCGTATCCAACTCGCTGGTACACTGAGTAGAAATTCACACAGGGGCGCGTGTTCCAAATAAATAAGGGACTTTGTATGGGCAAATCAGGCGCCTGAGTCCCGTAATTAGGTTCATTACGAAGAATTCAAAGAAAATAATGGGCCTTAAATTTGACACGATACGGTAAAGTTTCGCCCATAGATATGTTGTCCTCGGCGGTAATTAATGGCGCGAAGTAATGGAAAATCTTACAAAATTTTGCAGTTTAGGGTGAACGAGCAACTTCTTTATTTTTATTTTTTTTTGTGTGTGTGTGTGCGCAGTTTATTTGAAAAAATTAATCTTTTGGAGCTGGATGTCGCTTAGCAGTTAGCGTTGCTAGTTGTTGCAAATATAGCAGACATTGAAATCCAGTTTTTTTTATTATCAACTCATTGTTAATGGATGTGCTTCAACAGTTATTGCTGCTATTAAAACACGTAGGCATCAGCTCAGAGTCAACCTTTCGGAGCTGGGTGTGTCTGAACAGTTAAATTTGATGAAACTGTAAAATGTTGAACGACAGTTTACTTCAAATAATATAATCAGTCCGTTGTAAACACGTATGTCTTAACAGTTAGAGATGATACAAGCGCACTGTACTGAACCCCGACTTTTGTACGTATAGCAAAACATTTTATATATACTATATTGTGGCTTGGAGATTATCTTATATATATAATTTGACTCAATAAGACATATACATTCCGAGGTGAAACGAGTGGCAATGCGGTGTACGCTTTACTTTAAGGAGTCTTAACCCATTCTCTCACAGTGTGGTCTACGTAGAAATTTCAAATAGGGCCATTCTGCGAGAAAGACGGATTAATTCACGAGAAAAGCGTTAAACTACATACATATATAACGACACTGAACGACCAGCAATGCTATCATTGCTGCACAAATTTCACCCCTGACGCTGGGATGTCATCATTTATACCGCTGCCTGTACTTTCAGCCCGCAGAAATAAAGTAAAAGCAGCGACTTAATGGCAACACTAGGGTATGCTTGCCTTGCAGAGCCACGGCCACAACCCGCAAGCAATGTCTGTTCCACGCTCAGAGCCTCTCGGACTACTGTCACGTGAGGTTATGCTGTGCTTCGAGCTGTAGATTTCCAAAAACGGCCCTTTTTCAATGTTTATAGAATGATGATTTGCACTCTTCTATACTGCAGAAGCTTCACGGCATGCCATTGTGGCAGTCATTCATTATGTAGATGGTGAATCATTTATGACCTTGCGAAGCCATCCGTATCTGCACGCTCTTCCCCAATAGGAGTATTTCAGGCCATGATCCGAGATTATGCGACACAGCCCTTAGCCATCGCATGAGCGCCTACGTTATGCCTATAGTTTTTTTTTCTTGAACTACCGTAATGACAATTTAACTGTAGCATTCCCGTTGTCGTCGTCAATTCTTATAGGAATAATAGTACTGTTTTTACAGTCACATATGTGACTTTTGTGAATAAAAGGCACAAATTTAATTTAGTTTTTTTACCATAAACTTGTTAATTAATTATTCAAATAGCAAGTTTCCCAAAAAACAGTAGGACACTAAACTAGCTCTTTAAAGATCAGTTCGACAGGTGAACAGAGAGTAATTACCGAACTCACACTATGCGACTGTACGTTCAACTTATGAGCGAATGCTCAGCTCGCACGTCATCACGGTGCAGAGCGAAAGTCAGTAGCGTAGATCCCATGGAAAGTACTTATGTTGATCGGGGCGGAAGTTGATCATCCACTCGTTAATCGTGTCTTAAATTTTATAGTGCAAACCTGGCATGAAGTCAAACGCGAAAGGCAATGATTTTTCTTTAATTGGCGAAAGCCACTTTAATTCCAAAATAAAACAATGCATTTACGGGCACAATAATAAATTATACGTTCTTAACAACTGTGAAGCAAAGAATAAAACAGATTTTCTCAGGGTCAGAATTACATACAATATATTCACCAGAGGTAAGTCGTTCGACTCGGGAGAAANAATGCATTTACGGGCACAATAATAAATTATACGTTCTTAACAACTGTGAAGCAAAGAATAAAACAGATTTTCTCAGGGTCAGAATTACATACAATATATTCACCAGAGGTAAGTCGTTCGACTCGGGAGAAAAACCAGTGCAGGGCAGGACCGACGTAAAACTCCTTATAAAGTGTAACTAATTGAGCTGCCAAGTCGCTGTGGAATCAATATTACCGAGGCAATGTTCATGGTCAATCTCCAAGCATCCAATTATTATCACTTTTAGTACTTTTTACCACATAATCGGCAGTAATAAAAAGGACACTTCTTGTTCATTACTTCATTGGATGCTTCATCACCTCAGACTGCAATCACCCTAAATCAAAGTGGCTTTGGACACCGTAAATAAGGAGTAATTTCATAACCGCTGCCTGTGATTGGTCATTGTATGGGGATAAGAACTCGTCTTTCACGGCTAAATTCATTCTTGTAACGTCCTGGGGCACTGAGCTACCTAATCTCGAGGTCTCCGTGAATCTGCGGCTTTCCAAGGACTAATAATGACAAGTTGTTTACTGTAGGTGTCGCGTGAGTCCGTGGCAGGGGACTGCTGTCACCTGGGTCGAAGACGTGGATAAGTTTCTGATGAACTTGCACCGAACCACTTCACTACTTATGTATGTGTATGTGTGGGTGTATATATATCTTTATATGATATATATGTTTGGCCACAGTTATGGCACTTGTCAAGCTTGCGCCTTCGTCATGGTGAAAATTTGCGTATGCTGCCTAGCTATAACAGATAACTTATGTGATATTTTTTCACTAGTGTAACGCGCATATACGTAAACAACTGATAAGCTCAAGGCAGTAACCTACGTACAAGTCTAACCGTAGGGATTAACCATAAAGATACAGTTAATGCAACTGATTAAACGATGCTGTTGGGTCTTCATGCGTTACACCAATTACCTGAGCTGATTGCTTCTTTAAAGGTCTGCATGAGCATTAAACATGGTCTACATTGTGGTACAAAAAGTGAACCACTAGACTTGAAAGAGTTAATGAATGGTAGATAAATTACATTGATGCCCAGATGTCGGTGGAAAACATTAATATTGGCGATGGAGTTGCAAGCCGAAATAAATTTTCTGTTGCTGTTTGGTGTCTTTCCATGCTATTTGGCCTGTAGTTTTACAATGTTCGTTTACTTTAGAAACGAAGCAGTGTTGCCCAATGTCGCATTTACGTTCGTTTAGTCAACTCCTTACATCTTTGTAGGTTTTTTCATTCTAACTCTTATCACGAGCAATGCTCAACGAATTTTGTAGATGATATTTCCAATGCCTGCAGTTGATCTTTGGTCCTTTCATTGGTGAAGTCGATTCCTTAAGGTTAGCCGCTACTCTTAATTTAAAACTAGGCCATAACAGCATAAAAGTAACGCTTGATACACGGGTAAGCTCCCTTCTATACACGTACGGCTCTGCCTTGATGTCTTTGCCATGATGCAGCGGACATCGCAAGAATTACTTTATCTGCTTGGGTTGGTTTTATGCTGTGGTGGCCTGGTGGCAGAATGGCGGCGAGGTGATGTCTAGGTCCCCAGTTCGAGTCCCTGACTCGACGCTTTGTGTCTATTCTATTAAACACAAGGGCGGACGGATGAACCTCGTGTCTGGATAATGCCAGGTGCTGAAGGGACAAAAAACTGTATGATGTATTTTAACACATGCTGGTATGACGACATCAAATAACAATTTTCGTAAAAATGGCACCAGTAAAGTGTCTCCAATTTGCCGTCAACTTAAGGTTACGAGTCAAGCTTGTAAATATTTCCATCGGGCATTTCGTTTGCAGTTTATTTTTGTACTTTAAGCAAGTTTGCTAAATTCATTGATAAAAGTATCACTCCATGGCCAGTGCGCCTTCCATACCGTGCACTGATACGACACGCCTACCATAGCGTGCTGATGCGGCACAAAAACTGCACATATTCCACAAGCTGAGACATTTCTCAGATAACCAACAACCAGCTTCTTTTGAAAAAAAGACGGGTTCTATAGACACCGTGAGTAACAGTAAGGTTTGATTTGCCTGCATCGGTTGTATGATATAGGAAATTAGTATCAAACAAGATTCCACTTCTAGGACGTTACTATATGTTCGGATAAACTTAATTCAAAGTTAATTTTATAACATTTTCTATAACTTGAAGAAATACTGAAATAAGTGTTCTAAAACCGGTACGGCCCCCTTTGTACGGCCCAAATTTGAAGAGAATATGTAGGGTGCTGCCATAGATCTTCTGTTGTTAGAGCTTACGTCAACATTACGCTTTCCAACGCCGTGACGTATGAACGTAAGGTAAAAGACTAACGTCTGAATCGGCCTTATGAAATTTCTAGGACAGCTGCACCCATTATTAAACTGGCGACCTGTTAACCAGAAGCTTGAAATCCAAGTGACCTCAAACTGACGACAGCTTAATTTATTTTTTTCTGTACTGCAGAGGATAGTTAAGAAAACAATTAACAAAGCGATTATTTCCAAATTCGGAGCCACTTCATGCAAAGCTACGTGATCCCCGGCCAAAGCATTGCATCCCCCTCCTGTCGGGGGGTCGCGACCATGCACCTGTTGGGAATCCCTCCCTTGTGCTTGGAGCATAGAACAAAAAAATGCAAACGCTGAGTAATAGTTTCTAAGTCCAAACTGCGCACAAAAAATACTATTACCCTGTCTCAAAACACAGCAGTTTATTCGTAACCTTATATTTCCTTATCATTAAGTATCGGTAGCCAAGCAAGTTGCATTTTTATCTAAATATATTGACTTCTTCATGGGTGGTTTCAGTTCTGAAGCTTCAGCATCGACGATTTGTATGTATTTTAGCACTAGTCCAACAGCCTCTGATTCAATTCCAATGTGTACTATGACAATTGCAGTACTTTTCAAATGTTACTGGTTAGGATCGGTGGCAGGCCTTTCATGCGCCATAAATTCAAGCATGAAAGGCGTTATCCATTAACGAGCTCGTAACTGTATACGGTTAAGGGACCGATAAAAGGTTAAGGTCAGAGAGCTAAATTGCAGCTGCGCAGCCTGTAACTTTGTAGCGAAACTCTTTAGGTTTCTGCTATAGCATGGCGCAATCCAAGCTGGAGCCTAGCTTGCGAACAACATTTATCAATGTACTTTTACTTAATCTATTGCAAACCTATATATTTACATTATATATATATAGATTGTTTATCATCTTAAGGGTGAAAAATTGAGCCTTGCACCGACCCTCAGCCATCAGTAGGAGATATCATCACCTGACAACACCAACGTGCATTAAGAAGTCCACCCTAAACAAAAAATAAGCCGTCTGTGGGAAGAGTGCGAACACACGCGCACCGTACCGTCGTCCATACAGCCCCGCAATTGCTTTATAGAACCAGCTGTAAAGGTAATTAGGCGTATAAATTCGCCTCGACCGCTCACCCAACTACCCATATACACTAGTTCGTGCTGCAGAAAATACCCAGTATAGGGCGCAAAGGAGTGTTCGGTTGCAGTCGATCACAGATTGTCCGAGTTATGGCGTCATCTTGACGGAAGTTCCGATCGACAACTGCACCCCCCACCCCCGACGCTATAGTCATTGCCCTCCCAGTGACTACGAATGAAAGAATTATAGCCGCTACATGGTCCCGAGCACGGTCCCCTGGCGAGGGCCCGAACTTCCGTTCACGGGATAATAAGCTAGTCAGCAAACTAGTCACTGCGCTACTGTTACAATGAACCTTTTTTAGTAAAGTAGCCTAGGCTGGTATGAAAAAGAAAACAAAGAAACAAAACTCATCACATCTCTTCTAGATGCTCAGCCCAAATTGAGTAAAATTTGGGGGCAAACTAGCAACGCAACAATAGCACTTTGTCTGCCTTTCCAAAGACGGTCCGGTGTCTTAACCAGTTGCTAGCAAAAACTGGATCTTCGTAAAGAATGGTACTTTACATTATGTGTTGTTAGTATACTGGATTCTCGTCGCTAATTACTTGACGTGCTAACGTAACACATTCAAAATATACAAATATTACGGAAGTTTTCAAAATTGCTACTGGAGATTTGCACCTTCTGTGTTTCCAAATCGAAACCGATGATGGAACTGGCGAAAAGTTCAGTGGCGTTACAGTTTAAAGTGGAAATTCCCATTCCTTATGCAGCAAAACATTTTGGCTCAGGAATCTAAAGCAGTGAACCTTCATGATATTACCATGATAGTGTGCGGTAGCCTTTAATCTGAAATAGTTTTGGTTGAGATATTCTTGCTGCGCCAGGCCACTGAAGTGAGTTATCGTATCAAGTTTAGAACCAGGCGCAACAAATCTAACTTGAACCATAAATCTTCAGCACCTTAGACCTCAAACTCTTTCTTTATATTTGTGCTGAACCGATAGCGCGCGCATAAATTTTGTTCACAAGCACATCACTTTAGATATTTATGGATACATAAAAATGGTCGAATTTCGTCTTATGTATCCAAATCCTTGCATTTAACCCTAATGTATAACATGTATTTGTCCAAGGATGTTTTTAGAGAGGCTTATGCAAACGGGAGCGTTGCTAAGCAGTTTTGTTATGCTTAAATTTTTTTTTTATGTGTAGACAGTCTTATTTAAGGAGCCAAATGGCCAATATTAGGTGTGGAGGAGCACACCTGGATTTGTTAGTCTGTCTCTGTCTGTCTGTCCGTCCGTTTGTTTGTCCGTCTGTTAGTAACATAACTCAAATAGTTTTGGGCCGATCTTCGTGAAATCTAAAGGAAGTTTTAAGAATATAATGACGAACAGATAATTGAATTTTGGTGATGTGCCGTAAGTCCGTTTGTTTCTCTGTCTGTCTGTCTACCATACTGTCTTTTCCTGGCGGAGGTCTGCACTCTAGGAGTGTAGCTCTAGTTCTATTTACAAAGATAACTTGCTTTGGATTTAATAAATGGGGTGCAGGAATTGTTCAGTTGACGCTTCGTGGATTCACAACGTCCGTAAAGAACACCTACTATAGTAACTAACGAAAAAAAAAAACACTCCAAGAGCAGCACCGTTTTTTCGATAAATGGTTCCCAAACACCGTATGAGGCTTATAGCTTTGGCAACTTTTCCGTTTCTAATAAATGAACATCGTAAAAAAATGCAGAATAAAATTACACATTGCAGGCGAGTTTCATTTATTCGCATGACCTGTTACCCTCAATGAAAAACTGAAGAAATTCTATAAGCTTGACCTATTACTGTCCAGATTCCAATGTAGTTTCGTATTTTCGTATGCTTAGCGCTGTTAAAATAATATTATGTGTTATTCATATCTATAGGCATATATGTATACATATATTGTCCTACAGGGTTAATCACTTAATTAACTAAAGTTTGAAACTCGATCCAATGTTGTGAGTCGAGCTCTCAGAATAGAAGTTCCGGGAAGTTGAAGTTACTCGGATTAGATTATCTGAGTACGAAATATCGAATCAGGGACGCCTTTGCTGTCTTAATTCTTCATTGGGCGGCTGGAAAATGCTTCCCTTAGAATGGCGTCTTCTGTTTGTATGGAAGTGATCATATACGGCCATTAGCCCGGAAAAAGTTAAGGATTTAAAACAACTATGAGCAGCTCTAGCAACAAGTTCGGAGATACACTCAGAGCGTATAGGAGTGGAGACACACGCCGGTATCTCTAAAATTAGACTTTGCGCCCACCGGTTACTCATAATTTACCTCAGGCCTCTAATAATATTTACCTCAGGCCTCTAATAGTTCGAACCGAGCCACCGAAAAACGCTCTCTTCCAACCTTGATATATTACAATGGAGTAAATTGCTCCTTATTTCCAGGCTGTGTTGACAAGTTGAGAATGGAGGGGGCGTGGCCGTCAGAAGTGAAAAATTGTTCAGTTTCAGGCCGGCCTTTGGATATTTGCCATTAAAGTGACAAAAAATGTTGCTATTCTTGATCAGTTTACTCATCAAAAACAAGAAAACTCAAACAGGCTATACTTATTGTTTGAAGATTTAAGACGCGTCCGATAATTTTCGAAAAGTTTTCTTTGTTTTAACAGCTCGCGTCGTCGTTAGTGCATTTGCCCTTGCACTTTTTTTCTCCATGTATGAGAAGAAGGAAAGGAAGAAAGATGTAACCATTATTATTTTAGGGGAGTGGAGGGATCGAGTTCTGCTGCTGATGCAACTGATAAGCAGAAATATTTAAAACAGTTTAAGTTTCTTCGAAATTGGATACTCATTTAGTGTATCCAGCAGCTTTGGCAATACCCCAGTCTGTCACTGCTTATTTCTTGAGATACTTGCATCCATACAACAGGATTACATGGTGCAGAAAGTCCATTTTTAGCGTGTGGTGATCTAATCTGAGGCACGCTGGACAATCTATTACCGTCTTTCTGCTATGCTATTTTAGCTCTATTTCTATAGTCTTTCCCATATATAATTTTTCCAAAGAGCGTTCAATATCGCATGGTGCTTGTAATCGGAAGGAAATTAAAGAAAATTATATAAGAAATAATTAACAGCGATATTGGGAGAATATTGACACGAACGCGAGTGAAGATAAAATATAGGAAGGGAAGGAAAAGAGCAAAAGGTGAAGTAAAACAGAACCCTGACAGAAAGAAGTAACAGATAAGAAGTAAATAAAAAGAAAAGGAAGGGAAAAAACGATAGATGAAAGAGGAAAAAGAGACGGAAAAAATCATTCTACTGAGTACTCAGTGCACTTTTTCCTTTTTTTTCAGGCTTCACAGTAATAAACAAAAACACAACACATACCATTGAATCTTAAATAAACTGTCTTACCTGCTCTGGCACGCTGCCGTGAAGGCCCTTTTATACGACCTGCAGACCAGTCTTGGGCTGCGCTCTGATGTTTGTCCAGCCTAATTTTAGACCTATCCAATTATTCAGGATCCAAGCTAATGTAACATCGG
This sequence comes from Parhyale hawaiensis, assembly GCA_001587735.2. Classification (NCBI taxonomy): domain Eukaryota; kingdom Metazoa; phylum Arthropoda; class Malacostraca; order Amphipoda; family Hyalidae; genus Parhyale; species Parhyale hawaiensis. Next base: position 12,081,280 of record LQNS02278187.1, read on the forward strand.
CCAAGCACGACTCTCAACAGGCAAATATTTGCATCACGCGATGCATTGCGAAGTGTCTGCGAACCATATTTTAGTCACATTTGTTTGCTCAATACTTGTATTAATGGGCCTCCCAAACTTGCTACAGTATAATGCTATGCTAGCGACAGAATATTAAACTGACGTTCAGCTTCACTGCTGGACTTCAAGATGAGTGGAGAGAGTCGAAACCAGCATGAGAATATGATTCTCAAAAGATTACTTCCTACCACGAGGTGCGTTCATACGATAACTAAAGCAACGTGTTCTGTTCTCTCAACTAATCGTCTAATGCTTTATTGTGTTCTTGTTAACACAGTACTGTGTTAAAAAATACTAAAGGGTTAGCTGTCGAGTGCCACTAATAGCTAATGCATCGGGTGCAGTGACAGCGCTATGGAATGTGCGTAGGCGGTTGACGAGGAGGGGGTTTAATTAAAATGTGGAGGGGCTGACGTTGCTATGGCTTTCATGTATGTCGGCCACATGAAACCAGCGTAAAGGTAGGAAGCTGGGCTCATTATTGGGGGAAGCTCAAGCCTTTTTTTTTTTTGCGCCGCAACAACTGTTGGGATATCTCTTTCTTTAACAATAAAAAATTAAGAAAGCTGTTCTCTTTACCGCTGTTGATCCGGACACAGAAACGCATTAGGACGCTGCGCTAAGAGACGTAATTCATTTAACTGTCATATGAACACGACTCAAGTGTGCGCATCCGACAGGGCTTAATACAGCCAGCTTACACAGCGGGTAGTATTTTTTTCTCCCAGGGATATGAGTCATATCAATGTAGTCTATAAAGTATAGACTATATGCACGAGGGAAATTCAAAAATTTTGCGGAAAATTTCCCTCGTAGCGTCATTACTGAACCAATAACAACAAGGGCTGCCTGATATGGTAGCTGGCATCCGACCGCTATACATGACACAAGTCGAGTCATAACAAATGGTTGTAACGATCAGATGAAGACCCTCATTTTTGGTTAATATCAATCTACTAAGAATCATTAGTCTCAAATCCGCTGTCTAAATAAAGATCTATAAATCGTTTCCAGTTCATTCGAACTCAATGCAATTCCCACTCACCACACAGATAAAATGGCGCAGGAAAATTTGATACAAAAAGATCTTCCACCGACTTCGATACCAAACACTTGATGGTGACACTTAATTGAATTATTACTCATTTACCCATCCGAGTGCACCAACTTACGACAATGTTGGTAGAATGCATCCGCGGAGAAGAGTACCTGGCAGAGAAATAGATTTGCATGCACCCAAGAAAGCTTGAATTTATGCAAAATATTTTCAGCATTTTCACGAGCGTTTTGAATTTCCCTCATGTGCATATATGTAGCTCCGTGCGAAAACGTTTACGAACTTTTTTATTCCTTTTCAGTGGCCGAAAAGCAATGCAGCAATAAATACAGTAAGAGTATATGTATAAGTATTTGCAATATAAAATGGGTAAATGAACTCATTCGATTTCTTATCTCTCTCTTGCAAGTACAAAAAGATGTCAGGACAGGTGAGGTGAACGAGAATATATCTTATTTATAAAGGCGGTTCCTCACGACAGTCTTTTGAACACGTGCTTCCAATGAATTGTCGGAATGCTTTGATGTGTTCTTTGTACAGCAGATAAGTGTACAGCTTACAAAGTTTTACTTCAATGACCCGTTCGAAGAGATTTGAGAAATTTTATTGTTGTAACTTACAGAAGGTACCTAACTGTGCGTACGATTGGGCCGCCTGAAGCTTTAACTAATGAACGTGCCGAAACAAGCGCACCTTTCTGAAGTTTTAGGCAAGTTAAGCCTCGGAGGCGTGTTTTCACTCCCCACTCGAGCGTGCCCTAAATTGAAGGCTAGCATTTTAACAATTTTCGTGGAAGCCTTACAGTTGTGTTAACTTGCGTACAACAAAGCAATTTGATAATTACTTGAGACAACCAGTCAAAAACAGTCGAGTCATGGCCGAGCTTTGGCTCTATTTATGTAACCCTTATAGCTACTGTTGCACTAGTTGGTATCCTGCATAAGTTGCTGAGGACTTGCTCCATATCTTACTGAAGCTTATCTCCCGCTACGCGCTATTCATTTATTTGCTTGTCCACACTGTTTATATTGACCTAATATATGTATAGCAGACCTCCCTAACTGGTTTGGTTATGTTTAACTTTGATCTTACCTAAAGGATTTCATGGAGGCTGGAGCTCTTGCAACTTGAAAAGAAATCCACTTCTTATTCCTGCAGAAACTTACTGGCGGCCCGACTGGCGGCTGCATAGTGATGGGATGCTTGCTGCTTATAGAATGCCTTGGTCTTCTAGTTCTGCTACAGCCTTAGCCCAGCAAATAAAATAGTTTTTTTCGTTGGGCCAGTGATTGAAGAGTTGTTACATGTATAGTGTAAAATTTCTAAATAACAGCAAGAGGCACTAGTGTCTCGGTTATTGACTTACAATCTGAAGCGACATCAGAGAAAGACTTAACTAGCGACCCCTTGCTATGATAGAGGATACGTCGGCTAACAATTTAAAGAATTTTTCGATGGACACATAGTTGTTTTTTGCACGGACGCAAGGAAACATTCAATGGCTGTGATCTAAGAATCTGGGACAAAAGACTATCGTCTGCAGCGTCTTTTAAGGCGGATTCACTCATCGCCTTTCAACGCCTTCACTGTCCATTACGGGTGCGCATATTTTATTGTTTCTTTATAAACTACAGGGAAGTGCACATAGCCTTTTTTTACGCGAACTCACTCAAAGTTTGAAGAAATATCCAAGACTTGGCTGGTGACCCTTGTTTGAAAAAGCAGCGGCTGGCATGCCGGCCAACATTTTAGAAAATGCTTCGGTCAACAGCACTTTGGTGTGTTCAAAGACGTAACAAAATGTTCGGACACACTGCACTTCCTATGGATAACAAAAGTTCATAGCCTGAATCCCGCTTAAAACAAGTGTTACAGTATTCTATTTTTGAAAAGTACTTTTAAAGTTTCATCATCTTTGAGAAGAAGCTTTGGAGCAATGACCTAACCAGAAAGGGAACGGGTATGGAGGGGGTGCAACTGACACATAAGCCTTCCGTCTCTGATGCCAGAAGTCTGACATTCTTCAGTCGATTGCAGCCTCTTACTCTTCTGGGGCCTGGTGGTCACCTGTCTGTAGCACGAACCAGTGCATTTAAACTGCCCAGTTAGCATGTACGGTCAAGTTAACTGTAGTTTACCTTTATTCATGGACCCAGAAATGACAAGAGGCGATAAGTTAGTCTTGCTACTTGTGCTTGTCCCAAAGTAGATAAGCAGGAGTGCACTCTCACGTGGCTAAAACAAAGCCATGCTTGACGTTGCAGTCCGGCACAGCAACTTGTTCATAGACAGGCGCCCCACCAAGAGGAAAAGTTGGCCCCTCTGGGGGCCACAGGTTGCCCGTCCCTCATCACGCTCGTTTTGGTCACGTGAAAACTAGTGCATCATGTTACATTTACACTGAGTTTGTCCACCTTATCCTTCAAAAAGAATGTTTCATACCGACGGGAATGGATGTTAAGCGGACGAACACTTCAATTCACTGTGGGTTCAAAAAGTGCTATTCTGAAGAAAAAGTTTTGCTTTTGATATCTTGTTGGGTGACTAGGGTCAAGTTACAGAAAATCCCACCGCCAAGACTCCATCATAAGTTAATAGTAAACTTTATGCCATCGGGGCATTATTCTGTATTCAGTTTTTTATGTTCTTACCGACATCCTTTTCTCTTGGGCTTCCTTTTCATTCGCGATTGTAGCACTTGTCCCGAGAATTGCAATCATTGGAGTATGCTTTACATCGATCGATTCAATTGGGTTACATAACAGGTATTGTTGTACAACCTCATCGGCTTCACAACTTTTGAGCAATTCAAACCGGAAATTGCCAAAATTTTTAACCGGCTACTGGATAGATCATCAAATTTCGAGAAAACTAACAGCGGGCTTCTTTCCAAAAAGAATGACTCTGAGATCTTGGGAACTCACCAGTATTGAAAAAATTAATTAAAACCTGCTCAGTCACATTGTTTTGCATTTTACCGAACTTTGTACCCACGTACCGTCACCAAATGACTTCACTCTACTTTGCCTTGCTGTGAAACATATAAGCTAAGACAAGAAACCTGAAGGTGTGGAAACGGACACGAATATTAGTCGCAGTCCTCTAGTAAATCGGCCACAATTCATTGATACAATAACGTATAGATCTGTTCAGGCGGACTCACACGACTACAGGAGGAATATATTCCCTCATCCCTGTGGCCGAATGTATTACTGTGCTCTTTTAAACAACACAAAAGTGCACAGCTCTCTGAGTTCTAAATCACTCCAAATTTGAAGAAATATCAGAAACTTTACGGATAACATTTGATAAGTCAGTTGACTTGGCAGTAACATTGCATTAAATCGTTTGGTAAACTCGCT